>JACEIK010000493.1:236029-315215 GCA_018107945.1 Datura stramonium | reverse complement strand
AGTTCCTCTCGACGATTCCAACAACAACAATCCATTTGGTGAGTCCTCATCTTCCAAGGATGTTATTTGATTTTTCAGTCGGAATTTAGAGTTAGCTGGGGGCTTTTCCCAGCAACTCATCAGCTAGTAGTGGCTTTCAGACACTGATGTATAGAATTGCTTTCGGTGATGTTTTATACTTTTGTTTGTATTGATTTTATAAATATCTCTTTTAAAGCTTCCGCTTATGTTTACTTAGTATACCAGTGAAAATGTTAGACAATGGGTTATCTTGGAGTCACTTGTGGCACCAAGTACCATGTCTTGGCTAGGGTGTAGACTCGGGTCGTGACAGAATGTCTCACCACGACTCGTACCACGAGTCGTGGTATGAACCTATGACTCATCCCTAAAGATGTGCCAAGGAAATTTATTACTTGCCCGAGATCCTATGGACCATCAGTACGGATTGTGGTATGATACCACGATTCATACCATGGTTCATAGGTTGGAAGTCCTAAAACTTGGCATTTGGGAGTTCATCAAGACGGTTAGTACCATGACTTGTACCATGAAGGTAAGATTCGTGATATCCAACCATGACGTGAACTCCTGAAACTTGACTTAGAGGAGTTCATAAATAGGTTTGTTCCATGACTAGTACAATGGAGGTACAATTCATGATATCCATTTGTGATGTGCACTTCTACAATTTGTCAAGGCAGTTCTTCAGCAGAGCTAGGACTTCGAGCTGTAACATCATGTCAAAATTTGTACCATGGCTCATAGTCCTTTCCTGCAATTTTCTTTTCCAAATTTTTGCATTTGGCCTACCTGCGCACTTCAACACATGAGTCTGTAAAGCCAAAAGAAAGAAAAAAATCTAAATAGAATAATTGGGTTGTTTCCCAAGAAGCACCTAATTTAAGTTTGCGTCATGACGCAGGTATTTTGGCTACTCAGAATTCACCAAAATACCCTATGTATTGCCTCCCATGTAGCAACAGATTTAATGTCGTGACATGGCACAGTATCTTGACTACTCAGACTTTGCCAAGATACATCAACTCAATTACCTTTACCTCTTCAATGGTTCCAAGGTAATGCTTCACCCTTTGCCTGTTCACTTTAAACCTCTTGCCTTCCCAATTCTCAAGCTTGATGGCTCTATAAGGGAATACTTGCACCACCCTATATGGTCCTATCCATATGGACTTTAACTTGCTCGGAAGAAAGCGGAGTCTAGAATTAAACAACAGAACTAAGACACTGGCATTACATTCCCTTTTTTCGGTCTTCTAATCATGGTACAACTTCATCCTTTCTTTCTATATAGATGCACTTTTATATGCTCTGAGTGGAAGTTCATCCAAATCATTCAGCTGCTCCATCCTCAAGTTGGAGGCATCACTCCATTCGATATTGAACCTCTTGAGCGCCTATATCCCCTTGTGCTTAAGCTCCACAAGCAGATGGCAAGATTTGCCAAACACAAGCTGATATGGAGAAGTGCCAATGAGAGTTTTAAATGCTATCTGGTATGCCTATAATGCATTGTCTAACTTCCTAGACCAGTCTGTTTGATTTGTATTCATCAGTTTTGCAAGAATGGTCTTGATCTCGCGGTTGGAGATCTGTACTTTCCCACTCAATTGAGGATGGTAACATGTTGTTACCTTATACACCATAGTTTTAGATTAGAGCCCTGAATAGACAATTGCAAAAGAGAGAGCCCCCATCACTAATAATGGCTCTGGGAGTATCGAATGTTGCAAAAATATTCTTTCTCAGAAATGTTATCACACTCATACCTTCATTGTTAGGAAGCACAAAAGCCTCCACCAACTTCAATATATAGTGTACAACAATCAAGATGTACTTCATTCCATATGAATGATCTTGGACACATTTACGTGCCCAAGTGCTACTTTATAACTTAATTCTAGCCATGTTTGTTAATTTAATCAATTACATTCTCATTTAATTGTGTATAATTTTGTGCATGAACTAACCAATGCGATTATCCCTTGTTTGTAGGTGAAAAATGCTAAGTATGGGTTAAATATGATGATGCACGAGCAATGAGGAACATTGGAAAGAGTTGGAGGAAGATCGCATGAAGATGCAATGAGATGTAAGATGCCGGACAGGACAACATGCCACACAGCACAGGCTGCGCGCTGAGGTCCGTGTCACGGCATGAGGAAGGCTGCTAGGCATCGTGCCACGCCCAGCATCTTCACACAAGAGGAAATTCCATACGACCAAGAAACATCAGGTGTACGCGTTGGCTCCGTGCCACGCAAGGCTTCCTGCGCGATGCCCTCCGTGCCACGCTAACCCGCCCGTGCGATGGAATCCGTGCCACGCCCGATCAGTGCTTCCATGCCATGCCGATGTCCAACATTCCAGTGAGCTTTCGTGTTAGCTCCATGTCACGCTAAGGAATTTCCGCGATGGGCAACGTAGCACGGGGCTGGGCCACGTACGGCCAATTTGTGAAAATTCCCACTTACTATAAATTGAACACTTGGTTATATTTTTCATTTATCACGAAATATTTTTGGGAGAAACAGAAAAGAGCGAAGGGAGAATGAAAGAAACACTACCTAGGGTTAAAGAACTTTCATCCTCTTTTACCATTTTTGTAAGTATTTCACTTTAAACATGTTTTTAAGTAAGTGTATGAACATGAGTGGCTAAAACCCTTCCTCTAGGGTTGAGGCCACATGATATGAATGGAATTTATTGATTTTCATCTTTGGTTTGAGTTTAAGTTATTGTTTTGTCTTTTATTCTTAATTATAGTTGTTTTATGCTTGATCACCATGAAAACGAACTTGTTAAGCTTAGGAAAAAGCTCGAAAGAGTAACCATAGGTTAGAACGAAAGAATGCAGGGAGAAAGTTCTTGTATTTACAATAGGATTCACGGTTAGTATAGAAATTATACCTAATTTTCCTTTCTTGGTTAATTAAACGGGACGATAGCTAGACACCGACTTAGAATTGTCACATCACCGCTCATAGAAATAGTTGTGAAGCTAAGTCAGGTAAAATTATTAGAGGTACAAAAGTCCATAATCAAGGGCATAAACCTTGTAAACCACATCCATAGTGTTAAATTGCTCACGAATTAGGACGTCACATCCCCGCTCAATGATGTGGGTGTGAGACTAGTTTGTTGTGTTTAGAGGCTTGAGAGACCATGAACACTGCATATTAACTCCGTGAGACAACAACTGAAATTTATATACTTTAACCATTGTGGGTTGTAGTATTGCATGATTGTCAGGCCTAAACTCTAGATGCTTCTTATTATTGTCTCCCGATTATTTTGTGATCAGCACTAGATTTAAATACCAATCTTCAAAATCTCTATAATCAACACTTGTGAAATTCAATATAGCACTTGAACTTGAATATTCGCTAAAATAAGTCTAGTCCCTGTGGGTTTTACATCCGGCTCTTCATAGTCACTTTATTACTTGTACGACTGTGTATGCTTGCGCGTGCGTTGGGGCGCAACAAGTTTTTGTCGCCATTGACGGGGACTGGCAGTGTTTAGTGAATTTTTTTGTGTGAATTTTATTTTCTTAAGTGTTGAAAAACTTGGTCTTAGTCTATTCTATTGCAAGTAACATGTTTTCCTTGCAGAATTGGCAAGAAATAGAGAGATGGTAGAACCTTTATTGGATCCTGAATGCCAATTGTATTTGCTCCAGAGAGAAGTTCTAGAGCGGAAGTTGAAGCGCTTATAGGAGCAGATACAATAGAATCCACTAGATGGGTAGATAGAGTTGCTGCCTGAGCAAATGGCAGCCCGACCAGTTTGCGAAGTGGCAATCCCACTAGCAACAAATGTGACCTCCAGTATCCGCAAATCGGAGCCCGGAGGAAACTTTGAGCTTAAACAGAACATGGGGCAGCTGTTACATTCTAGTTGGCAATTCACTAGAATGATACATGAGGACCCACAACAGCACTTACAGAACTTTTTGGAGATCAGTGACACTTTGGTCCCCACCGGAGTGTCAACTGATTATGTCCGACTCACCCTCTTCCCATTTTCATTGTTGGGAGAGGCAAAGAGGTGGTTGTAGGTAGAGCCACCGAATTCTATTACTTCTTGGGACGACCTAGAAAGCAAGTTCCTCATCAAATTCTTCCCTTCAGGCAAGACTGCGAAGCTCAGATGTGAAATGTTATGTTTCAAGCAGCGGCCTAGGGAGAATTACTTCAAGTCATTGCTGAGAGACTACCCCCATCACTAGTAGTCCAATAAGGTGTTAGCCCACACCTTTGTGAAGATTCTAGATCCACATATGAAAATCTTGCTAGACTCTGCATCGAGTGGGAAAGCTCTTGAGAAGACATATGATGACCTGTACACTCTACTAAATAGAATTTCTCAAGGGAATCTAGAGTGGCATAGCGAATCATCTAGAAGGGAAGAAGAGGGCAGCAGGGCTGATTGAGGTAGATAGTGTCAATTCCTTGGCAGTACAGCTAGCGTCAGTACAACACCAAATGATGACTCAATTCAGCAAACTAAGTATGAACCAGCCACATGGACAGGTTAATGCAATTCAGCAAGCTCTTAGTGGGTGTGAAATTTGTGGTAATAATGGGCACAATGCAGAATCTTGCGGGGCCAATACAGGGTCAGTCAATTTTGTAGGTAATGTGCTGAGGAAAAATCAGAGTTATGGGAACACCTACAACAAAAACTGGAAGAATCACCCAAATTTTTCTTAGGGTGGCAATCAGAGTTAGAGATACCAGTAGCAGTAGTACAGGAAGAACAATGGCCAATCTAACAGTAGCAACATTGAGGAGATGTTGCAGAAAATCATAGCTACTAAAACCCAGTTGGTATAAAATCAAGCGAGAATGGCTTCAAACTTGAAAAAATAGTAGATGGCCACTAGAAATTTAGAAAAACAGATGGGTCAGTTGGCAACTTCTTAACATACCAGACCTCAGGGAGGGTTACCTAGTGATACAAATACAAACCCCTGATAGGTCAATGCCATCAGTCTGAGGAATGGCAAGAATTTGGTTGATGCACCACCTAATGAAAAGAGACATGAGGTGCACTCATAGCTAGTTAGACTGGGTCCATCAGTGGATAGAGGAGATCATCAGAGGGCTGCAAAATAGAATGCACAACCATTATTGTGGCCGGAATAGAGATCACCACCACCATTCCCATAAAGGCTCAAGAAGAGCAAGGAGGAAGAATGTTGTAAGAAGTTCTTTAACATTTTCAAGGAATTCACATCAATTTTCCTCTACTTGATGTTTTACAGGGTATGCCAAAGTGGGAAAAGTGCTTAAAAGACATGGTGGCCAATAAAGTATGACTGGTGGATGTCCAGATGGTGTCACTTACTGAGGAGTGTAGCTATAGGGTGATGAGAAAAATGCCGAAAAAGCTCAAGGACCCAGAGAGTTTCACCCTCCCCGTACAAATTGGTGAAGCTGAAATCATAAGGGCTCTGTGTATGTCACGACCCAAACAGAAGCTTGGATCGTAGACATGGGACAAGGGACCCTAAGAGACCCCAAGTCAACCCATGGCATAAGCATACAACTAACTCATTCAATAAACAGAATAAATGATAAATATAATCTAAGCGGAAGTCTAATACAACATCACATCAGAATAACATCCGAAGCTAGCACATGCATAAGTCTGAAAGTCTCTAATTTGGATGAGTTTATGGGACAAGACCCCCAAATAACTCAACAATATTGAAAGTGAAATACGTAAAAGAAACTAAAAGTCTAGTCCTTGAAATATGAGGACTCACCAATCTTGAGCAGATATGAACTTCAAAAAGCTGACTAAGATCGGGGCTGAAGCTGCGAGCTGGGCCCTGTATCATGAAATGATAAAGCATAGAAAGTATGCAGTCAGTACGTGGAATATACCGAGTATGCAAGGAAAGTAAAACTACTTAAGTAAAATAAATCATTTAAAACGTTTCATAACATATCATAAGCTTTCAAGTATGAGAAGAAGGCTACATGTGTTAATTCTAAAATCATAATCTTATCATAACATGACCATGCATAGCTTTATAACATCATTTTTGACTCAATTGACTCAAAGCTAAAACATAACATTTATATTAAAAGCTGAACAATGAGTCAAACCTTGGTTTTAGAACATGCATGCTTAAAGTAATCACCATGAGTAATGACTATGCGAAACTGAATTGTATAGACACTGGGAGACTTGTCACTTAACCGACACCACGATAGAGATTACGTGGTTCCAACTATCACACTCAAGTGAGTAGAGCTGTCCATAACCTTTCCAGGGCAATGGATGATATCATGATATCGATATCAAGCTCAAGGGACAATCGAGTCAAGGTAGCTCACAAGGGAGGTCCCAATATTATAATAGTATCAACCTACATTGGCGCGTAGTTCTAGGGCATAGGGTGATCGACCCTTAACCTGCTCGGTGCTAGACTCTTCTCCCAAAAATATGCAAAGCTCTAAATCATATATAATTAAGCTCAACATCGTCTATTGACGAAGCTCAAGATGAAATCATGCATAACTCAACATCGTATGAAACAAAGCTCAACATTGTCTATTGACAAAGCTCATTAATGAAACATGTCCCAATTATGAATTTATACATATGAGATGCTTTATTTCAAAACATACCACAAGCTCAAATATAAGTGGGAGAATCTACTCCAAATCATGCGGTAAGCTATACTTAGGAATATTTTAACTCAACATACCACAAGCTAATAATATGAAATTTAAGGAGACTTTTCTCCAAACAATGTGGTAAGCTTATATCGAGAAAATCATCATTTTAAATCAACATGTGAGCATTGCCCAAAGCTTTATCATACTTAGATCTACTCAATTCATTTTGAAAACAACATCATAATCATTGGTAGCTTTAGAAACATGTTTTTCGTCATCAAATCTCATCATCATCATACATTCTCTTCTTTTATGAACTTTTCATCCATGGGAATCTAAATTCATAATTTATAAAACATAATTTGTATTGAAAACAAATTTAAAATCGGCCCAAGCTTCATAATTCATCAATATAAATATAATCTAATCATACCCATGTATAGAGATTGAAGAATTAATCAATTGGGTAAAACCCCCATAACTTGATCATACGTAATTTTCATGATTTGATAGAAATTGGGCATGGGTGTGGAAGAAGGCACCCACTCACAACCTAACATACTTGTGAGGGACGATTTAACCACTCCTCTAATTGCCCAAGGTGAGATTCCAATGGAAATCTTCAAAACTTGCTCTGAATCCTCTCTTCAGACTCTCAAGTTTGCATGCCTGGAAAGAAATAACTTAGAATAGGATTTCCCCTCTTAAAACCCTTCAAAATGAGCCTTAAACGATGTAGTATAGGATTAGGAACATAGGAATTACGGAAGAGCCCTATAAAAATCACTGAAAATAACTGTCAGGTGGTCCTAACAGACGACTTGACGACTCGTTACTAGGGCCAACGACTCATTGGGTTACCCGTCGGGTACACTGCTTGAAAAACTCTTGGGCCTCATAATGACGTACGTGATGATTCGTTAGGGGTGACCACGACTCGTGGTCACCAATCGTCAAGTACACTACCTCCCATATACCAATTTACTTGTATATCATCCAACGACTCATACCACGACTCGTTGCCTGACATGACGAGTCGTGGCCTCCTCCCGTTAAGTACATTGGTTGACCTCTTCTATTTTGTCCTTCTCTCTCACTGCACGGCTGAACTAACGACTCGTGGGGTTTGACCACGAGTCGTTGCCACGCCTGTGGGGACCCTATCCTCCAAAATTCCCAACTCTTCACTGGCATTCCCCATGAGTCACCTGACGACTCGTGGGCTGTCCTCACGAGTCAGCCCATGACTCGTCCTGTGCCTGCAACATCAATTTCACAATTTTCCCTTTTCAACTCCTGGGTCCAATCTTTGAGCTCCCGAGGTATAACAGTGTGACTTAGGGGAAACAGTAATTCCCATATCTCTATTTAACACCCTGGGATTGGGAAAGCTGAGGTCCACAAGAGTAATGCTGCAACTGGCTGACAAGTCAATAGTGTCACCAGAGGGAATTATTAAGGACCTTCTCATCAAAGTAGGTAAATTCATTATACCTGCTGACTTCATCATTCTTGATTTTAAAGTTGATGACAAGGTACCCCTAATCCCAGGATGGTCATTCTTGGCAACCAGAGGAGCTATCATTAATGTGAGAGCGGGTATCCTTAAAATGAGGGTCAATGATGAGGAAGAGCTCTTCAGAGTCTACTAGGAGATCAACCCACCCACACACTACAGAGATCTTTGTAAGATCAGTGTGGTCTCAGATGCTAAGTGTGGGGTGGTAGATTCCATGGGTCCACTGCTACAGGACATGTTGACACTTTAGCCCTAATCTGATAGAGGACAGGAGTTGAAGAAGATGATGGAAGACAAGAGGGACAGGGTGGAGACTGTTCCCTCTAAAAACAAAAAGAGGAGGAGATGGTTCTCGAGAGGGAATACTTGTTTGAGAATATCCTAAAAAGTATAGTCCATGTCGTGCCGCGACGTAAAATCAGGTGCTGCTTGGGAGGCAACCCAAGAGTACCACAGGTACACCTTCTTTTCAATTTGTTTGTAATTTTATTTATTTTTCACTTGTTGTTATTTGTTGTGGTTTTTAAGCACATATTTAGGGGGAAGTCTGAGTACCCATGAAAGTGAAAGCTAAGGAGCATGACAAAAAGATGAGTGTGGGGTCGATGACCCACGTGTTCCAAAAATGAAGAAAAACAAGCTGTTAGCTAGGCATAGAGGCCTCAGAAAGTATCTCTCACCCTTGTTTTCATTGTAATTGTAGCATAATTTAAGTGTGGGGTGAAGAAAATTGCAAAATTTTGTGCTAAGTGTTTTGGGTGAATATGGTACTGGTATGATGTTTTCGATGAAAAAGTTTGAATTAAGCACAATTCACCCACCCTTTGGTTTTTCTTTTTGATTCTTTTTCGAAGGGGCCCTTTGAAATGAGAAATAAACTTTTCCTTTGTCTGTACATAATAGTGTTAGTCATAGTTAGGGACTTTTCCCGAGATGGATGGATGACGACCGTATTGAGGAAAAATTAGTCAATATGTGTTGAGTTTGAACCCTGAGCTTATTGATAGTTTGATGTTCTTGTTATGTGTTGTACATGATTATGAGATGCAATTTAAGTTAAATGAATAAGAAAGTTTAGCAATTGTATAACTTTAGTTGAGATACCTAGGCTCTTGAATGTGACTATATGTGCTTAAATCTTAATTTTGAATTCTTGTGATTAGTCGAGTTAAGAGTCTACTGAATCTATCTTGAATTGAACATGTGCTATGAGTGTAAGGTTTTTGAATATTCCATGCTATTATGTAGTGTCTAGAACTTGCCTAGTGTGTATACAAAACGAAATGAGGGATGCTAATTGTAGGAGATGATTTAGGCATGTCTTTGAATGAGCTTAATTTTATCCTTTGCTTTACCTACCTTTGAATGTTTTATCCTAGTTAGCCATGTCGAGCCTTTAGCCTATTCTTTGCTAGCCGCAATAAAATCTAATCCCTTTCTTTCAATAAACTTGAATTTGATCAAAAACTCCTAAGCACTTAATGAAAATGCAAAAGAGTAAAGGAGTGAGAATCTTAAAAAAGAAGGAAAATAGTGGTTGTGGGAGTTGAAGAAAGGACTATAGGTGCACCTGTTTAAAAAATACATAAGTGTTAGGCGGGAGTAAAAGACCAAAAGAATGAAAAAGTTTCAAATGCTTAAGTACTCCATACTAACAATATAAGTGTGCTTAATGAAATGGAGAACTGAAAGAGGAAAGTGAGTGTTGAAAAAAGGCAAAGGTGAAGTAGAGGAAGAGAAGGAGCTTAATGAGCAAAAGTGTGATGTATTAAAAGCACTTAGGGAAGATAGTCACTATTACTGGCTAGAATAGTAACTACCCATCCCTTAGCTTAAATTATAACCCAATAAGTCCTACTTGATCTTACTTTCAAACATTCCTAAGTTAGCGGAGTAATACACTAAAGAAAACGTATGGGTCAATACATGTTGCATGTAAATTCTTTGTGAGAGGGAGTTGAATTCTTATTCATATACCCATATGTGTTATGATTTGAAAATTAAGAGTGAAAATGGGTATCTCTCTTGTTGTGAGGGCACATGTTTGAGGAAAGATAAAATTCATGTTGGAGTTCTTGATTAGTTAATTTGCATGAGTTTGCCGAGTTTGAGAGTCGATTCTTTAGGCTAGGAAGTCTTAACTTAGTTGTATGCGATTTTAATGGTTATATATTACATGCAATAGTTTAAACTTGCTATCTGAAAAAATCACTGTAGCCATAGCTTGAGTTGTCTTGCTTCAATTGGTTATTGGTGAGTCCTTCGTGTGCATGAGATGTAATAGAGTTGTTCGAGGAAGAAAAAGACTTTAAGTGTGGGGTAGTGATCTTGGACATATTTACGTGGCCAAGTGCTATTTTATAACTTAATTTTATCCATGTTTGTTAATTTAATCAATTACATTCTCAATTAATTATGTATAATTTTGTGCATGAACTAACTAATGTGATTAGCCCTTGTTTGTAGGTGAAAATTGCTAAGGATGGGCTAAATATGATGATGCACGAGCAAGGAGGAACATTGGAAGGTGTTGGAGGAAGATCATATGAAGATGCCATGAGATGTAAGCTGCCGGACAGGGCAGCGTGCCACGTAGAATAGGATGCACGCTGAGGTCCCTGTCACGGCATGTGGCAGGCGCATTAGGCGCTGTGCCATGCCAGCGTCTGCGCACGAGAGGCAATTCGATCTGGCTGAGAAACATTAGGTGTGTGCGTTGGCTCCGTGCAACGTGAGGCTTCCTGTGCGATGGAATCCGTGCCACACCGGCTAGCCCACGCGATAGAATCCGTTCCACGCTTGACCAGTGTGCCAATGCCTTGTCGATGTCCAATATTCCAGTGAACTTCCGCATTAGCTTCGTGTTATGCCAAAGAATTGCCACGATGGGCAGCGTGACATGGGGCTGGGCCATGCATGGCCAATTTGTGAAAATACACACTTACTATAAATTGAACACTTGGTTATATTTTTTATTTATCATGAAATATTTTTGGGAGAAACGAAAATGAGCGAAGGGAGAACGAAAGAAACTCTACCTAGGGTTCAAAAACTTTCATTCTCTTTTACCATTTTTGTAAGTACTTCACTTTAAACATGTTTTTAAGTAAGTGTATGAACATGAGTGGCTAAAACTCTTCCTCTAGGGTTAATGCCACATGATATGAATGTAATTACTTGATTTTCATCTTTGATTTGAGTTTTAGTTATTGTTTTGTCTTGTATTTTTAATTGTTGTTGTTTTTATGCTTGATCACCATGAAAACGAACTTGTTAAGCTTAGGCAAAAGCCCGAAAGAGTAACCATTGGTTAGAACGAATGAATGCAGGGAGCAAGTTCTTGTCTTTACGATAGGATTCACAACTAGGATAGAAATTATTCCTAATTTGCCTTTCTTGGTTAATTAAACAGGACACTGACTTAGTATTGTCATATCACTGCTCGTAGAAGTAGTTGTGAAGCTAAGTCAGGTTAAATGATTAGAGGTACAAAAGTCCATAATCAAGGGCATAAACCCTGTAAACCACATCCATAGTGTTAAATTGCTCATGAATTAGGACGTCACATCCCCGCTCAATGATGTAGGTGTGAGACTAGTTTGTTGTGTTTAGAGGCTTGAGAGACCATGAACACTGCATATTAACCTTGTGAGACAACAACTAAATTTTATATACTTGAACCATTGTGAATTGTAGCATTGCATGATTGTCAGGACTTAACTCTAGATGCTTCTTATTATTGTCTCCCAATTATTTTGTGATCACCACTAGATTTAAATACCAATCTTCAAAATCTCTACAATCAACACTTGTGAAATTGAATATAGCTCTTGAACTTGAATATTCGCTAAAATAAGTCTAGTCCTTGTGGGTTCGACATCCGGCTCTTCAAAGTCACTTTACTATTTGTAAACCGCATACACTTGTACATGCGCTAGGGCGCAAACAATGAACTCACGAAGGGCCCAAGGAAATCAATTTCCCAGACGTCAAACAACTTTACTTCCACCATTGGGGTCAACGGTAGCTCATTCTTATGAGTTATGCCCCCTTGTCTTTGGCACTGTCACAAGTTTTTGCAAAGTCATGAGCATCCTGGTGAATTGTGGGCCAGTAGTACCCACATTGAAGATCTTGTGTGCAATTTGAATACCACCATGAGGACCTCCAATTGGAGATGAGTGGCATGCCTCCAATATACTCATCATCTAAACTTTGGGGATACATATGCAAATCAGCCCATCTGCATAAATACAACGAAAGTAAGGCTCATTCCAATATAGTGTTCTCACATCAGCCAAAAATTTCTTCCTCTGATGGAAGGTTAAATCTACAAGCAACATATCACTCACCAAGTAATTGGCACAATTAGCAAACCATGGGATTAAATCTTGGGATGCAACCAACACCTATTTGTATGAAAATTTATCATCAATACCAACCTCATCCTTCAACACTGCCTCTGCCTAAAGTCTTGACAAGTGGTCAGCCACTTGGCTTTCAGTTCCCTTTCAGTCCTTAACCTCAAACTAAAACTCTTACAACAACAATACCCATTTGATCTGCCGCAGCTTAGCATCTTTCTTTGACATCAGGTACCTTAGAGCTGCATGGTCTATATAAACAATCACCTTGGTTCCAAGAATGTAAGCCCAAAACTTTTCAAACGCAAACACAACAGCAAAAAACTCTTGCTAAGTCACGGTATAGTAATCGAGGCTACATTCAATGCCTTTCTATCACAGTAGATTGATAACGTCCAAAATATATCCTTCATGCAAAGAATATACACGGATGAAGTATTAAAACAAATAACCCGCCGAGTGCCGGGGTCGAATCCCACAAGGACTAGGGAATGATAGTTACAAGTGTCGGTTGAGAAATTGACGTTAGCTTGCACCAAGTAGATTCAATATAAAAAAATAAAATTGGGGGGATTAAAATTTGCAGAGAATTGTATTGGGTGATTTAGTGAAATAAAACAGCAAGATTAGCTAAGTTGTCAACAATAGTGTGAACGACTGGAGGTGTGATGTAGATGAAATACTAACTAGATCGGGACATGCAAGGTCATCTTATGAGTTCAACAAGTGTAAATAATCTCGGGAAATGGGTAATTACAACTTTTTAGCCTTTTAACTACCTCTTACTAGAGTTTTATCAAATCTCTAGTCACGATTTAGCTCAACCCGATTCAAATTTGGATTAGCAACTGCACTAATTTCTAGCTATTAATAAGGAATGAAAATTCCATTTCAGCTATTTGTAGCCCAATTTCACAATCTCTTATCCATACCCACCATTAAATTCTCTTTCAATACTTAATTATACTTTTACAAGCAACAATCAAGAAAGAATAGATAGACTCATATCATAATCAATGAATCTTCCTTTATAGATTGAAGGGAATCTAATAAATTTACACTTATTTGAACAATATGAAGATGACTCTAGCAATACCAAATCTAATTAAGTATTCATCAGCACACACCTCTAGTTAATGATTTAGCTACTCATGATTCAGAAATTCAGAAATACATTCATCAATGGCTTCATTGAATTTACTAACAAGAGTAGAAAAATCAATTTCACAAAAAAATCTTCAACAACAGCTGGAAGAAATAGAGCAAAGTACTTTTTCCAATTTTTCCAATTAGAGTCTCCCTATCTCAGTAAGAGAATGTTCTGCAGCTAAAAAAGGAAAACAATGATATGATATAAGCTTTGCTCTCTCTTAAAATCTCTATTTCTATCTCTCCTTCTGCATATCTGTACAATGTACTCTTTCTTCTATTTATATCCTGAAAAAGTAGGGTACTTTTTATCTCTTTTCCCGTATTGGACGATTGTGCCCTTGAGCACTATTCTAGAATCGGTTGGAGACACTGATGGTTCGCCCCAATCTATGAACCACCGACTATCTTTTCTGGGCCCTTACTCAATTCCAGTAAACATCGGCGGTTCACCCGGCGTTTCGTCGATGCAAATCCGTGAACCACCGGATATTCAAGCTTTTTTTCCAGAACTTTAGGTGTCTTTCAGCGACTGGACTAGTGAATTGATGTTGTCAATTCGTGAACCACCAGTGGCATTAATCCTTTGAGGTAGTGATTTTCTCCCTTTGGCCGGCGTTTCACCGGTTTTCATTTGTGGATCGCCGATTTACTCTCACTTCCTTCTTTTTGATCCATTTTTCTCTTTTCTTCACATTTAGTCATCTTCACACAAAAAAAACAAAAAGTGCATATAATCCAGATAATCAACTCGAGAACTAAGCAAAAACTCAAGTTTTAGAGACTAATGAGTTGGTAAATTACCAACTCATCAAATTGCCAAACTTAAATCATTTCTTTTCCTCAAGTAATGCAATACTCGTTCATTCAGAAATATGCCACCTCTTTTCATAATTATTCTTCGCCAATCACCTAAACTATGACAACCCAAAAAAAATTTCTCACCACGCTCACTGAAAAAGAGAAGAAAATACCCCAAGAGACCAAAACAACAAAGATGTTTCAAACAGGTTACCACTTTCCACCAATCAAAGATTATGACAGGATTCATTTAGTAAAACAAGGGCATTTCTCAACCACGAAACACACATAGCACCTCAAGTTATAATTAGTGCACATTCAAAGCTTGCCTTAGAGTTTACACTCCTCGTGCCCTATTCCCACATTAACTCTGAATGCTCTTGTGTCCCCAAAAAGAATGATGCCACTCACCAAAATAAGAATCCTTATTTTGGTCATGTAATTATTTGAATGCACACAAGGGATTGTTTGGAAGAGACACTCACACTAGTCTCTAAAAAGAAATCTTCATGCACACACTTGACCCATAGGCTTTCCCTTCATGTAATTCTCCACTAATGTAGAGTAGCTGCACTTAGAATCATTTAGGACTTGCGGGTTATGATGTAGGCTCGAGGTAAGGGTAGGATAAAAATTTTGTTATAGTGACTAGATCCTCCCTAATGCTTTTTTTGAACATACCTTACATCAACTTCTTCCACTAACTTCACCTTGTTTCACTTCTTTCCTTGTTTTTGACTTTCATTTCTTTAACAACCCTCCTTATTTCCCCTTTTTCTTTCAGAACTAGCCTTATCACCTCAAGAGGAAGCACCGGTTCCCACACATTGTCTTTCTCTTTTTGATTTATCCTTTGGTGCATTTTGACACAATGTGGTGCTCCCCCCAAACTTAGGCTTTTGCCTCATTTCTTATTTTTTTTTCTCACTCCCTCTTTCTTAGGATTTAAGCCTCATTTCATCACTTATCTTGTCACTAGCATTTAGGAGAATGAGTTCCAAAGAAAGGTATTAAGAATGGTCTTAAGGCTTGTATTGTGGTTGCCAAAGAAAGGGTCTAAGGCTCAACGTTGGCTAAAAGGGATCAATTCTCATGGAGGGAATATGGGTGAAGTGACTAGACAAAGGAAAGCCTAAACTCATGTTCTTAGCATAACTACATCTAAGATTTTGCCTTGAATTACATTTGGGGAAAGTTCTAGACAAGATGTAATGCATGAGATTCATCAAAAACTTCCTTACTACACAAGGAATCACCCTTAAAGGGTCTACAAGAGTCATTCTCCATACAAGATATCAAACTAGGACATCAAAGCAGGGAAATATCATAAGTCAAGCAAAGAATTTACAATGTATGATGACGAATGCTATGCTACGGTGTCAACACTTTCTCATTATCTTTCTTTTCATGCCCTTGTTTTAAAATTCCATTTCAACAATATTTTTTGGTGGTTCCTCTCAAAACAACTTCACAAAAGACTCAAAAAAACTTGGCATTTTCCCTTAAGAATGTCTCCACTCAATGTATCATCAGGAAATACCAACCCGGTTCGACAAAAAAAATAAACAAAAACAAAAGAATGCTCCTCAGGAAAGAACTGTGGTAAAAAAACCTCGGAGTTTTAATTACTACACTACTACTACACTACTACTACACTACTATTTACAATGGCGTAAAAGGAACAAGACTTTGGGTTCATTTCATTCAAGATTTTACAATTCAAAACAAAGACCCCATTTGGTTACTAATCATCAACCATCAAGAGCATTTTTAGCACCGCAAAAATTTCAACATCCAAAGAACAAGAATCATCCCACCCCCAAACTTAAAACAAACATTGCCCCAAATGTATCAAAAGAAAAGGTAAGAAAGTGAAAGAGGCTTCCTGATTGAGTTAGTGATTGGGCCATGACTTCCAAGTATATGTGGCAACATCAAAATGCCAAGAAGTTATCTCTTCAGCCATAGGTTGCTGCGGATAAGGTGGGAGTGCTAGAGGTTTCCCGAGGCCTTGCACCACCCAATTGTCCGACAAAGTGCGAAGCTCATGGTAAGACGTCGTTGCCACTACACCTGGTGTCCAGGAAGGATCGACATAATACATCGAGCAAATTGGAGGTGGAGGAGGGCGTCTATGATAGGGTTGCTCGTCGGACACTAATTCTGACTCACTTTAATAACTTACCCACAAATCATCCGGTGGGATTCTGGGTGCTTCGGGCACCAGCTTAGGTTCACAAGGGTTTGGTTTGCTAGTAGATGGAGGTGCAGTGAGAGAAGCCACCTCTTATTTCAAAGTACCCACTTCACTTTAAAGGAAATCAATTGTAGAGCATAAGTTGGACAATTTGTCTTTAGAAGGCTGCAAGGCTGCCATGGATAACTGCACCAGTTTGTTCTCATGCATTTTGGCCCTTTGTGCAATATTGAGCAAATAAGGAGGGGGAGAATTGTGGAGCTCGGCTGTATGGAGCGGGGAGGTTGCTGTGTGAGTGGATGCCGAAGGTGATGGTGGAGTCATGTTCCCCGTATACTTTTTCCTCTTCATACTTGGAGCCTCTTTGTCGTTTTTGGTGGCCGATGTAATCATATTTTTGGCCTGCACATTCCTATCCAATGGCTGAATAAAAGGACAAGCTGCCTGCATACATAACATTTAGGGATTGACAATTCTGTGGCTTGTTGCTTGGACTTTTGTTTGAACTAATCGGAAATAATCTCCCCCACATTGATGTGCACATTATCCATTATGCAAGCAAGGAGAATGGAAACTTCAATCGGAACTTCCGTGTATTTTGAGAGGGTATTACACTCGAACAAACCAATTCTAACCACATACGGGCTTCAAATTTTAAATCACGTCGATGAATGAGGCCCTTAGAAATAGCCCATTGTGGTTGACCTTTTGCAATCAAGTTGGCTACCCATTGGAATCGGTTTGATTTGTCCTCCACTTTATTGCGAAATATTGGATGAGATGAGATTGGCTCGTCCCAATAAATCGAATTTATTTCTTCTGGAGTTATAGGAACCTCTTGCCCTTGCACCCATACTAATGTTAGACACGAGAATGCTTCAGTGTGGCCCCTATGCTTCAGCAGTTGTTGTCGTTCCCTGTATGATGCATAAAATTCCCACACCAGCTCTGGAAGATATGGGTCAACTGGTATAGTAAATAGGCCCCAATCGCGCGTCTCAATCTTGTAATAGATATCTAGGCATGCAGTCTTGAAAAATTCCGCATCAAACTGGGCTTCTACATGGATGACACGCTTCTCCTTAAAAGCAATATAAAACTCCTCCATTCCTTCTAGACCGAACCTAACCTGGGGGGTATTGGTGTGCACTAATGCGTGGCTTGTATGAGAGTGCAGGGATATAGACATGATGCTGCAAATGTAGGTTAGTAGTGCACCATTATTTGTAACTCAAGAATAAGGAAAACAGAAGAAATCAAGTATGACTTTATCAAGTTCAGGTGCCACCAGCGAACCATAGGCGAGAGGCAGTTGCATTTCGCTAGTCGCCGATGGGCATAGTGAGTACGAAACCTTGTGCACGTCAGCGTTTTTCCAGTGAACCACCATTGTTGATCCTCTAGCCGCCGTTCTGATTCTATTCACCCACTAATCACCTCCATATAAATGCACACCAACCACACTCATATCTCCGCAAAAATGAGAAATTTCCCTTAAGAAAGGTGTAAATCAATATATCATCGGGCAATTCATCCGGGTACGCAGATTATACCCTGAAACTTAAGGACCACAACAAAATCACATTCATTCACATATATCAGAGGAACAAAAAGAATATGATAAACATGACAAGAGCAATTATTACCAATGTTTTTAGGACTTTTCAAGCATGAGTGATAGAATTTTTACCTCCAATGGATTATGCTTGCGAAACTTTGTGAAGGAATGAAGAATATGAAGGCAATTGGGGGTTTTAAATTTTAAAAAAGGGGAACTTGAATGGGTGCTTAGAGTGGTAGTTATTAATAAGTGTTAGGTGGGAATTAGTGGCAATTTTGGGGAAAGGGCGATCTGGGGAGGAGATGAAAGAAAATAGGAGAATGGAAAAGTTTTTGAGGATTTTTGAGATAGGGCCATTCAACCGTGGGCCACATCGGTGATCGTCGAAATGAGCCGGTAGTTTTCCAATGTGTCCGTCTCTAAAATTACCTGTACACTACTCTGGGTGCAAGTTCGTCGGTTGACCGGCGTTTCATGAACTGCTTCCGATGATTCGCCGAGTGAGGAGCCGATGCCTGATCCATATCCAGGTACTCTGGTTGATAGCAACAACAAATTGGATGTCCACGCTTTGACATGGCGCTTCGCAGATTGGGCCGCCGGTTTGCCTTAGAACCTTCAGTTTGCCTGATAGGATCGATGCCAAAGTGGCGCTTCAGGAATTACCATGGGCGGTTCGCCAGTTTGGGTCGCTGCTGTGCCTTGAATCCTTCAGTGCATTGGGCAAGTCGGCACCTGAACTGTTCTTCACAAACTTCAATCGGTGTTTCGCCAATTGCAACGCCGGTCTGTTACTCTTCCTGAAGTGCACCCTTCCATCCTAAGAACAATAAAAAACAACAAAACATATAAGAAGAAAAATGAAAGATGCTTGGTTTGCCTCCCAAGGAGATCCTTATTTAACGTTGTGGCACGATGAAAGTTCCTCCAGGCCTATGGTTCATCCTGATGCACCACCTCTGTTCGGCCAACTTCTTCCAACACCCCCAAATATCTTTAACCCCGTTGACCATTTATTTTGAACTTGTTCCAATTCTCACTATGGAGTTTGATGGCTCCATTCTCGTAAACCTGAGACACCTTAAAAGGCCCTGCTCATTTGGACTTTAGCTTTCCATGGAATAACTGTAATCGAGAATTAAACAACAACACCCAATCCCCTGGAACAAAATTACGCTGCAACACTTTTTGGACATGATAGCATTTCATTATGGCTTTGATGCATTCTCATATGCCTTCATTCTAAATTCTTCCATCTTATGTAAATTGTGGATTTGACCTTGGATAGCTCTTCCCTATTCTAGGATTAAACTTTTCAATGCCCACAAAGCTTTGTGTTCTAGCTCCATCGGGAAGTGACATGCTTTACCAAACACCAGCTGGTAATGAGACATTCCAATCGTTGTTTTAAATACAGTCCGGTATGCCCACAATGCATCATCTAACTTCTGGGCCCAATCGATTCTGTTCACATTGACTGTTGTAGTCAAGATGGACTTTATTTCCCGATTTGAAACTTCAACTTGTCCGGTGGTTTGCGGGTGATACAGGGTGGACACTTTATGCTTCACACCATATTTAGCTAGTAGTGTGCTGAAAACTCGATTGCAAAAATGAGAGCCTCCATCGCTAATGATAACTCTAGGGGTACCGAACCGGGAGAAGATATGTGTTTTTAAAAAATTTGTTACACTTCTCGCTTCATTGTTTGGTAATGCAACAGCTCCCACCCATTTGGAAACATAATCCACCGCCACCAAGATGTATTTGTTCCTATAAGAGCTTATAAATGGACCCACAAAGTCGATCCCCCATACATCGAACATCTCAACCTCTAAGATTAGTATTAGCGGGATTTCATGCCGCCTTGAAATACTCCCCTGCCTCCAACATCAACCACATTACTTCACAAAGTCATGTGCATCTTGATGTAATGTAGGCTAATAAAACCCGCATTGCAAGACCTTGGATGTTGTTCATCCGTTTGGTGACTACACGCAAGTGCACGTGGTGGAACAAGTAGTAAAATGGCTCAAGTAAGCCAAGTATCGATCCCACAGGGACTGGACTACGGTAGCAAATCTACTCAAGTGTCAATAAACTGTAACTTAAAGCGCCAACTTAAAAAAATGCAGACAACGGTGTGAAAGAGATTTTTATATTTAGTTTCCTAATTTATGCTAAGTCTAAAATAAATATATAATTTAGTCACGAGCTTATGAGATGAGCATCTTGAGGCTAAAAAGGAACATGTAGAGAAATAAATTATGGATACAATTTGATCTATCTTTTCTCCGGTTGCTAGTCAAGAATTATTGCCTATGGATTAAAATTCTCGTAATTTAACCAACTTAAGAATCATGAACCTTCCACCTACATTTACGTGATAAAAGAAATTCATGTTCTAGCCATACAAACCAATTAAAGTAGTTGACTAATACGATTTTCAGGTATATTTCTATCATGAAGGTAAATCAATTCTCAATTTTCCCAAACTAAAAAAAGATCATATCCTATCAATTCACCAACTTTCCAATTTCTTGTCTCCGAGTGAAAATAGGACTTTTTAGATATACATTAACATCGGCCAAACATTAATACATTAAGAACACGAATTAATAGAACAACCATGGAAGAAAAGATGAAAAATCAAATGATCGGTAATTACATTTCAATACAAATGTTCTTAACAGCAAGAAGTGAAATTAGCCACTCATTTGTGGATTAAACATCATCAAATGAGTGTAAATCCTTCACAAATATTTGAAAGAAAGGAGAAAGAGATAGGGAAAAACCCTAAGATTTTCGTCCCCTCATTTTACTTTTTGTAACCCACGTTCTTGCTCCACCAACTCGAGAATAATTAAAAATGAACTTCAAGGTGTTACATTTATGCGGGTGGGATTTGTCTCGGAATAACAAGCAACGTGTAGTGCATGGAGAGCCTTTGCCTCCCGTGACACGGCACGAGCAGCGCACCTTCTTGGAATTTGGTCATCAATTATTTAATCCCAACGTGGCACACGGTCATGCAGCGGAGCTCGACCAACGTGACACGACACGAACGCGCATCTTCACTTTGGAATTTAGTTGGTTCGGTAATTAGGTCCAATGTGCCACGGAGGCAGCGCGGGCCTCCTTTGGATCTTTGCCAATTTTTACCATGTCCAGGTAGAATGCATCCGCGATGGCGGCGTGGCTCGGCTCCATCGCGGGCCCCTTTAATCCATGCTTTTTGCTTAGCCATTTCCTTGCTTGCTTCGAGTCCATTTACGATTCCTCCCAACATGCATCTTAGCTTCATAAAATTATATTTTTTCTGCAAAACAACGCTAATCATGTTGGTTAGTATAAATTCACATTTTACTACAATTTACATGAGAATGTACAAACATCGTTATAAACAAAGACGAAACAACGCATTTGAGTATCGCCAGGCATATAAATACGCCCAAGATCACCCACCCACGTGCTTAAAATCTTGTTCGTCCTCGAACAATAATCTTACACCCTCAGTACAATTGACACCCAATCATGGCTACTTTGTCTCGACAATCAATTTCTGATTATACCGATTATTTAATATAGCAAATCATAAAGAAACATGCATAGTCTCATCGAAAATACAATGACATTCAACACATCAAGACCTCCTAGACTCAGAATCAACTCTCGATATCGGCAAACTCATGCAAATTAGGCGGTCAAGATGTCGACATAATTTTAACTCTCGTCAAGCATGTGCCCTCACAACACAAGAGAATTTCCCCTTTCCAATCACATGAACTCTAAACATTACATGCGGGGGCATATGGACACGATTTCGCTCTCTCTCCCAAAGAATTCATATCGTCATGTAAATGAACCATAAGGCACCTCTAGTGTGTATTACTCCACTAATATAAGGATGCGTGATGTAGGATCACGTAGGACTTAACGGGTTGTAACGTAGCTACGAGCTGGTAAATTTTGGGCTAACCAATAATAGCAACTAGCATCCTTAAGCGCTTTCAATATATCCATCATATTACAGGCATTGTTTCTTCCTTCATCCTCCCATTCTTGACGTCTTTCTTTATTTTGTCCCTACTTCTTTAAGCACACTGAGCTTAACAACAAAAAGATTAGTTACATACATCTTTATTTTCTTTAAATCAGAAACCAAGTGCACCACAGTCTTTTCCTTACTTTCATCACTTTGCTTTTTCTTTTCTTTTCACAATTCTCTCTCCTTGACTCTTGTGGGAAAATTACTTTTCTTGAGCGCTTAAGAGTTTTGGATCAAATTTACGAGATAAAGAAAAGAAAGGGTTAAGCTTCGGTTTTACACCTTTTCGACAAAAAGACAAAAAATATAGGCTAAAGGCTCAATGGGCTAACTAGGATTTGACATTCAAAAGGTAAAGGTATGAAAAGAAAAAAAAAACTTTCGGTTAAACAAAACGCACATCCTTTCCTACACTACACTTCATTTCATTTCGTACACACTTGAGCCAAGTTCTAGACAATCCACAACTAGCATGGAATAATCGAAACCTCACTAGACACTCATTGCATGCTCAACTCAAGACATATTCGAGACTCTTCAATCGGCTAATTACGGGAATTCAAACATTAAGCCTCAAATCACACACACCAAAATCGAACTCTACGGCCTAGGTACCTCAACATATTTACAAGTTGCATGCTTTCATACGAATAACCTTTGCATTTCTAAATATCATGTACAACACGCAACAAGAATTTCGCAACCTAAAAGTAGCTGCGGCAGGATACAAACAAACAAACAAAAATAAAGACAAGAAACTACTCCTTGACTACATTTCCCTTAAGACGGTCGTCATCCATCCATCATAGAGAACGGTCACTATTTACGACTTCGGTTCAATGGGACTATTATCGGTAAAAGGATCGAAAACAAACGCCGAAAACCCAATCATAAAAATAATTTGATACGAAATTTTTAAAAATATTGATGATTTCGATAAAAAAATATTTACACAACTTGACTAAAAACATTCAACGGCACACAACGGCTTCCATGATAATTCTGATACAAAACATACACACAAATTCACGGGGTCACAATTTTTCCAAGCACAACAGAACATGAATATCAACAAAAACAAGACACAAACCGGCACCCTATACTCCCTTTGCCTTAAGCAGAACCTTTGTCCCCGGTGTTCACCAAATTCAATATAGCACACAAGTGGTGGTGAAACTCTACGATCAATTGAAGTAACCCACTTCTTCGTCGAGTCTGTGCCTCATCTCCCATGTCTGAATCGCCCCTGTCATCCTCCTCAGGGCTCGACATCGGAGTCCTCGCGCCCGTGTCTCCTCGTCGGTGGGGACATCGTCATCCACGGGATCCATAAAAGTTGGGCCCGCCCCGACATAGAGCCACAGCATTTTTAGTAGGAAGAGAGGGTAGTCTAAAGTCGAGCTACCACAACTCATCCTCTCTGTTGCAAGCCTCCCGCCTATCTTGTGTTGGAGAAAGCATCTGCATCAGGAACATGCGGGCCATGTCTTGATCATCCGGCATGTCGCTCGGCTGAATGTAGAGCGGCTGTGGTGGTGTCGAGTGCCTTGGTATTTGGCAATCCCACGGCACACCTATCCATACGTAGGATGTAGTCAAGGGCACTCCTCACTCAATATCCGGGCCCCTTAGGAATGTGGTCGGTAAACTCCAGAACCGTACTGTGCTTACATGATGCAAACGGGCTCTCTTCATGGTGGATATGATCACCCACCCCAGCATTGATCTCCCGGCCCGCTCGCCAGGCATACACCAAGCATACGATCCCGGGTGACATCATCATGCACCCCGAATCGGCGAGCAGGCTGGATTTTCGGCGGATCGGCTTCTTTTGTTCATACGTAGAGTAGGGCAATGTCGATGGTAGCCCCTCTCCTTATGCTGCTCCACGTCTTTGTCGAAACGGGCTCCACACAAGGTGCGTCGATATCATATGGTGGAGTGATATTGTTGCCGGAGTACATGGCGTACGTGTTGCGCCCCAGATGGCGTTCGGGTGATGGGGCTGAGTGACAATTTGACCCGCTTATTTTGACGGTGTATTGCGGAGCGTCGGGTTCCAATTTGATAGAACTCCAGGAATTAAGTGCGGTGCACTCCTTGGGCTCTTCAAAGATGAAGCTCGGCGGCGTGTCAATGCGGTGGACAATTCGGGAACTCTATGCTTGATGGCTCCCACCTGATATTAACCTCCAGGGAAGTATTTATTCTCCTTGTGCTCACGTATACACTTATTCCTTTATCGTCACCCATCGGGTTCAGGTATTAGCGGCGTTGGCCTTGCGGAGCAGTGCTCTTTTGGGAGCTATTTGCTCCCGGTGCGATTCTCTTCCTTCCCAGTGCCGTGTAGATGCGCCACTTCCACTTTGTCTTGCTGCTTTGCCATTGTTCTGTCACGTCAAACGAGACGAGTCCTGATATCAGTCAAATTAAAAATTAGCTTCGACTAAGGTTGCCAGGTTAAGCTAAACACCCCACACTTAGTCTTTAGCCACAATTCTGACATTACGGCAAGATCTTCCTAATTTCCAATTTACAAAAACAAAAACAACGAAATAAACATGCCTCGTGCATTCGGAAGGGAGTCGCGGTATAAATTACATGTACTACTCGAGACTTCGTATAGATAACCACAATATTACTATCGACAACATTTCATTACATAGAACTAGCAAAAAAAGAAAAAAAATTTATCAACACAAACCTATACAATTCACCAATTTCTTGCATATCACAATTTCAATACCGAAAATTTATCGTGCCTTTAGCATATTAACATTAAGCACAACCAACTCACACTCACCCAACATGCACAACCCAACAAGAATTTCCACGGTTCGACTAAGAATTTTTTTTTTCATATTCAAATTCAAGCCCTAGCTACAATTTTACAAATTCGATCAAAGTATGTATTCGTAGGTTCATACAATCACAATGATATTACGAACATCAATCAACAATAACTCAATTTAATTCAAGCTCAATTTCTACTTAGGAAAGGTTTACTCATCACATGTTCAAAATCAAAAAATTAGACAAGAATTGAGATGGGGATTGAAGAACATACCTTGAATTGATGAAATGAAGAAAACTTGATGAAAATTCGTGCCTAGTCAGGTGTCACGTTGAGGGAGAAGGATTTTGGGATGTTTGTGGCGGAGGAGAAGGAATGGGGAAAAAATGAGGCAAAATCGGGGTTAAGGTGGGATTTTCGCACGGGTCACCGACGACCCGGTGTGACTTGGGCGTGAAATGACTCTCAACGTGTCACGGAGGGATGGCAGACACCCCTCAGTGGCACGGAGCCATCGCGTCAGGTGTTATGGAATTTTAAAAATTCAGAATTTACACCTCAACGTGTCACGGAGGGTAGCGCGGAGAAGGCCACCCTCAGTGACACGGAGCCATCACATGGAGGCTCCTTTGTTTTGCCACTTTTATTTTTTCTTACCTCGAGTTTTTCCTTTGCGATTTCTTTTTACATTTTACTAGATCAACTTTGAAATTATCTTACAACAAGAAATGTTTAGAATCACAAGGTTTTAAACACAACACAATATTTTCTTTTATATTTACATTTTTATAATTTTTCTTTTTTTTTACTTAACTCTTTGTACATACACAATACAACAAATTCCTGGGTTTGCCTCTGAGTCTGGCGCTGGTTTACCATCGCGGCTCGATGTCATTCACGCTCATTCAGCCCCTAGGGTGACGGATGTTTCTTCCAGTATCCTCACCCATGTCACAGCATACCCCTCTCGGTGGTTTTCCCCAATAACTCCGCGGCTCACGGCTCTGCAGCAACATTAGCTCGATCCAATCACGTTGATCATGAGTTCCTCGTACAGTAGGGAGCTTTGTGGACAGCACACATCAAACACCTCCACCTTGTCATGCGCTCGCATGGTTGAAGCCTGCGGCTACATCAGTGCGCTTTCCCAATCGCTAAGAAAGGGCGTCCCAAAATAAATGGGACTTCGGCGTACGCTGAAGTCGGCACAACAAAGTCTACAGGGAAGATAAGGGAGCCCACATTACCGGCATGTCCTCCACAATGCCATCGGGTCTTGCCAGGGAGCGATCGCTAGTTGCAAGATTCTTTGTTGTTGGTCTAGGACTTCCTGTCCCCGAACTTCTTGAATACCGTGTCGGCATCAAGTTAATGCTCAGCTCTCCCAAATCACATATCCGCGAGCTCGGATACTGCGCTTAATTGTAATTTGCATTGTAAAGCTCCCGAGTCCTTGAGCTGTG
Organism: Datura stramonium; assembly: GCA_018107945.1. NCBI lineage: Eukaryota > Viridiplantae > Streptophyta > Magnoliopsida > Solanales > Solanaceae > Datura > Datura stramonium. Next base: position 288,663 of record JACEIK010000493.1, on the reverse strand, counting down.
GGCAGCTTTGTTTGTATCAGAAGTGCACTCCTCAGTAAGAGCCATAAGTAGCATGCTCGATCGACTGCGTTTGTTCGCCACAATGTCCTGTATGTACTTTGCATACTTGACACTGCTGCAAAACATCAACAAGAGGTAAATTAATGTACTGTTTAAGCACCTAATGAACTTTTGAAACACGCTTCCTCCTTGTGTTTCTTTAATCTTTGAGGAACGGGGGTGGTGGTCTTTTCCCAGTTCGGCATCCTTCTTCTTCCCCCTCTACGTCACTTTGCTCCCTCTCAGTTCTCTTTGCTCCGTACATTGAGGTGGTCTTTCTAGTTCCACCTCTTTAAGGCATAAACCACTCTTGTCAATTATTCATTCACTTGCTTAGAGGTTGGGATCGAGTGTCACTCGGAAGTCCTCCTCTAGGCCTTGTTTTTGAGCTCCATGAAATTGCCCAAGGCGGTACTCAGTAGCCTTTGTAGTGCTTGATTGTTCTTTACATCGGCTGCCAATTTCACATAGTCGGCTTGCAATTGAGCTTGGTTAGCTATCATAGTTTTGAAACATCTCCTCAATCTTTGGGTGATGGTGGCGGAGGAGGTGCGTTGTTGTTTCGGTGCTTGTGATGATAGTTACCATAACACGCCCTTCAGCCCAGTTTCTTTGCGCCCCACATTTCGAACTACGCGCCCTTGATGGCTGTAACTACCCCAAGAGAAATTCGGGTTCGCTACAACTTCTGTTGCGCTCGTTACGTAGCCTCACTTCACTCGCTCTCGTTCGTGCCAGCGGTTCTTCATTCTTTAGATAGCGCGTGAGAGCTACGAAATTCTGAAGCTCGTGAAAAAGAGGTCTCGAGTCTTTGGATTTTGGAGTGGACCGAATGGCCTTTTCGCACCATCGCCCATAGTAAAATCAAACATCTCCGAACGAACATGAAACATTGACACTACCTAAACAATTTCGAGACGACCTAAATCGCGAATCAACTCAACATGCTCCCCTTACAAAGTGCGCCTCGAAACGCCTATTCTACTCCTCCGGTTAGAATTGTAGGCTTGTTGCCACTCTTTGTTGGTGATTATTCCTTTGTACATTGCCAACAAGTTCCTTAGGAATCGAGTTTGCTCCACAACACTCGGTAGGTGTTCATTACTCCCGCACACTTCACCCCCAGGCTCTGTACACTCATTCAGGGCTTGAGGCGGATTCAAGCTCATGTGCGAAGTGGGTGTTGAGGCGGTCTACAACGCAGCTATACGTGCGGCGTGGCTGTAAAACCATCCACTTCTAAGACTCCATTGCTTTCCTTGTTCCTCCTCTTGAAAGTCCGCATTCCACTCCGTATTTCCTGAAATACGATTCAACAAAGTATACAACTCCTCGTAAGTCTTTTCTAATGCTTGTCCCCCAGTTCTTTAGAATTAACAAGCAAAATTTTTGTGTGGGGTTCCAAACCCTCTATGAAAGTGTGCACCAGCACATCATTGAATTGGTGGTGATGAGGACAATCCCCAACATCGATTTAAATCTCTCCCAAGCTTGATCTGATTCTCCCCTTCTCTTTGTTTAAAACTTAGATTTGACTTCTAAGTGCTGGCTGTTTCTGGGATGGCAAAGAACTTGATTAAGAATTTCTTTGCAAGATCATCCCACGTGGTGATGGAGATTGGGTGGCTCGGCTTTTCAACCACCTTTCGGCTTCTCCCAAAAGTGAAAAATGGGAACAATGTAAGCTGACATAATCTGTTGACCTCCGGCGAGATGTAAGTGTCACTTATCTCCAAAAAGGTTTGAAGATGTTGTTGTGGATCCTCGTGAGACACGTGAGCTTTGCCCGGTGTGCAACAGATTGCACCATGTTATCTGTTTAGCTCGAACATCCCTCTGGCTCGAGGTTTGCGAATGCTAGACGTGCATTGCTAGCATGTGGGATTGCACTTTGCGAACCGGCCTAGGCTGCCATTTCCTCGAGCACTGAACAGCGCACAAGTGGTGGATTGTGGTTGCTCCGCGGTGTTTGTACGGCAACTACAAATCTTTCTAGAGCTTCTCTCGGTTGACGATGGAATTGTCTTTCGGCTCTAAGAATAAGTCCACCGGCTCCTTGTCCTTGCCCAGTGTTCAACGAATTTAATATACGCAAAATAGAGGCTAAGACCAAGTTGTCAACACTAATATAGAGAAATAGCAAACTAACACTTAAGAAAATTTTTACAATTGCAGTCCTGGCAACGCGCCAAACTTGTTCTGTCCGTTTGGTGACTACACGCAAGTGCACGTGGTCGAACAAGTAGTAAAATGGCTCAAGTAAGCCAAGTATCGATCCACAGGGGCTGGACTACGGTAGCAAATCTACTCAAGTGTCGATGGCGCAACCCAAAATGCAGTTGCTTGGTGTGAAGAGATTTTTATATTTAGTTTCCTAATTTATCTTAAGTCTAAAATAAATATACAATTTGAGTCGAACTATGAATGGGAGCATCTTGAGGCTAAAGCGAACATGTAGAGAAATAAATTATCGATACAATTTGATCTATCTTTTCTCAGGTTGCTAGTCAAGAATTATTGCCTATGGATTAGTATTTAACCCAACTTAAGAATCATGAACCTTCCGAAGCCTAGATCTGGAAAAAAGAAATTTATGTTCTAGCCATACAAAGCGATTCCGTAGTTGACTAATATGACTTTCGGGTATATCTCTATCACGAAGGTAAATCAATTCTCAATTTTCCAAACTAAGAAGGATCATATCTATCAATTCACAACTTTCCAATTTCTTGCTCTCTCGAGTGGCTTAGGACTTTTTAGGTATACACATTAACATCGGCCAAACATTAATGCGGTAAGAACAAGAATTAATAGAACAACCATGAAGAAAAGATGAAAAATCAAATGATCGGTAATTACATTTCAATACAAATGTTCTTAACCTCGACAAGAAGTGAAATTAGCCACTTTCGTTTGTGGATTAAATATCATCAAATTAGTGTAAATCCTTCACACCAAACAATTGAAAGGAAAGAGATAGAGAAAAACCTAAGATTTTAGTCCCTCAGCTACACATAACCCACGTTCTTGCTCCACCAAGTCGAGAATAATTAAAAATGAACTAAGTGTTCTATTTATCTTGGTGGAATTTTTCTAGGAATAACAAGCAACGTGTCACGGAGTGCATCGCGGAGCACTACCCCATGACACGCACGAAACGCGCACCCTTCTTGGAATTTGGTCGTCCAGGTATTTAATCCCAACGTGGCACGGCTGATGCGGGCTCGACCAACGTGACACGGCACGAACGCACACCTTGGCTGGAATTCCAAGTTCCGGGTAGTGGGCCCAACGTGCCACGGAGGCAACGGGGACCTCCTGCGGAACTTTGCCAATTTTACCATCGGGGCAGAATGCATCCGCGATAAACGCGTGACACGGCTCCATCGCGGAGCCCCTTTAATCTATGCTTTCATGGGCCATTTCCTTGCTCGCTTGAGTCCATTTCGATTCCTCCCAACATGCATCTTAGCTTCATAAGATTATATTTTCCTGCAAACAACGCTAATCATGTTGTTTAGTATAAATTCACATTTTACTACAATTTACATGAGAATGTACAAACATTATAGGATAAACAAGACGAACGACGCATTTAGTATCACTTGGGCATATAAATCTTGCCCAAGATCGGGCGTGTCGCACACTCCATAATGACATCCTGAGGGAGGAGTGACAAGCCTCTAGAATTGGGACCATCTCGCCAGGAACACACACCTCCGTATTAACCCGTCTTCACAACTTTGAAAGAGGTAAGATTCATCCAAAAGAATTTCGGACATCGCCATGAATTTCTTCTTTCACTGAAAATTCAATCCTTCGGGTACAATGTTGTTGGCTAGGTAATTAGCAAAATCAGCAAACCACGGTGTTAGCTCGTAGGTTTGCGGCTAAACCCCATCCCGAGAAAGACATCCTTGATCTGTCTTGTGTTCTGGATGCGGGTTTTTGTTTTCTAGGCGCGATAAATGGTAGGCCCTTTATTTCTCACATCACCTCGGTCTTTCACCTCCAAAGTCGAATTCCTGCAACAACAACACCCACCTAATCAATCTTGATTTAGCATCCTTCTTGGCCATTAAATACACGAGTCTTGCATGAATTACGTATTGCAACACCACTTTAGTTCTTAGAAGTACGCTCAAAATTTTCAAATGCAAATACATGACTAGTAGTTCCTATTCAGTTCTTTTGTGTAGTTTGTTTATCAGGTTTTTGGAACTACTAGCATGGTAGATTGGAGTGAAAGATCTTGTCTCTTCGTTGACCACGGACCGCTCCTAATGCTACCCCACGTGCATGTATTAGCTCAAGGGTTTCTGACCAATCAGGTGCTACAATAATTGGAGAGGAAATCTATCTTTCCTTCAACTCCACAAAAGCCTCAAACAGTCCTCATAAAAATTGAACTTAGCCTCTTTCTCAGATGGAGTTTGAAATAGGGGATGAGCTATCTTAACGAAATCTTCAATGAATCGGAGGTAGAAAACCAAATCTCACGAGGAAACTCTAACACCCTTCATAGTACGGTGGAAGTGGCGAGTAATGGAATCCACTTTGGCTTGATCCACCTCTATCCACTTTTTCGAAATTTTGTTTTGTCTCGATACAATCCCTTCTTTGACCATGAAATGACACTTTTCCAAATTTAGGACCAAATTCATCTCTGTACATCTCTTTAATACCTCATCTAAATTTGTCAAGCAGTCATTAAATGAGTTCCCCAAGCGAGAGTCATCCATGAAGGCTTCCATAGTATATTTCCACGTATCATAAAGATGGACATAAATTGCATCTTTAGAATATGCAAGGGGCATTGAAAAGACCAAAAGGCATCCTCTTGAATGCGAAAGTGCCATAGGGACATGTAAATATGGTCTTTCTTGATCCTCGAGTGCGATTGAGATTTGATTGTATCCAGTATCCATCTAAGAAACAATAGCACTCTTCTGATTCAAATCGGTCTAACATTTGGTCAATGAATAGCCTTTGGGGAAATGGTCTTCTTTGTCTAGGAGTTTAACTTACGGTAATCCATGAAAACTCTCCTTCCGTTAGTAGATGAGTAGGCACCAATTCATTCTTTTCATTGAGAATAATCATGATGCCTACTTTCTTGGGCATGCACTATACGAGGATTACCCAACTCTTTTGTTTGCTATAGGATACACCACTCCTGCATCTAGCCATTTAATAACTCCTTCATGACCACCTCATGCATGGTGGATTCAACATATTTGATGTTCAAGCGATGTGCTGCAATTTTCTTGAAGATTGATTTTGTGAGTGCAAATCCCCGGATGGATACCAATGATATCCACTATTGACCATCCTATAGCTTAGATATTCCTTTTAACAAATCAATGAGTTTTATACACTTTGCAATGGAGTGAGCTTTGTTGAAATGATAGCAGGGAGCATTTCATTCTCTCCTAGATATGCATATTGTAGGTGAGTGGGCAAGGGTTTGAGCTTGGCTTTGGTGGGGCCACAATAGATGGATTTGTGACGGAGGGTTGTACAATTATTCAAGTCAAGGTCCATCTTTCTTTAAGGAACCGGATAATCTCTTATCTCCTTACGCACATGATGGTATCATGACACGAACGGAGGCACAGTTGCAACATGGGACGAGGAGCCTAGGAGACCCCAAGTCGATCCATGGCATAAACATATGTCTAAATCCAATTACTTGAAATGAAGAATCAACAATATAATCATAGCGAGAAGTCTAGCTTAAACATAACATCAAGATACAAAATGCGAAAGTGAATTAATACATATGTGCGAAAAGCCTCTAAACATGACGAGTTGATGGGACAGAATGACTAACTCCATGAGAATTGAAACTAAAATCCATATAGGAAATACCGAATAGTCTAGTCCTTGGGAGATGAGGACTCACCAACGACGCAAGGCTAGCTACGATAGGCTTACTACGGCGGAAATTTGTTTGAAAGTCGGGTCACGTATCATGAAATGATACAACATGAGTATGCGGTCGGTACGTGGAATGTACCAGTATGCAAGGTATGTAAAACCGCTAAAGTAGGTAAATTCATTGTAAAGAAAATGCATAATGTAAAACATAAACATTAAGAGTGCGGGCGGGCTTGCATGCATTCTTTTTGAAATCATGATCTCATCATAACATAACATATCATCATAACATATCATAACATAATCGATTGACTCAAATTTGAAACAAGTATTTTATAATAAAGTGAACATTTTGAGATTAGGAAGCCTACTTTAGAACATTCTTACATATGTAAATCTCATGAGTAATGAACATGCATAAGCTGAAATCACGAGGAACAATGGGAGACTCATCTTTTAACCGACATATCCACGATAGAGCTTATGTGGTCCCTACTATCACACTCAAGTGGGTGAAGCGAGTCTAAAGCCTTTCAAGGCTAGAAATGATGCCATTATATCGAAATCAAGCTCGTGGCCCAATAGAGAGGCGGAATGCTCACAAGGGAGGTCTCAAAGTCATAATGTATAAACCTTTACATTGGACGTAGTTCGAGGCATAGCGTGATCGACCCTTAGCTGCTCGGTGCTAGACACTACTCCCGAAAACATGCATGTGCTCTACATTGTTATTCGGCTAAGATCCAACATCATCTATTGATGAAGCTCATAAATCAAATATATCTCAAAGCGGAAATCATGCATAAGAGAAGCTTTAACTCAAATCATACCACAAGCTAAAAGATAATTGGGAGTCTTCGCTCCAAAACCATGTGGTAAACTATGCATATGAAAAGCTTTAACTCAAACAATACCATAAGCTAAAAATATAAGTTGGAGCCTTCACTCCAAAACAATGCGCTAAGCTTAATTTGAGAAATTATAATCATGCATTGAACATGGGGCATTGCCCAAAGCTTTATCATGTACTTGAAAATACTCAATTCATATCGAAGACATGATTATAAGCATGGGTAGATTGAAACATACTTTCATCATAATATCTCATCATCATCATACATTCATCACAAACTTCATATTTCATGAACTGTTAATGGGATTTTCATTCATAAAGCTAGAAACATGATTTTTAATTGAAAGAATTATAAAACTCGCCCATTCTTCATAATTCAATAGTAGAAATGTATTTAAATCATACCCATGTAAAGAACTTAGGAAATTCATGGCATTGGGTTAAAACCCCATAGATTAGTCATAGATCATTCATGATTTAGAGAGGGATTAGGCATGGGTATGAAAGGAATCACCCATTCATAACCCTACATACATTGTTGGTAATTTGAGTCATACAATTCTTTAGCATACCACATATTGAAGAGAAATTGATGTATGCTAGGCTTGATTACCCTCTCTAGTATTCTACCTTGCATGCATAATGAATAATGGCTAAAATGAACTTAGCCCTTTTAGAAGTTACTAGTCATCACTCAAAACAACGTGGTTTAGGCCTTAGAAGCTTAGGAATTTATGAAATACCCTTACTAAATTAAATTGAAAATAAGCGTAGGTGATTTGATGAGGGACCTAACGACTCATCTTCAAGGGTCACGACTCGTGGCAAGACCAAAGTGAGTTTCACTGCTTCTCAAGTGATACAGGCTCATAACGGACAACATAGACTTGTTCCTGATGACCACGACTCATGGTCACCATCCATGATGGCCTGCGCTGGCATGACAAATTTATTCCATGCTTGATCATGACTCACCCACAAATTGTGGGCGGCCGACAAATGAGGGGCCTCCCATCTAGTACCTTTGTCTTCATTTTTCTCCTTACTCAAGCATCACTCCCCACATTGACCCAATGACTCGTGGGGCCTGACCACTAGTTGTGGTCATCTCCATGGGGATTCCATTTCCCTATCTTCTTAAGCTCATCCCACACAGCTTCTCCGTGAGGTCACATCACGACTCGATGGGTTGATCTCATGGGTCTCCTCATGACTGGTAAGTCGATGCCAAATTTCAACTTTTTCTCAATTTCAACTCCGGGTGATCTTTGGGCTTAGAGGCATTACATAAACCTCGCCGAGTTCTTCACCTTTCAAGAAAACATTATTAATAAGTTCTCCAACAACCTCTTCCTTAATTTCGCACTCGAATATATCATTCTTTACAATGTGTCTGTGTTGAGTCGTGTTGTTTTCTATTGTTTGAAACACCATCTGGAAATGTTAACTCATTTATCCCTCCTCCAATTGATGAATGATGATGACATCATGACTCTTTACGGCGGTTGTTAGGTCACAAAGAGTTTACTCAGTAAATCTTAATTCCCTCTTGATGTAAGAACCTTTTCAAGCACCGCTTCTAGAGTACTTTTCATATGAGAGTGGGATGCGACTCATTGCTCTGTTGACTACTGCGTATCGGCCCGGTAGGCATAGTTCAACCTTGGTTTCCATAATAGAAATGATCATAGTCATGGTTGGTTTGGCTATATCTAGCGTGAAGCCTTGCATATAGTTCATCAATAAGTCCATCTGCTTCATCATGGTAACAACATTGCGTCTTTCTTCCCCTCTCTATGCCACATTTTTTCTACTAGCTTGATGGTCTTCGCAGGGCACCCCTTTTCGGTTCGTGACCATCCTCGAAGCGCTCATGAGCCACACACAATTGATTAGTAAAGCCCTTGTATCAAAACAAGTAACCCAATGAGTGCCAAGGTATAATCCCATGAGGAATAGGGAATGATAGTTACAAGTTTTGGTTGAGAATTGACGTTAGCTTTCACCACGTAGATTCAATATAAAAACAAATAAAATTGGGGGGGATTAAAATATGTAGAAGAATTTATGGGGGTGATTTAGTGAAATAAAACGGCAAGGTCGGCTAAGTTGTCAGCAATAGTGTGAATGACTAGAGGTGTGGTGTAGATGAAATACTAACTAGATCGGGACATGTTAGGTCATATTATGAGTTTAACAAGTGTAAATAATCTCAAAAATGGAGTGATACAGCTTTTCAGCCTTTTAACTACCTCTTACTAAGTTTTGTCAAACCTCACAGTCACAGGTTAGCTCAAACCAATTCGATATGGATTAGCAACTACACTAATTTCCTAGCTATTAAAACACTAATAATAAGGAATGAGAATGCAATTTTGACTATTTCTATCCCAATTTCACAATCTCTTATCCATAACCACTATTAAATTCTCTTACAATAGCAATTACTCTTTTACAAGCAACAATAAAGCAAGAAATAGATAGACCCGTATCATAATCAATGGATCAACTACCTTTATAGATTGAAGAATCTAATAGAGATTTATACTTATTTGAGCAATATGAGGATGACACTAGCAATACCCAATCCAATTAAGTATTCATCATCATACACTTCTAGTTAATGATTTAGTTACTCATGATTAAGAAATTCAGAAACACATTCATCAATGGCTTCATTGAATTTACTAGCAAGAGTAGAAAAATCAATTTCACAAAATAATCTTCAACAATAGCTAAAACTTACTATTACAAAGAAGAAATAGAGCAGGGTACTTTTTCCAAAATTTCCAATCAGAATCTCCCTATCTCAGCTAAGAGAATGTCCTGTAGCTAAAAAAGAGAAATAATGATGTGATATATGCTTTGCTCTCTCTCAATATCTCTATTTCTATCTCTCCTTCTACATATCTGTACAAAGTACTGTTTCTTTTATTTATATCCTAAAAAGTAGGGTACTTTTTATCTCTTTTCCTGTGTTGGGCGATTATACCCCTGAGCACCATTCTAGAATTGGCGGAGGCACCGACGGTTTGCCGGTTCCAAGTCGTGAACCGCCAGGTATCTTTTCTTGTCCCTTACTCAATTCTATTGAACATTGACGGTTCACTCGAGGTTTCACCGATGTCAATCCGTGAACTGCTGGATCTTCAAGCTTATTTTCCATAACTTTAGGTGTCCTTCGACGATTGGACCGGTGAATTGTCGCTGGCAATTCATGAACCGCCGGTGGCATTAATCCTCTGAGGTAGTGATGTTTGGCCTTTGGCCGGCATTTCACCAGTTTTTATCTATGGATCGCCAATTTACTCTCGCTCCCTTCTTTTTGCTCCATTTTGCTCTTTTATTCACCTTTAGTCATCTGCACACAAGAAAAGCAAAAGGGCATAAAATCCAGATAATCAACTTGAGAACTAAGCAAAAACTTAAGTTTTAGAGCCTAATGAGTTGGTAAATTACCAACTCATCATAGATCGAGTGGACTATCTTTTCTCTCCTTTGCCCAAAACAGCACCAATGGCCACCCACTAGAGTTGCACATAACCTCAAATTGTAAGGACCAATCCTGTACAACTATAATGGGAGCAATAGTTAGCTTCTCTTTCAGGCATTCGAATGCTTTCAGACATGCCTCATTGATGTGCTATGGCTTTACAACACTTACGACACTTAAAACTGAGGAAATAAGCATGGACTTAGGTGTGTTTATATGGATATGATTTCCTTTTACTTTGTTTTTAGGGAAAATAGATGTTTGATTTGAAATGTGCAAATGAAGGACAAAAATGCAGAAAAGGGCTAAATATGGACCTCAGTACGAGCCATACCATCCTAGTACAAGTTGTACTGAGAGTCGTTGAAAAGTCCATAACATTTATTTGAGGCAAAGGCCAAGTACGACTTATAGTACAAGTCGTATCATCCTGGTACGAGCCGAACCACAACAGTCGTAGCAAAGTTTAGAAGATGTTGCACAGGACAAGTCTCCAAGTACGGTAGTAACCATGGATCGTGATATCTACCTAAGACCCGTACCAAGGAGCCGTGGTAAAGTTCAAAAGAATTGTAGAAGGGCAGATTTCAATGTACGACTAGAAGTCATGAGTCATGGGATGAAGGTACGAGTCATACCAAGCCACTTGTGAAAATATTCTGAGAATGGCAGAACTCTTAGGATCAAACCATGACAAGACATTATGACTCATAGGTATATGGTACAAGTGGTACCAACTTCCAGAACTTAGAAAAAAAAGAAGTTTTCAAGCATTGTAGGAGTGAAGGTATGACCGGTACAATCCTGTTACGGGTCATCGGTGAAATAACTGACAGTTCAGCAGTTTTCCCTGTTTACTTAGGAAAGTGTTCTAAATATTTGTATAAATGCCTTTTAGGTTATTTTATATCATAACAAGTAAGTGAGAAGTAAGAAACAAGTCATAGAAGTTAGAGAGAGTCAGATTTGGAGAATTGTCGTTGATTTTCTATTCAAGTTTTGGGGGGACTTTCTCAAATTGATTTTCTCATTGTTCTTGAAGTGTTCTTCCTTAATTCTTGCAATAACGAAGTGGGTTTTCTTCCAATCATCTTTGTAAGTTCTAAATTATGTGTTTGTCTATGAATGCTTATAATTCTCTTACAACCATGAGAGGCTAAGACCTCAAAAATTAGGATTGTTGGACCCATGGTGAATTAATGAACTAGGGTTACACAAAGTGATTCGAAACCAATGCTAAATGCTTGTATTGTATTCTATTCATTTTTAATGTTTCTTAACAGAGCGCAATGTTAGGACTTGCTTGAATATAAAGAAGTAGAGATTAGGAAAAGAGAAATACAACAAAGTCTTGATCTTTATGGGTCATTGTATAACTTGAGCTGCAGTTGCAGGATAGTTAATTTGGAACAAATTGATAACGATTGAATTGAAATCACTCATGTGACCTAATCTAGTGATTGAGTATAGTCATCCAATAGGTACGAACCAGTCATTTGGATGAACCCTAGTTATCAGTTCTATAAGTAAACATTGAGATAGATCAACAGTGTAAAACCCGATGTAGTTACGAATCCATGGGGAACACTTTCCATAGTTATTCACATAAACTTAATAAACAATAATTAATTCTCAGCATTGTTACATCTCTGTTTTTACAAAACCCCCTTTAGGAGATAACAAACTTAAAAGCTTAAATACCAGTGTTGTTCTATATCTTGACCTTATTCCCTGTGAGATTGAACCCAATCTTTGTTGGGTTATATATTGACAATGTTCGGGTCATACTTTCTCAGGAGTATGATTTGAGCATTATCAAAATTGACGCCATTGCTGGGGATCGAACCTGGGTCACCTACATGACAGGCGGGAATACTCACACCCTCAACATAAGACTTTTGTATGTCCTCAGGCAAAGAAAAAAAAAACTAAAAACGATGCTTAATTAGAAGGTAAACTTAGAATACCTACAACCAACACAACAAAATTTGCACTATGAACCATTAACAGATATTGACCCCTTTTTCATTCGACCCAAGTCAACTATGAACACATGTAACTAGAACCTATGACATACAGGGATCGAGATATGGCATCCAATAACAGATAATCGAGTTATCACCAATGCTATTCACAAAGACAATTGGAAGAATGCAACAAAAATCAATTACCGTCACCACAAACGAAGTCCCCAATGCTCACAAATATATATAAAGATGAAACTTGGGACTAAAAAAGAAAAACTCTCACCCTCACACAAAAGATCCAAATACTGCACATCGGATACCATAGGCTTGCCCTTATTTTCTCTACATTGGATTTTTAGATAGTTAAGGTAGGATCACTATAGGACTTTTCTTAGATAGTAATGTAGGTTTTGAGCTTGTTATGGTAAATATGGATGTTCGTAATTAACCCTCCTTGGAACTACACAACTTTTCTCCACTTTTCACTTTTTACCTTTTTTTCCCCTTTTTCAACTTTGTCCTCCTTTTTTCTTCGTTTCAATGCAATGTGTGGGTGAGGTATGTTTTTCTCATCTTTTTCAGTTATTTTTCTTTTCTTTTCACTTTTGCTTTTTTAGCTCTTCTTATTTTCTTTCACACCACACCTCACTCTTCTTTGACTTGTTTTCTCTTCTCTTCTCCTTCCTTACACAGTTTATGCACCCTTACTACAACCACCCTTAACATAGGCATTTTTCCTGAGTTGAGGTTCAAAATGCACAAGGAGGGACTAGGGCCAAACAAGTTCATTATAAACTTAGTCAAGGTGAGTAAGTGGGCTTTAACAAAAATGGTCTATGATCCTTTCTTAACCAACTATCCTAAAACCTATGTAAAGACCAATCGAGCAAGTTCTAGATCCTTAATGCAATATTGAAATGAGTATAAATCCGCACTCATGGTACATGGTTTGAATTGGTTCTACCTATCCTGTTCATGCACGGTTAGACTACGACTACACATGCTAATAATATAAATTCCATAAAAAGATCCACAAAAGTCATAATTCGCAGTCAACATATAGAGCTAACAAAAAGAATTTCAAATAGGCTCCTTTTTCAGAACTAGTGCATTTATTGGTTGTAAAGTAATCCTAAGCTACTTCTAATTACACAAATAACAAAAACAACCTAAACATCACGGTTCTACTAGATAATATGTTCGAAGGAAAAGAAACACGGCAATAAAAACCCTCAGATGAACAAAATCAACAAATACACCCTCTTTTAAAAGTATGCTTCATCCCGAAGCATGATATGTAAGAACAAGGGAAAGGGGCATACCTGTGGCGCTCTAGGTGCTTCTGTCATCCAGCGAAGGCGGTACATCCACTGCAACATTGGCTCTAGTAGTGGCCAGCACACTCAATGGAATTTTAGTTGGGGGATTAGTTACCCCCGCAGCAGTCGCAGTCGCCTTAGAGACCTCAGTAGTATCTCTGGCTGAATATGGCTCACCAGAAGGGACTTTGCCACCCGCAAGCTCTCCAAAGGCAGTGGTGGAGCTCCCCGCTCCTCTAGGTCGCTCATGCAGCTCTGACATATGCTCGTCATGAGTCTGTATACTATCTACTCGTACCCACTAGCGCTCATTCTTCTCTTTTTTTTCTTCTTTCTTGAGGACTCATTTTCAACCTCCTCCGAGACCCTCTTCTTTCCTTTTCCTCCATAATCCGCTTTCGGAGCCTAGTAGCCTCCAAATGTAGCTCCTCGTTAAGCTTAGCATCTAACTTCGGGATAGTGGGGGCTGATAATATTTCTACCTGTCTAGAAGATAACTCAGCTATCTACATCTGCAAAGCCCCCAACTCCTCTCTAAGGCTAGTAGTATCTGTCTACTCATCTAGACGCTCATTGAGGCGGTGCTTGATCAATCGTGCAACAACCTCACAGCCTCATCAATATCGGCCTTCATCCACGACAACATTCTCCATCATTGCATTGACCTTCTTCTCGGTCACTATTAGCCTCTTGGCCATTTTCTTAAGGAACTCCTATGGGATCAACATATAAAAAGATGGGTCTAGCGCGGTATGCTCAATGGTGGTGTGGAGCAAGTACTAGGAGCTGCATCTGTGTGGCCGGCCTCTATAGCCGGCATCTCTCCTTGCTCCATTGAAGTGGGGGCATCAACATGCTCTCCCCAGATGCCAGTGGTAGTGGGACTGCAATAGGAAGTCTAACCCAGCTAACCGAGTTCATGTCATATTGTATGAGACTAATATCTTCAGTCTTTTGGCCTCTGATCATATGAACTATCTCCAGTTTCACCTTGAGTCCTGCCTCCATGCATAATCTATACACTAGAACTCAGGAATGGGATGGTAGTGCTCAGTAACATAGCCCGATCTCGGGTCTCCTCTGCTATGACCCTCAGAATGTTGATGGTGTATCTCGACATAATATATGCCACTAAAGCCGCTCTGTCTATGCTAAGGGTGTTGTCATTAACCGTAGGTGCCAACCTATCGCAGACTAGTGTCTAGTAGGTCTTTGCTATGATGTTCAGTGAGGCTTTTGTGACCTTCTTTCCACTAGCCACCCAATCAACTTCCTCCTTATCCTCAGCTAGAACCCTAGCTAGCCATTTCACTTGGCTCTGCCTTTCCTCGAACCCCAGCTGCTTTACCTTCTCCAAATCTTCAACTCAGTACTCGAACTCAACTGTTGTCTCTAGTGCTATGAATTGATGCCCATATAATATATGTGCAATGGTCCACTCAGAGATGT
The DNA here is from genome assembly GCA_018107945.1 of Datura stramonium. NCBI lineage: Eukaryota > Viridiplantae > Streptophyta > Magnoliopsida > Solanales > Solanaceae > Datura > Datura stramonium. The sequence continues at coordinate 273,663 of JACEIK010000493.1, read as the reverse complement.
CAACTACGTGTCCTCGAACCATCACTCTTTCAAGCTTGGTCTGTTCTTTCATTTTTCAACCACCTTTTTACCTTCTACTCCATTATGGCCAAATAATTGGCATAGAACTCCCAGACTATCTCTGCACTGTATTTCTCTGGAGTTCTAGCCATCCATTCAATTCTTTAGAAGCTAAAAGTCCGCTTTATTTCCTCAACCTCATTCAAAGCACTAGTGAGGATTCGTGGTTCTTTCTATATACTCCACCTTGAATGATTCTTTGAGGTGAGAGCCAGACCTTTCTAAGAAATCTCTTGGGCACTGGGCACTCTCCACCTAATAGTAGGATTCTCTCGAGCTGGAGTTTGGTCACCTTCTTCCTCAGACTCGGCCGCATCATTACCATCTCCAGACTGGGATGCCTCAGACCCTTCTTCCTCATTAGATCCACTCCTAGAATCTTGGGTCTGATCACCTACTCCCTCTTCAGACTGGGGAGCAGCTACTAAAATAGCGGATGTTGCTTTGGCCTGAGCCTTGGCCTGTGCCCTAGTGGTACGTGGATTGTCGGTGCTAGATGTATCTATTTGATATTTCTCCCTTGAACCACTAGGGGTGTTTCCTTCTTGATCAGAGTCGGAGGGCTCATCTCTCAATGCCCTCTAAGCAGAAATTATAGCTCTGGCCCGCTTGTCTTGGGGCTTCTTCTTTGATATCTTATTGAACATCATTGTACCTATGGAGAAAAAATTTAGTATGTATGATTTGAGAAAAAGAAAGCAAGAAAAATATCCTCTGAAGTTTTCCATGAGTGTACAGTATGTGTTGCACCTTGGTGGTGCGATTCATATTGTGACTTGTGGTTCATGATAGAATTATCACGACTCTTAGGTACGACTCATACTAAGATTGTACGATTCGTATTAAGGGTTGTAATGAGGGATATCTTTAAATTATATTCCTCTGTATTTTTCTATGACTCATGCTACCAGTCATAATTAGATTCCAGGAGTCGTATGAAGGATCATCTTATTACTTTTTAACTTTGACCCTTTTGGATTCATGGTATGGTCACCAGGTATGATTCGTAGAAAGATACCACGGATCGTACTAGGTATTGTACAAACACTTACACTTTCTATGGCCTGGGACAGTCTCAACGAGTTATCATACCAGTCGTGGTATAAAACCACGAGTCATAGGAGGACTCGTGAAACCTGTACTGAACTTATTTGGGTTTAGTTGTTCAAGGAAACAAGTTCTTAGATGGGTAATCAAAATTCCCCATCCTGGTATGCAATTTTGATTCTTATCATCTACCCAGTTAAACCCCAGTATGCTTCACAACCCGTAACTCATCATTAACCATCAAATTATTATTCAGGCACTTTTCCTACCCATTCAGCACATAGAACAACTACCTTCTGATCACTTTCATAACCCTCATTGTCGTGAGTTTTGAGGAATCACAGTGTAGTTTCATTAGTCGCATAGCAGGGATTTCAAATTTAGCACATTTACTTGATTTTGTAAAGTTCTTGCTCGACTCTATCTTGATTCAATTTTGAGTTAGGAATTCTAAGTGCTCGTGCAATTGATTGCACAGACTTGATCTTCAATAATCTTTAGTTTGAGTTATGAGTGTGAGGAATGTGGGTGAGAATCGTGGATTGAAATTATGTTTGCATGGGAGTGAAAGTCCAACAAGTTTTGATTTAAATAGGTTAGGGTAGATTTTCAAAGATCTGGGTTTAGTCGGGTCAATTTCATTAATTTTGCCCGTCACAACTCATACCACGATTCATAGGTTTGACCTACTGATAATGTCCAAAATATACTCTTCATCACAAAAGAGCATAAATGGTCGTTGTATCAAAATAAATAACCCGACGGATGTCAGGGACAAATTCCACAGAGACTAGTGAATTATATGCATGAGTGTTGTTTGGGAAATTGAATTTAGTTCACACCACTCGAAAATAACAAATAAATAAACATTTTGGGGAAGATTTTGTATTAACAATAGGGTGTTAATTCTAATTTGGCTGATTAAGATAGAAAAATAACCAATGTTATCGACAATAATGAGAAGGACTAGACGTGTGGTATAGATGATGTGCTAATTAAATAGGGTCATGCTAGATCATCTCATAAGTTCAAGTTGTGTAAATAACCTTGGGTAGGTGGTCATTTGATGTCTTTCAACCTCATAAATGCCTCTTGCTAGAGTTCTTTCAAATCACTAAGCACAACTGAATCAACCCAATCAGGTTTAGATTAATAGTTGCACTAATTTCTAGTTATTAGCTATTAATTAGGAGTGAGAATGTGGTTTTGACTATTTCTAGCCCAATCCCATAATATCACATCCATGTCCACCATTAAATTCTCTCCTAATACTCAATTCTTCTCTATCAAGAAAAAATCAAGTAAGAACAAATAGACCCACATCAGCAACCATGGATCTTCAATTATAAATTGGAGAGAACTTAATAGATTTACACTAATTAAATAATATTGAGATTAATCTAGCAATACCCAATCTAATTAAACATTCAGCACTACACACCTCTAGTTAATGATTTAGCTAATCACAGTTAAGAAATTCAAAAGCATATTTAACAATGAACTCATTGAATTTCAATAATAAGAGTAGAAAAATCAAATTTAGAAATTAAGTCTTCAGCAATGGTGGTACCTTGCTATCGAGGTAAAAGAATAAAAAGAAAAACAATCCTTTACAATTTCCACCAATAGAATTCTACTTTTTCTTCTTCTATAAAGAGAATGTTCTCAAAAAGCCAAAAATTAAGATCTGATGGGTACAAAGTACTTTTCTATAGAGTATATCCAAAAGTAGGGTACTCAAACTCTCTTTTTCAGTGTTGGACACATTTTCCCCTGTTCAGGCGTTCTAGTACTTGCGGGAGTACTGGCGAGACACCGATTTGTATCCACGATCGCCAGTTACTTTAGTTCCCCAGGACAATGGTCTTCGGCGTTTGGCCGGTATTCTCTGGTGAAATGCAGGTTTTCACCTGATTCCCTTCTTTTTACTCCCTTTCTTGTTGTTTTCTACAAGTCAAATATTTGCACACAAAAAGGAAAAAGGGCATAAAATTCATCTAAATAACTTGAAAACTAAGCTAAAGCTTATGCTTAAGAGCCTAATGAGTTGGTAAATTACCAACTCGTCAAACCCCCAAACTTGCACCATTGCTTGTCCTAGTAATTCAGTTATTATCAGATGAAAAACATGCCACTCCACATAAATTTATGCATCAATGACCACTTGACTCAGGACAACCCAAAAATGCTCACCAACTCACCAAAAAAGAGAAGCAAATTCCCCTAAAACAAGAAAGATGGAAACATTCAGGAGTCCACCACCATTCAAAAGCATGATTCACAAGAGCTTTCATTTTGCCAAAAGAGGGCATAACGTATCTACGAAGTACATATAGCATCTCAATTCATGATCATTGCACATTCAAAACTTTCCTTAGAGCTCGCATTTAGCATGTCCTATACACAAATTTACCTTCAATGCAATTGTGTCCTCAAAAGGGATGATGCCACTCACCAAAGAGAAAATCCCTATTTTTTTCATGAAATCAATGCATTCACCCAAGAGATTGTGAAAAGATAAGATTGCGCTCATTCTCCCAAAAGAAATCTTCATGCACACAACTCGACCCATAGGCTTGCTCTTCGTGTAATTGGCCACTAATGTAGGGAAACTGCACTTAAAATCACTTAGGACTTGTGAGTCATAATCTCGGCTAGGGATAAGGGTAGGATAAATGTTTAGTTTTAGTAACTAACACCTCCCTAATGCCTTTACCAACTTGCAACATCCTATCATGTTTCTTAGATCACTTCCCGATATTTTTCCTTTCTCATCATCTTCACCTTTTTGTTGTAACACAAGACACCCTTATAACATCTATGAATTTCACACTTAGCCTTCCCTATGCAAGAGATAGAACCTATCAACAATTTTTCCTCTTTTTGATGATTCAATGTTTCTCAACTTATTAGTTCACTCATCTCATCTCAATTTTTGGTGCTACCTCAATCTTTAGGCTACTAATTCTTTTCTCCCACTCTTGCAAACCCCCAAACTTAAGCTTTTTCCTCATTTCACATTCATTTCCTTATCTCTCCATATTTCTTGGGCTTAAAGCTCCCATTTTTCATTGTTTCATTACTAGCAATTAGGGAGGATGGGTGCCAAAGAGAAGGATTAAAGAAAATGGTCATTAGGCTTGTAATGTGGTTTCCAAGAAGAAAGGGTTCAAGTCTAAATATTGGCTATCAAAGATTAATGGTCAAGGAGGTTATTTTTCTTGAAGTTACTTACAAAAGAGAGCCTAAGATCATGTTCTACATGCAGCTACATCTAGGATTTCGCCTTGAGTCACACTTAGGTAAGTTCTAGACAAGAAGTTGTGCATGAGATCTGCAAAAGTCCTACCACACAAGGCATCACACCTAGGAGTATACGTAAGTCATTATCCCTATAAGATTCGACTTAAGACATCAACATGAAAATTCATAAGTCAAACAGGAGTCTATAAAGTATGACAAAGTATATGCTAAATTCTCGTTTCAAATGCTTGCTCATTTTTTTCATTTTCAATATGCCCATTTCAAAATTCTTATTTCAAAAATTTTCTGGTGGTACCTTTCAAAACAACTCTATAAAAGACTCAAAAACGACATGGCATTTTCCATTAAAAAAGTCGCTACTCAATCTATCATCGGGAAGTGCCAACCTGGTTCGACAGAAAAAAAAGGAAAAAGGTAAATGCTCCTGGGGAAAGAACTATGGTATGAAAAAAATGATTGGAGTTTGATTACTATTCTACTATTTACATGTGCAAACAAACAAAGAACTTGGGTCAAAAGTGAATAAACAATTCAAAAAAACAAGGACCAATTTTCATCATTAGCATACTAATATACATCCAAGAACTCAACCATGCCATTCATTTTTTTAACATCATAAGTCCAGAAAGGGAAATCATCAACAAGATTAAAAATCGAGCCCAACAAAGGCTCACAAGTCATCATTAGATAATAGTAAAAAAATAAAAGCCCGACATAGGTTACATCAACTCATCTGAAAATAAAAACACCAGTGACCCCCCAACAAACACTTATTCCCCAGCTAATAGAATACATTGTCTCCAATATATGCATACAAAATAAGGGGCAAGAGACTCCCGAGCGGGTCACCCGCGCATCATCCTCGTCGCCAGCCTTCCCTTGTTTCTCTAGCACCATCAAAATTAGCCTCCCCAGATCCTTGGTGTCATCTACCAAGACCTCAGACAGATCATCAATGAGGCCTTGAACTGTGGAAGGAGAAACCATTGCGCTATCCAACAGCTCTCATATCGACACTTCCATAGGTGTCCGGCTTTTCCAATTCCCGCACCTCGCCTTGGAAGAGAGATGAAAAGCCCCTCCATTGTATCCACCCATTTGCATAACGTTGTGAAGCTATCATACATTGATTTTAACTCCTATTTGAATATTATGAGCAATGAGTGTAGAAAGACTCCTAGCCAACTTTTTGGAGTTGGCTCTCATGAGAATTGATCATTTCCACGAGTTTGGGCGGATACCACTGACCGAGGATGTTGGAGAGGGATGCTCCTCAAGAGGTATGTCACCGAAGGTTTGGCTCATCGCTTTCGGTGCGATTATCTGGACCGGGGGCATTTGGCGACCGTTATGACCTATGGGATAATGATCCTCTCGCCAACCCAAAAGCTTGCAATTGCTTTCTTAACTCAAGGGTGCCTCGACATCTCTTTTCCCCGTCTATAGTGATCACTTCGAGGCGGTGGACAGGGTCTCATTAGGGAATAATGGCACTCCCTCTTGCAAATATAGTTGGGAAATAGGACAAATATATGTATTTGAGGTGTCGCCCGTTCTTCTCTCGCTTCATTTGCCGGGCCACCTCCCCGGTTAACGAGGACTCGACATAATGCATCATGAGAACTGCTCATGATGATCACTTAACCCAACCATAAATTGGCCTCAAACTGCTAGATCATGGCAAGAAATTTTTCCACCCATGGACGCCTATGTGAGGGTGTCAACAGCAATGATGGGGGCTATCTAAGGGAACAGATTTTTCATGTCCGCAATCCCGGCTATGTACTCGAGCTAAGGAAAATATCATCTTCTGCTGTAATAGATAATTCGATCACCGCAGGAGTTATGTCTACTTCACCCTACGCACCATGGCCGATGGTAGCCGGGGACTTACCGATTTTGCCTTTATGTTTCATATCGTCCATCTAGCTTGGTAGGAAGCATAGAAATCCAAGACTAAGTTGGGGTAGTAGTATGGGAGAGGATTTACAAAAGTTACGCCACTTCCCGTTTGTGAACCGAGCGGTGATGTTGGGCGTGTCACCGCGTTGTCCCGCCAAATCGAACCTATTTTCCACCGTTATCGACCGGCCCTTACATATGGCATAGTTCCCTTTCATGTCGTGCACACATAATATGATTGCCTCCTAGAGTTAGCGGGTGTTGTGGGAGGCGTTGGTCTTTTCTTCTCCTTTGGTGGTTGAGAGGAGGCCGGGGCCTTGAATTTGCCTGTTCTTGGATGAAGACATTTTCTGCAAGCATGATGTTAGTGGCAGCCACAACGCATTGAAATAAAAAAACTAAATCATTATAATAAAATTTAAATGAGAAGAAAATATGAAAATTATCTTTCAAAGGGGATTAGCAAAGACTGTCGAAAGCACCAAAGGGAGCCGCGCATGATGATATTCAAGGGACCGGGCCGTTGACTCATCGGGTGAAAAATAGAAAACTTGGGCAATAATCCTTCCACTAGTGACAAAGCGACAAGTCGCCGATTCTCGATCCTTGAATCAAGCAATGTAATGCGGATCAAATCGCTGGCCCGGCTACCATTGATCAAACCGACGTTCCATCGGGGCCAAGCTGGGCTGACCCAACCGGCGATTAGCCGATAGTCGTCATCCATAAAATATTTCCATGAGTTTCAATGGCACCATTTCACACACACTTACTCACATCATACCAAACATCAATTCTACACATGAAAAGGACTCAAATAATGATTTACTTCCTAAGAATGAAGGCGTCATCTAATCTACGTAGGGCAAAGGATTTACGCTTAGTCCATTTGGGTTACTAAGACTTCACCCTTTACGTCTATACAACAATCACAAAATACCTACACCCATTTCTCAAAGAATAAACTATTATCATCCCACAAACTTCATATAACATCACATATAACATCAATTCATGGAACAAGTTGTGGGGAAGGAATGAAGTGTTAAAAATGGGAAATGTATGTCATCACTACATAAATATGCCACTGAAATACCATTGAAGAGATAATAAGAGATTCTAAGAAACATTACCACTTGTGGGAAAAAGTTAGCAGAGACTCACTGTGGAAGCTTGGAAATGCTCACAATGGCAATTTCGAACATATGTAGTAGAGAAAAAGAATGTGAGTGTAGTGAGAAATGGTGGAGAGGGAGTAAGGGATTTTATAGGTGAATAGATAGGAATGGGGTTAGTTGAGGAGGAGGTAGAAGATTAATGGTGAGTTAATTAAAGGAAGTGGAAGAGAAGCGGAGTTGTGGGAATATGGAAAGGTGGGGTGTTGAAGGGTGAAAAGTAGTAAAAGTGGTAAAAGAGGAAAAAAGGAGACCTAAGGGAATATTTTGTTCGTACTAGGATGTCTCAAATAGATATTGGGGCTAGGTGGGTTTATTTTTTATTGAGATTCTAAATTGGAACGCGTATCTCACTCTGGCGATCGCCGATTTAATCTGCAATACGTCGCCTTTACCTTTTTAGTGCTTGAAATCATGCTTTGCCCACTGCTTTTATACCCGAGACACAATCTGGTTTGGGACTCCTGGGCCGGTGTTTACGTCTGTCGCTCGATTTGGTACCCATTTGGCTTTTCATGTCTTCGTGTGCTGCATCGGTAATTAAACGACGGTACATACTTTTAAACAAGCGGTCCGTTGGTTCATCCGCCTGCCTAACATTTATGCACCTAGGTTTCTGTACTTTCCTGTGTCAAAGTGAGGCGATTCGCGCGCATTTGGATCGGTGGGATTCGTCAACTAGGTACGCCGCTTGCCTTGTTTTTGTGATTTCTCTCCTTGCTTCTTATCTCATTACCCCTACAAAAATAAAAAAACAATAATGACATAAAAACCATCAAAATAAAACACTTGGGTTGCCTCCCAAGAAACGCTTAGTTAATGTCGTGGCACAATGTATTTCTATTTAGCAATCTTTCTTCGAAGGATCATCCTCCGACAGCCTCTTTCATCTCCCACTGCTTTCCTCATTCTCCTCATGCAATACTCTAATCACTTTGTATTCGTTTAGAGTTTCAACCGACATGGGAACACCTTAAAGGTGACCTCTTCACTTCCAACTCAGAACTTGAGCTCACCTAGTTTATATCTACCAATGCTCGACATGTAGCGAGCAATGGTCTCGCCCAATGGTCGACACTTCCAAGTCCATTTCACAATCAAGCACCAAAAAATCAACTGGTAGAATAAATTTATCCACCCTTACCAATACATCCTTTAGCACACTTATGGGAATTTGCCGAACATGTCGATGAATTTGCGAAACATGTTGATGAATTTTGATGAATTGGTCATCCTTCTTTTCTTTAGCTAACCTTTGTTGATAAGGGGGTGGAGCTCTTGGTTCATGTTATTCATCATTTAAGGCCTTCATTCCTACCTCTTCCTCATCAACATGTGAGGGTACTATCTTCCTTCTCACTTTCATCTTCACTCTTTTCACCACTACTTGGTGCTTTTCGCATCTCATCATATTCAATTTAATCATTTGATTTCGGATCCACAACCTTCTTAGGTTTCACTCTCGCATCTCCCACCAATTTACCACTCGTAAAATAGCCATGCATTGACTATCTTTTTCGAGTTTGGCATTAATACTTCAAAGGGGAGTGTTCCCTTCATTCTAGGGTGCATTTGAAGAGGACAAGTGGTTCATTTGAGCTTCCAAATGCTGCATGGAGGTTGAATGAGAGCTCACCATCCGGGCATGGTTAGACACCTCCCTTCAATTCCTTGACCTCGCTGTCATTTGATTCAACTTTCTTGAGGACTCTTGCTAACATTTCTTCAATTTTGAGCTACCTACATTGCTCACACCGTGCCGACTTTGGGCATCCTCGCCTTAGGAGGGGGAACATATGGGTTTGAACTTCGGTGATAATGGTCTCCTTTTTTGATTTTTCTCTCTATTTCCCCATCTTTCATTTCTTTCAGTCCATCCCCGTGCATCACGATTTTGCCAACATTGGTCCCCTTCCCTGGTCACCAAGGACCTTGATTAATCCTCAAACCCATGTCGAGAACCCCTATCTGATTTCCATGTATTGGCATTCTCATCGTATCTCGGTAGCGACGATTCTCCTTCAAAGTGCAATGGACCTGCATACCTACAACATTCACAAATCTGGGCCCTCGCCCCAATCACATGTTTTCACTAGTTCTAGTTGGCGTCATCATTTAGTGATATTTTCATCTCGCTCTTCATCTCTTTTCCGCAACTCAGTTGCCAATGCACTAGAGCCAATGTCAGTGTATCGGCATTAGTCTCTCTCATATGCCAGCCCGATTTGTCTTTTTCATTCTATCCAAGAGGGCATTAGCTAATCTCGTATGTTCGATCCACATTGCAGATCCTCCAACCAAATTATTGTCAACAGACTTATTACCGGAGTCTAGCTTCGGGATAGGAAACTTGAAGGAGCACTCCATCCAGGAGACCATGGTTGGGCAAAGGGAAACCTTCTTCTGAACTCAACCAAGCTTCATGCAATGCTTCTCCTGGATCCAAAGCCCGTGATATCATCCCTCACCGTAACATTTTATATGGAGAGAAGAAATGATCAAATAATGCTTTGGTCAATTCTTGCCAGCATGTAATGCTCGAGGGAGTTCTTCCTAACCACTGCTGCCTCTCCCGTTAGGGAAAAATGGAAAGAGTTGCTCAACTGAGCATAGACTCTCGACTTATATTAGTTATGGTGAAAGGCTAGCAGATCTCTAACAAATTTCTCAACTACGTATTTTCATCCTCACATGGATTGCCCCTCAAATAGTCTCTTTCATCTAGAAATAACATTGTATTGGTTGTGAACACATATTCTCAACATATATGGAAGCGGATGGTTTTAACTTTTAGTATCACCGGATTATCTTCCTTATAAAGCCCATATTACCTCAACTCTGCAGTTATCCTATGCTTGTGAGTGATGACTCATATGACTTTACCCTAACAAGAACATCAAAATTAATGTCAACACCTATGATGCAAGACTAATTCAAATTAACAATCAACACAAGTGTATCAAGTGCTAGTCCCCGAAAACAACATCATTTTTTATAACATCCAAAATATACTCTTCATTACAAAAGAGAATAAATGGTCGTTGTATCAAAATAAGTATCCCGATTGATGTCGTGTTCTAATCCCACAAAGAGACTAGTGAATGATATGTACGAGTGTTGTTTGGAATTAAACATAGTCCACACCACTCAAAAATAAGAAAGAAATGAACATTTTGGGGGATATTTTATATTAACAACAGGGTGTGAATTCTCACTTGGCTGATTAAGATAGCAAAATAACCAACATTGTCGTACAATAATGAGAAGGACTAGAGGTGTGTGTAGATGATGCTAATTAGATAGGGTCATGCTAGATAATCTCATAAGTTCAAGTTGTGTTAATAATCTCAAGTGTGGGTACGGATGTCTTTCAACCTCATAAATGCCTCTTGCTAGAGTTCTCTCAAACCACTAGACAACATTAAAGAAACATGATCAGATTTAGATTAATAGCTGCAATAATTGTTAGCTATTAGCTATTAATTAGGAGTGAGGATGTGGTTTTAACTATTTATAACCCAATTCCAGAATATCACATCTATGTCCACCATTAAATTCTCTCCAATACTCAATTCTTCTATCAAGCAAACAAAGTAAGAAACAAATAGACCCACATCACTAACCATGGATCTTCAATTATAAAATTGGAGAACTTAACAGAGATTTATACTAATTAAATAATATTGAGATTAATCTAGAAATACCCATTCTAATTAAGCATTCATCACCAGACACTTAGTTAATGATTTAGCTACTCATAGTTAAGAAATTCAAAATCATATTTAACAATAAACTCATTGAATTACATAATAAGAGTAGCAAAATCAAATTTAGTAGTTTTCATAAGTCTTCAATAATGGTAGTACCTTTTGCTATTGGAGAAAAAGAATAAAAAGAAAACAATCCTTACAATTTCCACCAATAATTTGCTTTTTTCTTCTATAAAGAGAATGTTCTCAAAAAGACAAAAGTTAAGATTGACGGGTATAGAGTACTTTTATATAGAGTATATCCAAAAGTAGTACTCAAACTCTCTTTTTCAAAGGTTGACACATTTGCCCCTCGTTTAGGCATTTCCCGTACTTGCGGGAGTACCGACAAGACGCCGGTTGCATCCACAATTGCCAGTTACTTTAGTTCCCAAGAACAATGGTCTTCGGCCAGCTTGGCCTAGCATTTTCTCCTTCGTGAAATGCCGTTTCACCTTATTCCCTTCGTTTTACTCCCTTTGTTGCTCTTTTCTACAACTCAGATATCTTCACACAAAAAGGCAAAAACTGCATAAAATCCATCTAAATAACTTGAAAACTAAGCTAAAGCTCATGCTTAAGAGCCTAATGAGTTGGTAAATTACCAACTCATCACCTACGACTATCCCTTGACCGAGCATAAGAATTTAGGAACTTACCCGGGACCTATGAGTGCATGGTACGACTCATACCATGAAGGTAATGATCTATACTTTCCTTGTAATTCAATGCCTCTGCAAACTACAGACTTAACATAGTTCATCCTTATAGTGAGTACTACGACTCGTCATAATAATGGTAAGAGTCATAGTGACCATCTGTAACATGAACTCCTTTTTTTTTGTTTTTACCATGACTTGTGCTACGACCCATACAATACTCTTACGAGTTGTACTGAGGCTCGTGGTATACATGTGGTTTGCGATTTTTCTCTTACCATATTTTGTTTCACTTGTACACCGAACACACAAAGTTAAGTTACTTCTGGGTTGCCTCCCAAGAAGCTCCCGATTTAATGTCACAAGATAGATGCAAAGCTGTTTGCCACTCTGCACTCACCAAACCACCTCATGAGTTTCTTCCCAAGAAGCGCCTGATTTAATGTTGCGGCACGATGCAAGTCCCTTGACTACTCAGAATTCATCAAGAAACTCATAATCATCCTCTATTGTTGAGACAACCTTAAACTCTATCGAGTTACCATTGACCGATAGAAATTCGTGAGTGACTCCTTATTCAACCCGCATTTTAGTTGGGTAGCCTCAACATCCACATCGCCTATCCTAGTGGCAGGGAATGGTCGCCCTAAATGAGGGACCAAAGATCAACCTCGCAATCTAAGATCACGAAGTTCAATGGAAGATAAATGGTCCACATTAACCAAAGACATCAAATAGATCCCTACTAGCTTTTTGACTGCAGCGTTTCGCCATCAATAGCCGCATTTAAGTCAATGTGGTGGCTCCAAAGCCTAGCTATTTGAACACAACCAAAGGCATCAAGTTGATGCTAGCTCCCAAGTTACATTGTGCCTTCTTAAACTCAAAATCATCATGCTCGAATGCCGAAAAGCACCAATCCTCTTTCTTTTGAGAAAGGACCCGTGAAGCTATGGCACCGCAATGATGCAAATTACCTACCGGCTCATAGCACATGGACTCCTTTTCTCTAGTCACAAGTCCTTCACGAACTTGGCATATCTGGGCACCTTTACAATGCCTCGACCGATGGTATGTTCATAGATAACTATTTAACCATAGAGAGAAATTTCTAACTACCATCTTCCGTTTTTTCTACATCCTTTGAGGAAACAAAGGGTGGTGGTCGAGGGATAGTCTTATAAATTTGCGTGGCCTTCGCTCTACCTTCAAACTTCTTTGCACCACCTGGAGTCTCAGTCAACTCAGCCTCACGTGTAAGCTCATGCTCAGTAGCCTCATCTTCATCAACCTCAATCTCCTTGTATCTTTCCATCTCAACTATAACTGCAAAGGGGCCAATCGTGGTCTTTCCACTCCTAGTCATCACAACCATAATGTGACTATCATTCTTTAGATTCTGCACTATGCTGATATGAAGTGTTCTCTTTCCTTTAGTTTAGGGACGCCCAAACATTTGGAAATGTTGTTGCTCAATTCCTAAGTATTCACTCTTCTCAAGTAATTTCTGTACGGGGTGTAGTAATTTTTGGAAAGTTCTTAACGAACCTCCTGAGAGTACTCACAGTCTCAAAAGCTTTGAATACCTTTGACAAAAACCAGAGGTGGTAATGTAGCTATAACCTCTATCTTTTCCTTATCCACCTTGATACTTTTACTTGAGATCCTGTGGCCCAGCACAATACCCTTTTACCATACAATGATATTTTTCCAATTAAGTACTACAAGTTGGTCTCCTTGCATCTTTGTAGCACCTTACTCAATACCTGCACAATCTTCAAAAGAGTCCCTGACAATTGAGATGTCATCCATGAAGACCTCAATGGTGTCCTCCACCATGTCTCGAGAAGATCGACATCATACAATGCTTAAATATGGCTAGGTGCATTACACAATCCAAATGACATGTTTAAAGGCGAAGGTCCTAGCAAGGGCAAGTAAAGGGTGGTTTTCTTGGTCTTTCGCTATAAGGATTTGATTCTACCGAATAACCATCAAGAAAGCAACCTCTACCAGCCTAGAAGTTTAAGCATCTAACTATGAATGGCATAGAGAAATGGTCCTTCTTGGTCCACCGGTTTACTCGAGCAACTATGCATAAACGGCCAACTCCGTGGATCTGGGTCTTGATGAAATCGTGTCATTTTCCTCATTTGGAACCACAGTGATTCCACCTTTCTTTGGTACACATGGTACCGAACTCACCTACTTATTGTTAGAAATTGGGTAGACCATACCTATATCTAACCAATTAATAATTTGTTTCTTTACCACCTCTTTTACTTCGGGAGGATTTAGCCTCCGTGCCCTCTATACTAGGGATGTAATACGATTCAAGCTGACTCTTATGCGTGCATATACAGGGTGAATTCCATTTATGTTGGCAATGGTCCAACCAATTGCCTTTTCGAATCTCCTCAAAACTGATAAGTGCTCCACCGCCACTCATCAAGATCAGTAGCAATAATAACTGGCAAGGTATTGTTGACTCTCAAAATGCATATCTCAGATGAAGGAAGAGCGTTGAGTTCTAAGACTAGAGGCTCCTTAATCAAAGGCTTTGCTGGAGGTTTTAAGATTTTCAAATCGAGCCCAACTTCTTTGTCTTGAAACTGTAGGACCCTATTTTCATCTGGAAGCTTAGTTAACCGACCCACATCAAACATCACCTCTTTTTTTATTATTTAATCGGAATTTTAAATCATTCAGTCTGCCAGCAACAAGTGCTCATCCGCAAAGAATGGTCACCCCAAAATGATGGGGGACCTCAAAAATCCACCACAAGATAAGATAAAAAGTCTCGCAGAAAATATAAATGCTTCCACCTTCACTAACACATCATAAAGGAGACCCACAAACTTTTTCACTATGTGATCCACCATTAGTTGCCGCATTGACGTTTGGAAAGGGACTCCCAAACCCAATTTCTTTAATACTTCTATAAGCATCAAGTTTTTGCTAGCTCCCAAATCACACAAAGCCTTTATAAAATTGAAAGCTCGATAGTAGATATAATGGTGAACACTCTTGGATCCTCCTTTTCTTCCGCAAAATGGTCTGCGGAGGCTATTGCACTACAAAAGGGGTGTAGATTTTCGCTGGCTCAAATATCTCGGTTCTTTTTTGGTCACCAAGTGCCTTCTAAATGCATAGTTGGAGAATTTTCAAATTCTCGACTAGGGGAATATTCACTAAAAGTTGTTTCATCATAGAGATAAACTTGTGAAATTTCCTATCATAAACCTTCTTATTCATTCTCTAAGGGAAATATGGAGGAGGTCGTTAACAGCTTTACACCTGAGGGACCTCCTTTTCCTTCTCTTTCTTCGAACTAGTCTCTTTTCCTCAGATATTCAGAGACTTTTTTTCTCCTCTGATTTCTCTTAAAACAGCACATGTTTTTCGATTCAAAGAAACCGGTTCTTCTTTAATCATCTCAAGCTCTACATCGTTAATGACAACAGAATTCGTAGCTCATGCATTGTCTTACCATTCCTAAATGCTACAACCATGAAATGATTGCCATTCTTTTGATTCCCGCACTATGTTTCTAGGTAGTGTACCCTATGCCTCGAATTCAGAATACATACATTTGGTGCAACTGGGCCGCTCATTCTCGTGCTTTGCTCACCATGGCATGCGACTCAACCTTTGACTCAATCCGATATATCTCTATAATGTCTTTCAAATGATCATAAGTTGACTTCACTCTTTCTCTCCGTAGCTCGTCCATCATCTCTTTCAAGTTTGAGGCCTAGACTTCGCTTGGCCCTTTGGAGGAACATATAAACCATTACTGGCCATTCCGTACCTATCTTTCTTTCCTCCAAATACCGGGTTTTTATCTTGTCTTTTGCTTCTATCCCTATACCGTGCGCTTGTAGTTGTCCTTGTACTTCTTCGATCTTTGATTCCCTTAATTCTTGGAGCCAAACTTTTGATTAGACCCTTGGTTCTTGCCCAAAACCTACCACCCATTGTCCAAGTAGTTCATTTCCTCTTCAGAATCTGTTTTTCATACCTTTACTCCTACCCCCTCAAAGCACCGACTACATTAATTTTTATTTCTCTAGATCCTATAATATGATTAGTGAGTAGTTCAAGAGGAGGTCTTCATCTGGTTAAATGTACCGCCATGTTCTTCTTTCTTCCCTTGCCGCTCTATAGTCATTTCGATATCATATGTACTACCGTATACTCTCACCTCTCAGATATGTCTTGTTTTAGTCGTTACGACCAAGTATCACAATTGCTTCTGCCCATGTATGACGCATATCAAATTCCTTCCGCTACAATATTATAATACATTGAAAGCGCCTAAGATTAGACCCGAGATCAAAATTTGAAGTTGGCAGAAAATCCGTGTAAATGTTACGTAATCCGGCAACGTAATGACTTCATGGTTGGAAACCACAGGACATTGTATGCAACGTGGTTATGGGAGACATGGTGGCAAGTGATACAATGGTGAGTAATGACTGTTGCTTGGAAAATGAGTCATTGTTTATGAGATCATGGGTGAGTGTGGGACTACATTATGCTGGGGGATGAGAGACTCAATGACTCATTGTGAGCTATGACAATCCAATGTCACAAATTATTTTCTGTGTGGTCGATCTCCAAAGGGACTTAATGATGGGTACTACGACTCTCGTTGGAGGGAACAAAGAGTTTTGTGAGGCTCGTTGCAAGGGAGAAGCTCACGGTACTTAGGGCGACAACCAACGATCGAATCTAACGATCCATTTGATCAAAGGACGAGTCATCTTGCTGAGTCGTGGAATGAATCTCGGGATTAGGCTTGGGCAGTGCATATGAAGGGCCATACCATGAGTCGTGATAGCTCTAACGTGTATTCCTTTTGTTGGTACGCCTAATCGGATCGATCTACATAGAATTTTTTGGGTATTTACTAAGGGTATATTCGACTTTTCTATGCCTCTGTGTGGCCTTAAACTACATCATTTTATGTATTTTTCTGGGAATAATAAGATAGGTTAAGTCCTCTTTGCATAAGCCATTTCCATGCATGCAAATTATGAGAATTTTGGAGAGATCAAGCATAGTTTCAAGCTTTTCCCTATCAAATTCATCCTTGGGCATTCAAGAACTTCTAGAATCAATCCCCTCTAGGTATGTAGGGTTACAAATGGGTATTTACATTTTCACACTCATCCCATTCTCTATTAATTTATGACAATCTATAAAAATCTCGAAGGGGTTTTGAATTCATTTTTTTTGAAAATCTAATAAATTGCTAATGGGTTAATATGATTTATGATTTCATATCATATTTTATGGATTTTGATATGATTTACAATTATTTAACTTATAAAATTATTGATTTTAATTTTTAAAATTTTCAACTTTTAAATAATCACATCATTATTTCCTTTTTTAATTTTTTAATTTTTAATCTTCAATTGTTGATATTTACAAACTCCACCATGATTTATGATTTGAAATATAGACTTATTCAATTACTCAACACAGGTTTTATATCAAGTTATATGTGGGGACAGACCAGAGTATGCATGAAACATATGATTTATGAATTATGTTTTGGCCAACTCACGGGCCTTATGTCATGGCTAGTTCATGTATGTACAAGTATGTTTATGATTATCATGATTCAACTAGCCTATGAATTCATTCATGTTTGTTATACTATGAGCACCATATATATTTTTGAGTAGAATCAAACATAGGGTAGGTTTAGGCCTAGGCTCCCGCCTTGATCTCATAAACCACGTGCCACCGTAGGTATGTTAGGATCTCCTTTGTGACTGTCCCCAACCCAATCGGCCCTTTTCATGGTGATTTCACACTTTCATGGTTCTACCCTTGGCAATGTACCTGACACCGACTAGGGGTTACAAGTTGGGCTTCATATGTGCTCATATGGGTACGTCGATTAAGAGAATATCCCACTGTTCCTCATGATTTATGCATATTTATGAGTATGTATTTTGGCTCAAGTCATAATTAATAAAGCTCTTCTCTTATGATCATGAGCACGATTGTATTAAGAATGTTTTTAAAACCTTGAGCCTTATGCTATGTTATGATATTTATGATATGAGCATGATGTCCTACTCTTATGATCATTTATGATTTTTATGTATTTTAAATGCCCGTTTTACTTACCTTGCATACTTAGTACATTCATATACTGACCACATATCTTCTAAGTGTTATATCGCTTTCATGATATAGGACTGGGTCAAGCCAAGCCCATCCTCTTCCTTAGACCATCTCAGAGATCACTTTTAGCTTTTTGGTGAGTCCTCAGTTGTTTGAGGGTTGTTTGACTAGACATTTATGTTATTTTTATTTTAGTAGTTTACAGGTTAATTAGGGGTGTTGTCCCATCAACCCATCTTATGCAGTAGAGGCTTTAGACAAAGAGTGTAGTAACCAAACATGTGTCTATCTAGTGATTCCTTATGTTATGATATGTTATGTTATGTTTACATTTCCTTCTAGCTCTTATGTTTAGTCTTCTCGCTAAAGTGAATGAAGTAGATGTATGCTTATTCCATGGGTCGACTTTGGGCCTCTCGGGGTTCCTTGTCCTGTGTTACGATTCGTCTACGTTCGGGCCGTGACAAACTTGGTATCAGAGCCATAGGTTTTGATGTTTTCTAACTTGTCTCAAAGCCGCATTAAGTGTAGCCTTTTCACGGTGTGAAGCGCGCCATACTTATGAAGAAGAGGCTACGAGACGTTTAGGAAATGTTCCCTTCTTTCATGATCTATGTCATGTGATGAGAGAAGTCTTTCTATCCTTCTAATTCATGGTATTCGTGATTGCAGTAATCAAGGGTCTGGGTGTATGAATGACCTAAGAAGAAATGGAAAATGGTGAAGGCCACGAGGACAGTAATGGTCATGGGCATCAACAAGCCCCACCTGCCCATGAGCACCAAGAACCTGAGCTAGTTGCCCACGGGGAGTTTCGGGCGGCTATCCAGAGTGCTGGGCGCAGCCTTGATCAAGCCAAGTCAACCAGCAAGCCGTTGCGCATATTCCATAGAATGGCAAAGGTGGCAAAGGGGCTCTGGATTAGGAGATTTCCTTTAGGATGAACTCCGAGTTCCTTGGGCCGAAGGTGACGAGGGACCCGCACGATTTTATTGAGGAGATTCTAAAGATCTCCTAGGTTATACTGTGACCAATGGAGATTTTATTGAATTAGCCTCTGGCGTTTTCAAAATGGGTGGCTCACTTATGCTTCAAGAAGTGGATAGAAGCTAGGGTAGTGGGTGCAGTCCTATAGGTTGGGAGGAGTTCCACGCTAAGATTTGATCGGTTTTTCCCTCGAGAGATGAGGGAGCTTAAGGCGGTTGAGTTTGTTAAGTTGAAGCAGGGTGACATGTCGGTTCAGGAGTACACATTGGAGTTCACCCGTCTATCCAAGTATGCACTAGAGTTGGTTGTAGACCGAGGGCTCGAGGGAGCCGTTTTGTACATGGAGTGGCGGACTATGGATAAGGACTCCGCAGTGATCTCCATGTTGTATCGAGATATAGACTTTCTCGCATTATGTTGTATGCTCGGTGAGATAGAGTCGGGGCAGTATCGTAGGTAGAGAGAGGCCAAGAGGGCCAGACCGAAACTATGGGGAATCTCGTGCCGTATCGGGGGTGGGCAACATCAATGCTTCTCAACATAGGTTTATTGTCTAAAGACTATCATCGCCGCGCACACCATCTAGATTCAGAGGGGACGGAGGAGAGCGCCCCAGACTCGAGAGGCCAAGGTGGCATGCAGGAGCGCACTTTTTCAACTTGTGCAAAGTGAGGCAAGGACCACTGTGGGAGGTGCCTGGTTGGTTCTTATGCTTGTTTCGAGTGGAAAACTCTGGCCAGGCTCAAGGGATTGCCCTTCAGCCAACCATGGGGTGGTGGAGCCCCATGCCAGCGTCAATGCCATCATGGCACGTCCCTTGTAGGGTTCCTCAATCCAGTTCAACCGCGGCTCTGGGCGCCAAAATAGTTCTAGAGAAGTTTAGCACCCCATCGTATGTGAGGTCTCCTTGATGGGGTCACCGGTATGTTGCATGTTTTTCACATTGATGTTTATGCTTTGCTAGATCCGAAGCGGCTTTGTGTTTTGTGACTTCTAATTTCTAGTAGCTTTGGAGTTAGTCCCGAGACTTGGAACCATTTTCGCCACTCCCGTTGGTGATTTGGTTGTAGCTAGGCGAGTGTATAGAGGATGCCCGATCACTATCTTACATAAAATAACCTCCGCAAACTCAGAAATAGCCATGAAGCGACTTCCTTATTACCCTGAAATAGATTGGAAGGCAAGGTGTTATGCTTCTATTAATTGAGAACCCCGTGCAAAGGGAATTCCGCTTTTGGGTGAATCGATCCTCGAATGGAAGGGTAGTTCGGTTGTACCGCAGACGCATTTATTTCATATCTTAACGCCAAAAAAATGATTTCTAAGTGGTTACATGTATCATCTAGTTAGGTTAAGGATGTGTTGGTCCAACAATCCCCACTATTCTAGCTCAGTTTCCTATGGTGCGTGAGTACCCGAAGTATTTTGGGATGATTTACTGTGTGTTCCTCCGAGAGGGAAATTGATTTGCATAACCTTTACCCAAGACGCTAACCATTCTGCCTTATAGGATGGCTCCAAACTAAGCTAGAGGAATTGAAGGATTAATTGAAGGACCTGCTGGATAAGGGCTTTATTAGACCGAGCAAGTTCCGGAAAACGCTTTTTATTTGTCCGCTGATGGTTCTCTTCGAATATGTATTGGACTACCTAAGCAATTGAACAAAGTCAACGTTAAGAACGAGTATCCTTTACCTAGATCGATGATTTGTTTGACCAGCTTCGTGGGTGCCAGTGTTTCTCAAAGATAGATTCTTCAAGTCTGGATATCATCACCGGGTTCGAGAGTGTGATATCCCGAACATAGCCTTCGTGGAAGTGGTATGGGTCATTATGAGTTTGTAGTTATGTCTTTTGGACTAAAAATTCTCCCGTAGCTTTGATGACCCGATTAAAAAGGTGTTCAAGCCGTACTTGAATGCGTTCGTGATCGTATTCATTGACGACATCCTTATATATTCTGGAGCGAGGAGAAGCATGCCGCTCTTTCGAGAGTAGTGCTTCGGACTCAAGGATCGCCAATTGTGGTTGCCCGGTCAAAGAAGTGCAAGTTTTGGTTGAACTCGATAGCATTTTTGGTCCATGTGGTATCATGCGAGGGCATAGAGGTAGACTCTTAGAAAATCAAGGAATTGAAGAATTGTCCTAGACCGGCTAATCCTTCGCATATTCGGCTTCTGGGCCTAGCAAAGCTATTAATGACATTGCTGAGGGGTTTCATCAATTGCGCATCTTGACCAAGTTAACTCGTAAAAGTGAAGTTTAATGGTCGAGGCTTTGTGTGAGAAGAGAGCTTCCCAAGAATTGAAGGCTAACTCACTACCGCACCCGCTGTTGACCCTACCTGAGGGTAGGATGGTTTTGTGGTGTATCAGGATGCTTCGAGACTCCACTCAGTGTGTATCGATACAAAGGGGGGAAAGGTAATAGCATATGCCTTTAGACAGTTAAAAATCCATGAGAAGAATTACCCGACCCATGATCTAGAGTTGGTCGCGATAGTATTTTCTGGAAAATATGGTGACATTACTTGTATGGGGTCCATAGGGATGTGCTTGGCTGCACTACAAGAGCTTACAATATGTGCTCACAATGTAAAGACCTCAATTCCTACTACAAAGGAGGTGGTTAGAGCTACTCAAAAACCATGATATGAGTGTTCTTTACCATCCGTAAGGAGACGTACTTAGTAGGCTCGCTGGAGAGTGTGTATCCACATTGAGGAAGGAAAGAAAGAGCCGGGTGAAAGATGCATCTTCTCACAAGGTTAGGAGTTAGGTTTGTTGACTCTACCGATGGCGGTGTTGTTGTTCAAAGTGATCTCAATGTTTCCATAAAGACCGATGTGAAAGCTATACAAGATGAGGACCTAAGTTTTATAATGTTGAAAGAAGCCATTTGAAGTCAGAAAAGTAAGGTCTTCTCTCAAGGGATATGGTGTGCTTCTTGCACGTGGTTGCCTATGTGTTCCAGATGATGATTATTTCTGAGGGAGCCAAATATTGCATAAGGCCCATGGATCCAAGTATTCCATCCATCCGGTGCCACCAAGATGTATCGCGATTTACGAGAATTCTGTTGGTGGGATGGACATGAAGAAGGATATTGCGGAATTCATAGCCAAGTGCCCGAACTATCAACAAGTAAAGGTTGAGCATCAAAGGCCGGGAGGAGTAATGATATTGGCATTCGTACTTTGGAAGTGGGAAGAGATTAATATGGACTTCATCACGTCCGCTTCGCACTCACCAACAATATGATTCTATATGGGTTGTGGTAGACAGTTTACCAAGGCTGCACATTTTCTACCGGTGAAGACCACTGACTTAGTGGAGGATTACACCAAGCTATATATCCTGGAGTTGGTCTGAGCTTCATGGAGTGCCCTTTTCCATTATTTCGTGCCGAGGTACTCAATTTACCTCTCAGTTTTTGCGGTCTTTCCGTAAAGGGCTTAGGACTCAGGTTAAGCTCAAAGACAACCTTCATCCGCAAACGGATGGCCAAGCTAACGAATAATCCAAACTCCTCGAGGACATGTTGATAGCATGTGTGATGGACTTCAAGGGTGGCTGGGATGATCACTTGCCCCCGATCAAGTTTTCTTACAATAACAATTATCACTCCAGTATTCAGGATGGCCTGCTCTGTTCGAGGATCTCTCTATGAGCGAAGGTGTTGATCGCTCTATCGAATGGCTTAAGGTTGGTGAGGCAATGGCGATAGGGATCGCCGTATTCGGTTCATAAGGCTATGGTGAAGGTTCAATTGATAAGGTACAAAGCAAAAACTGTTTCGTAGTCATCAAAAGTCCTATGCTGATGTGGAGGAGGAGAGTTGGAGTTCGGGAGGTGGACGACAGAGCTTTAAAGGTGCCTCCCATGAAGGGAGTAATGCGGCTTGGGAAAAGGAAAACTCAATCCCCGCTATGTTGGTCCCTATCGGATTATGAGGAGATTTGTAAGGTAGTGTATGAGTTGAAGTTGCCCTAGAGTTGTCTTCGTGCATCCCGTGTTTCATGTATCTCTTTGAAGAAATGTTTGGGAGATCCAACTCTTAGTAGTCCTGATAGACAACATTGGTGTTAAAGATAGCCTTAGCTATGAGGAGGTTCTGATGGAAATACTAGATCGTAAGGTTTGGAAGCTAAGGAACAAGGGAAGTAGCTTCAGTCAAATTTTATGGAGGAATCAACAGTTAAAGGAGCTACGTGGGAGTCGGCGTATATGATGGCTAAATACCCTTACCTATTCCCCATCGCCTCAATTTCGCCTTGAGGTACGCTTGCCTTAGTAATCGTAATCGCTCTCATGTTCGGGCCCATGTTCCCAAGTTTGTTTTATGTTATGATAAATATATGTGATGTGAGAATTCAGTTCAACTATGTAGTTCTTTCTGAGATAGTCATTCGGCCGCGCCTTAAATGATCGCATTGGGGCGTAATGATTGCATATCCTTGTTTTCTCGCTTATTTCCAACATTCGAGGATGAATTTTCCTAAGGGGGAAATATTGTAATACAAAAGTGCCTACAAGACAAGACTGGGGATCAAAATGTGAAGTTGGCGTAAAAGCCGGGAAAATGTCACAAGTACGGGCGACGAGTTCATGTGCGCAAGTTTGTTTTATGTTATGATAAATGTATGTGATGAGAGAATTCAGTTCAACTATGTAGTTCTTTTCGTAGATAGTCATTCCATCAGTTTTCATCTTAAATGATCAGTGATCTGGGGCATATTTATATGCCCAAGTGATACTCAAATCCATCGTTTTTGCCTTGTTTATCCAACAATGTTTTTACATTCTCATGTAAATTGTAGGAAGTGTGAATTTATACTAACTAACATGATTAGCGTTGTTTTGCGGTGAAAAACATACTTTTATGGAGCTAAGATGCATGTAGGGAGGAATCGGAGATGGACTCGGAACGAGCAAGAAGCGTGTGGAGAAGCAAGAAATTAAAGGGCTCCGCGATGAAGCCGTGACACGCCGCTATATCATGATGCATTCTCATTCAGAGATATAATTTCAAGAATTTCTAGAGAAGGTCCGCGATTGAGCCGTGGCACGTTGGAATTAATTTCCCAGATCTTGACATTCCAAAGAAGGTTCATAAAGCTTTGCACCGCGGCACCGGGCATGCTCCGTTGCATGCCGTGCCACGTTGGGAGTACTCACTGGGCGGCCAAATTCCGTAGAGCTCACAGCTTGCACCGTGTCACGGAGGCAAGCAGTTCGCGATGCACTCCGTGACACGTTGCTTGTTATTCGGAAAATTCTTCCTAGTATAAATAGAACACTTGTGTTCATTTTTAATTATTCTTGACTTGGTGGAGCAAGAACGTGGGTTGTGATGGGCAATAGAGGACGAAAATTCTTAGGGTTTTCTCTATCCCTTTCTTTCTTTCTTTCAATTAAGTTTGCATGATTTTACACTCATTTAACGATGTTCAATCCACAAAATGAGTGGCTAATTCCTTTCTTGCCGAGGTTATAAACCGTTGTATTGAAATGTAATTGTTGATTATCTCGGTTGTTTCACTTTTTCTTCTATGGTTGTTCTATTTAATTTTCGTTTCACGTATTAATATCCGGCCAATGTTAATGTAAATCCAAAAAGTCCGGTTTCACCCGGAGAGGGCAAGAAATTGAAAGTTGTGAATTAATAGGATATGATCTGTTCTTTGTTTGGGAAAATTGAGAATTGATTTACCTTCGTGATAGAAATATACCCGAAAGTCGTATTAGTCAAGTGTGGAATCGCTTTTGTATGGCTAGAACATGAATTTCTTCTTATCACAGAAATGTAGGTGGAAGGTTCATGATTCTTAAGTTGCTGAACATTTGAGTTTTAACTATAGGCATAAGTTCCACTAGCAACCGGAGAAAAGATAAACCACGAGATGATGATTAATTTCTTTCATGTTCGTTTTAGCCTCGCATGCTCACACCACAGCTTCCGTACTCACTCGTATAATTATTCTTACTTTAGTATAAAATATAGTTTACAAAATATAAAAACTTTTCTTTACACCGTTGTCTTCATTATTAGAGTTATAGTAAATTACAATTACTCGAGAAGGTTTTACCCGCGCCCGCCTCCCCGTAGGTTCGACATTCCTAAGCCTAAAAGGGCCACTATATTACTTGTACAACCCGTATTCCCTATGGCTCATTAAGTTTTTTGGCGCCGTTGCTTCTGGGATTGGCAATTGGTGAAATTTTAATTTTTCTTAAAAGTGTTATTTGCTATTTCTATATATTTTAGTGTTGACAACTGGTCTTAGCCCGTATTTTGCATAATGTATCTGTTGAACACCGGCAAGAGACAAAGATTTGGTGGATCCATCCTACTCGAAAAGACAATTCCACGCCAACGAAGAGAAGCTCTAGAAAAAGCAAAAATTGCGCTACTCTGCACAAATACTCATGGAGCAAATTCACGTAATCTACCATTTGTGCGGGCAAAAGATAGTGCCCGAGGAAATGGCAAAGCTAGGTCAAGCCAGCGATGTGGCAATCCCACATGCTAGTAATGTCACATCTAGCATTCGCAGAAATCCAGCCAGAGGGAGGTTCTGGCTAAAATGCACATGGTGTACTGCTGCACACAAGCGGCGCGCTCTCACGTGTCTCCTCACGAGGGATCCACAACATCTTCAAAATTTTTGGAGATAAGTGACACTTACATTCCTCATTGAGTGTCAACAACACTATGTCGCTTACACTCAGTTCTATTTTCACTTTGGGAGAAGCCAAAAGGTGGTCGAAAGGAGCTACCGAACTCTATAACCACATGGGATGATCTTAAAAGAAGTTCTCCTGATCCGGTTCTTTCCTTCCGTAAAACAGCAAATAAAGACTTAGAAGTCACCCTAAGTTTCGCAAAGAGAAGGAGAGAATCTGTGATCAAGTTTGGGAGAGATTCAATCGGCTGGTTATGATCGTCTCATCACCATCAATCCAATGATGTGGCCGGGGTGCACACTTTTATTGGAGGGCTTGGAACCCCACACAAAAATCTTGCTGGATTCGCAAATGGGGAAAAGCATTAGAAAGACTTATGAGGAGCTTTATACTTTGCTTAATCGTATTTCGGAGGTAACTGGAGTGGAATGCGGACTCTTCAAGGGGAGGAGCAAGGAAAGTAGCCGGAGTCTTGGAAGTGGATGGGTTTACGCTCATTGCCGCACGTATAGTTGCCTTGCGTAATCAACTCAACACCCACTGGCAACATGAGCTTGAGTCCGCCTCAAGCCCCGCAAATGCAAGGCAATAGATGGTGTGAAGTGTGCTGATAATGAACACTCAACAGTGTCAGGAGCAAATCGACTAGCTATTTTAATGCACAAAGGAACAATCACCAACCGCATGGGAATGCAAAATACAATTCTAACCGGAGGAATCACCCGAATTTCTTGGGGTAGCAACAACCATCGTGGACAGAAAGTAGTCGTGGTATGTAGAGGAATCAAGGAGGGCCACAGTAACTATCGTACGTATAGAAACAACAATGCCCCCTCCTCCACCACCATCACCCAACGTTATGAGATGTTCAAGCACATTGATAGCTAACCAAGCTCAATTGGCAGGGCCGACTATGTTAAATTGGCAATGAGGTCAAGAATAACGCTTAGCTACCAAGGCACTGGAGTATCGGGCTGGGGCGCTTGCCGAGCCTGCAACACCTGTGCCTGGGAGGAGGACTCGCCACGCCCATTGGCCGTACCCCAACCCTGGGCAGGTAAATGCAAAGGACTAGGAGTGAGCCAACAAGGAGGTGGAACTAGAAGACAATTTACCGGGAGCAAAGCAGAAAAGGAGAGGGAGCAAAATGATGAAAAGGGGAAGAAGAAAGATGCCGAATCAGTAAAGACCTCCACCCCCCATTCCCTCAATCGATTAAAGAAACACAAGAGGGAGGCGTGTTTCAAAAAGGTCATGGAGGTGCTTAAATGTGTACACATTAACTTACCTCGTTGATGTTTTGCAGAGTGCCTAAGTACTAGTACATAAAGGACATCGTGGGCTAACAAAAGCAGTGCTTACCGAATTGCCACTATGGCTCTTTACAAGGAGTGCACTTCCCTGACAAAACCGATCGCTCTACAAAGCTCAAAGACCCTGGAGCTGTTAAATTCAAATAACACCGGGCAAAGTATCCGAGCTCATGGATTATGTGATTTGGGAGCGAGCATTAACTTGGATGCCTGACTGCAGGCTCAGCAAGTTGGGGGCTGTGGTCTCAGACCTACAACAAAGGATCTTGGCAAACTCGCGGATCGCTCCTTGGCAAAGCAATTCGATGGTATCAGGAGGACGTGCTGGTGTGCAAGTCGGCTCCCTAATCTCTCCCGGTAGATTTGTTGTGCTGGGCCAGGCCGTACGCCTGTCCCATTTATTTTGACCACCCTTCTTGGCGACCTAGAAAGGCACAGATGTAGCTGCAGGCGCTAACTATGCGAGCACATGACAAGGGCGGAGGTGTTCAGCGGTGCAAAGTGCCACCAAGTTCCCTATTGTGTACGAGGAACTCTTGGCCATCAATGTGCTTGAGCAAGCCGATGTTGCTCAGGTGGCTTTGAGTCTCTAGAGAGTTACTGGGAAAACCCCCAAGTGGTAAGCTTGACAGGTGAGGACATGTTCGTGAGAAACGTCCGTCACCCTGTGGGGCGAATGAGCTTAAACGACGCCGAGCCGAGACGGTAAACCAGGCGCGCACGGGAGGCAAACCTGCAGAATTGTTGTTTTTATACTGTACGTATAAAAAGAAAAAAAGAGAGAAAGAAAAAACAAAATATATATATATATATATATATATATATGTATGTATAGTGTAAATATAAAATAAAATATTGTGTTCGCTAAACCTTGGAATTCTTAACCGATTTCTTGTTATAAGATATATCTCAAAGTTGACGGGAGAAGAAATGCAAAGGAGTGCAAAGGAGAGAAACGAGGTAAGAAAAAATTTAAAGTGGTAAACAAAGGGAGCTCGCGCGATGGCTCCGTGACACGTTGAAGGTAAAATCTCGTGAATTTTAAGAAATTCAGGAATGCTCAGGTAGATGCCTCGTGTCACGGAGGTGATGCCCACGCTACCCTCCGTGACACGCTGGAAGTGCTATTCGCGCGGGTCACACCGGTTACGGTAACCCGCGCGAAAATCCCACTTTATAACCCCAATTTCTCTATTTTCTCATTTTTTCACCCCCTTCGCGACAAACCTCCCAAAATTCCCTCTCCCTCAACGTGCCACGACTTAAAGAGTACAAAACTCATCAAGTTTCTTCCGTTCATCGAATTTAAGGTACGTTCATCACTTCTATCTCAATTTTGGTTTAATTTTTTATTTTTGAAATTGAAATTTACATAAAATCAATAAACTTGATTAAGAACTTAAATTCATGTAATTGGTCATGGATTGATGTTCGTGGCTATCATTGTGATTGTATGAACCGATAAAAACATGCGCTTGATCGAATTTTCAAAATTATAGCTAGGGCTTGAAGTTGAACATGAAACGGAGAAAACTTGCTGGATTGCAACCTCTTGTTGGGCCGAGTATGTTAAGGAAACAGTTATTTGTAGTTCTTGGGTGGTGGAAAGAAGACCTGACGACTTATGCAACTTGGAGTATGAAACGAGCTTTGTAGATTACAGGTTTGTGTAGATAAATAGTCTTCGTTTTTTCCTTTCTCTCTTCTTCATTGTTATGTGCTCGTATGAAATTGTGATCGATGATGTGGAATTAGTCAGGCAAAGTCCGAGTAGTACGCTTGCTATACCGTCGAATTTGAGGAATGCACAAGTCAATATTGTTTGTGTTTTAGTTGTTTTAGTTTTTCTTGTTTTTGTAAATTAGAAATAAATATGTTCTTGTCATAATACTCGAAATTGTGGCCGAAGACTATGTGGGGTAGCCGAGCCTAACCTAACCTTTAGCTTCTAAGCTAATTTTAAAAGTGATCGACATTGACCTGGGCTCGTTTCTTTTGGATGTGTGAACAATGGCAAGTGTGCAAGACAGGGTAAGGGCGCATCTACATCGACGCCGGAAGAAAGAGACGAAGATCGAGAACAAGAGCCCCAAGACATTCGCCGGTTCCACGCGCGCCGCCGCCAATACTAACCGCACGGGTGACAGAGGAAGGGTGTTAAGTGGTACACGAAGCACAAGGAGAACAAATACTTCTCCGAGGAGCATATTGCAAGGGACCCATTGGCACAGGAGTTCCCCCGCATGGTACACCGGATTGACACCGCCGGGCCGCGTCTTCATTTTTGACGAGCCCAAGGAGTGCAATCCGCACTTGATCCTCGGAGTTCTATCAAATTGGAACCCGACGCTCCGTAGTTACACCATCAAAATAAGGGGCCGATTGTCACACTTGAGCCTCACCACCTAATGCTACTGGGCGCAAACACCGATGCCCATGTGCATCAGGCAGCTTGAATATCACTCCACCAGGAGAAGACAGACGCACATTGTGTGGAGCTCCTGGGCTGACGGCACGCCGGGAGCGTGTATATGAGCAGGGCTATCGACATTGCCTCTACTCACGCATGAACAAAAATCCAGGATCCGTCGAAAATTATTTGCTCCTGTTTGATTCCGGGGTTGCACATGACGGATGTGACCCGGGATCGCGTATGCCCGGTGTATGCCCGGCGAAAGGGCTTGAGATAAAATGTAGGTGCTGGTGATCAGAATCCTTCTGCCATAGAGCCCGCTTTTGCACGCGGCACAGGTACGGGTTTGGCAGTGTTGCCGACCACGTTCCCGAGGGGCCTGAGGTAGAGGAAGAGGCCTCAGACATCCCATTGCAGATGGAGAGGCGCCATGTATGTCACAAAGACTGAAGGCACTGACACCCACTCACCCGCCGCTTCTTTTCACACTAGCCGGCCGACATGCTCGGGATGACCTGTATATAGCCCGCATACCTGGATGCAGATGCTCCAGCCTACGCATAGGCGGGAGATCGGCACCGGAGGATGAGCTGTGGCAGCTCGGACGCATTACCCTTGGCGAAACGCTGTGGCACTATGTCGGGTGGCCCGGCTTGTGGACATGGATGATGATGTCCCCAATCACGAGGAGACACGTCAGCGAGGATTCTATAAAGAGTCGAGAGGACGATGGGGGAGATCGATGATGGGAGACGAGGCAAACAGCCTCCCCGATGAAGAAGTGGAATATTTGATTTGATCAGAGCTTTCACCACCCAGCACCTTTCTCGGTTGGGTGGATTTGCATGAACACCGGGGACAAAGTGTTCGATTTTTACATGGTATGGGAGTAGTTAGGTGGTGCTAATTTTGTCTTATTTTGTATATAATCGCATGTTCTGTTGCTGTGTTTGAAAATATTGTGACCTTGTTTTTGTGTGTATGTTTTGTTATTTATGAATTTACAGTTATTTTTTGAATTAATGGTTAAAATAAAATTCTAAATATTATAAAGATAATAAAAAAAATAAAAATATTTTTAAATTATAATTTTTGTATTTAAAAAAATTCATTAACTATTTTTATAGTTGGGTTTCTCGGAGTTTGTTTTCGTTCTTTGCCGAGAAGAGTCCTATCAACCAAAGTCGTAAATAGTGACCGTTCCCTATGATGGATGGATGACGACCGCCTTAAGGGAAATGCAATGATAGGAGTAGTTTATTTTAAATTTTTGGTGTGTTGTTGTATCCCCATGCATGTTGTTACTCTATGGCTACGAAATCCCGGTTGCGTGTTGTACACAATGTTTATACCGCAAAGATGATTCGTTAGAAAGCATGCAAATTTTTGTACATGGGAGACACTTAGGCCATAGAATTCGATTCCGGTGTGATTGAGGCTTAATTTTGAGTTCTTGTAATTAGCCGATTAAAGAATCTCGTGAATATGTCTTGAGTTGAGCATGTGCAATGAGTGTATAGTGAGGTCTCTGCTATTCCATGCTATTGTGAAGTGTCTAACTTCGGCCTCATGTATGTACAAAACGAAATGAAGGAAGCGGTAGTGTAGGAAAGCGAGGGCGTTTTGTTGAGCCTAAAGTTTTTTTTCTTTCATACCCACCGGGAATGTCAAATCCTAGTTAGCCCATCGAGCCTTTAGCCTATATTTTTTTCTTTTGTCAAAAAGGGCGTAAACCAAGCTTAACCCTTTCTTTTCATTGTCTCGTAAAACCTAATCCGAAGCTCTTAAGCGCTCAAGAAAATATATAATTTTCCCACAAAGGTAAAGGAGTGAAATGATGAAAAGAAAATAAAGAGCAGGAAAAAGGAAGTGGATGAAAAGAAAGAAAAGAGTCAAAGTGTAGCCTTGCAGAATGAAGAAAATAAAGTGCTTAACTTATTTTTTGTTTATTGGAAGCGTAAAGGTGGGAAGTGACAAAATAAAGAAAGACTTCAAGAAGGGGAGTGAGGAAGGAAGAAATTATGTCCGTAATGTGATGGGATGTATTGAAAAAGGCTTAAGGATGCGTTAGTTGCTATTATTGGTTAGCGCAGTATATACTATTCCTTAGTCGACATTACAACCTGTTAAGTCCTATGTGATCTATATCACTGCCCTTATAATAGTGGAGTAATACACTAGGAGGCAAGCCCATGGGCTCATGACACGATGCATGTGGGAATTCTTGGGAGAGTGAAATTGTGTGGACATGCCCCTGCATGAAATGCTTTAGAGTTCATGTGATTTAAAAGAGGGGGAAATTCTCTTGTGATGTGAAGGCGCATGCTTGACGAAAGAATGAAATTCGTGTCGGATATCTTGGTCAGCCTAATTTGCATGAGTTTGCCAATATCAAGGGTCGATTCTTGAGTCTAGAGGTCTTGATTTGTTAAATGTCATTGTAATGATGATACTATGCATGTTTTCTTGATGATTTGCTATGAAAATAATCGGTATAACCGTATTCTGATTGTCGAGCCAAAAGTAGCCATGATGGGATGTCAATTTCATGAGGTATAGGAGCATTGTCGAGGACGAACAAGATTTTAAGTGTGGGTAGTGATCCGGGGCATATTTATATGCCCAAGTGATACTCAAATGCATCGTTTTTGCCTTGTTTATCCAACAATGTTTTTACATTCTCATGTAAATTTAGGGAAGTGTGAATTTATACTAACCAATATGATTAGCATTGTTTTATATGAAAACATACTTTTATGGAGCTGGGTGATGCATGTTGGGAGGAATTCCAGATGGACTCTGGAACGCACAAGGAAGCAGGTGGGAGAAGCAAGAAATTAAAGGGCTCCGCAATGAAGCCGTGACATCGCCGCGATCGCGGATGCATTCGTCCGTGAGATATAATTTCAAGAATTTCCGGAGAAGGTCCGCGATGAGCCGTGGCACGTTGGAATTAATTTCCAATTCTTTATCATTCCAAAGGAAGGTCCGTGTTTGCACTGTGGCACGCCGGCATGCTCCATGCTGCATGCCGTGCCAGGCTGGGCTAACACTGGCGGCCAAATTCCGAGAGCTCGTTTGGGTAACGACCGTGTCACTGAGGCGTTGCTCGCGATGCAATCACCCGTGACACGTTGCTTGTTATTCCGGGGAAAATTCTTCCTAGTATAAATAGAACACTTAGGTTCATTTTTAATTATTCGACTTGGTGGAGCAAGAAGTACATAAAAAGTGCTTGAGAGGACGAAAATTCTAGTGGTTTTCTTCCCTTTCTTCTTTCTTTCAATTGTTTGCATGATTTACACTCATTTAACGATGTTCAATCCACAAATGAGTGGCTAATTCCCTTTCTTGCCGAGGTTATAAACCATTGTTTGAAAATGTAAATGTTGGGATTATCCTGGTTGTCATCTTTTCGTGTTGTTCTATTTAATTCTTGTTCTTACCGCACACATCTCGGCCAATGTTAATGTAACTAAAAAGTCGGTTTCACCCGAGAGGGAAAGAAACTGAAAGTTGTGAATTAATAGGATATGATCTTTTCTTAGTTTGGGGGAAAATTGAGAATTGATTTACCTTCGTCAGATAGAAATATACTTGAAAGTCGTATTAGTCAAGTGGAACTTGCTTTATATGGCTAGAACATGAATTTCTACTTATCAGCGTAAAATGTAGGTGGAAGGTTCCGATTCCTGTTGGGTTAAACACGCAGAGTTTTAATCCATAGGCATAAGTTCCGACTAGCAATCGGAGAAAAGATAAACCACGTAGATCGATGATTAATTTTTACATGTTCGTTTAGCCTCAAGATGCTCACATTCATAGTTCGTACTCACTCGTATAATTATTCTACTTTTGTATAAAATATGTTTATAAAATATAAAAACTTTTCTTTACATCAAGTTGTCTTATTATTAGAGCTTACAAAGAAATTAACACTCGGTACTGCCACCGTAGCCCGCTCCCCGAGGCACCAGCATTCCTAAGCCTTTTACCCTGTAGTCCAGTCCCTGTAGGTTCGACATTCCGGTTCTTAAAAAGGGCCACTATATTACTTGTACAACCCGTACACTTGCGGGCTCATCAATCAGTATTGGGGTGTAATGATTGCATGTCATTATTTTCTGCTTGTTTCCAACATTCAAGGACGAATGTTCCTAAGGGGGAGATATTGTAATACCCCAAAAGAGCCTAAGATTAGACCCGGGATAAAAATTTGATGTTGGTAGCAAAGCTGGGAAAATGTCACAGAACAGGTGACGTAATGACTCGTGGTTGGAAACAATAGGTCATTGTATGCAGTCATGGTTATGGGAGACGTGATGGAAGTGGATACAACGGATGGAGTAATGACTCGTTGCTTGAAACAGCGAGTCATTGTTTATGATCGTGGGTGAATGCGGGACTTAGTCATGGGGGATGTAATGAGTCTTTCAATGACTCGTTGTGAGCTATGACAATCCGATATCATGAATCATTGTATAGGTAGTTAGATCTCCAGTGGACTTAACGGATGGGTACCATGACTTGTTGGAGGAAACAACAAGTCGTGGTGAGGCTTGTTGTAAGGAGAAGCTCAGGGTACTCAGGGGGACAAGCAATGATCGACCCAACGATCCGTTTGATCAAAGGACAAGTCTTCTTGTCGAGTTGTGGAATGAATTGGGGATCAAGGCCTGAGCAGTGCATATGACGGGCCATACCACGAGTCGTGGTAGCTTTCAACGACTCATTGGTACGCTCGTTGGATCGATCTGCACATAATTTTTTGGGTATTTCATTAAGGGTATTTTCAACTTGTCTATGCTCTAGGGCCCTAAACTACGTCGTTTTATATTTTTTTCTGGGCATAATAAGATAGGTTAAGTTCCTCTTGCATAAGCATCCCATGCATGCAAATTAAGAGAATTTTGGAGAGATCAAACATAGTTTCAAGCTTTTCCCTATCAAATTCATCCTTGGGCATTCAAGAACTCTAGAATATGATCTCATCCAGGTATGTAGGGTTACGAATGGGTGTTTCCGTGCAGACCCATGCCCATTCTCTATTAATTTATGAAATCTATCAAAATTCTCATGGGGTTTTGAATTCAATTTTTTTTCAAAATCTAATAAATTGCTAATGGGCTATCACGATTTATGATTTACATCATATTTTATGGATTTGGGTATGATTTTACAATTATTTTACTTATAAAATCATTGATTTCGATATCTACCAAATTAAGCCTAATTATGCATTATTTATGATGAATCGATTTATGATTGTTGATATTTATAAACCCAACATGATTTATGATTTGAAATATAGACTTATTCAATTACCCATTATGATTTGATGTTTTTCAAGTTATATGTTTGATCTATGAATATGCATGAAACCTATGATTTATGAATTAGGTTTTGGCTGATTCACGGGCCTTATGTCATGGCTAGTTCACGTATGTAAAAGTATGTTTATGATTATCATAATTTAACTAGCCTATGAATTCATGCATGTTATACTATGAGCACTATATATATGTTCTGAGAGTTGTATCGAACACTGAGTAGGTTCGGGGCCTGGTTCTGCCCCAGATCTCATAAACTACGTACCACCGTAGGTATGTTGGGATCTCCTTTGTGACTGTCCCCGACCCAATTTTCCCTTTTATTGGTTATATCACACTTTTATGGTTCTACCTTTGGCAAGGTACGGACACCCTCCCGACTAGAGTTACAAGTCGAGCTTCATGTGTGCTCATATGGGGTATGTCGGTTAAGAGAATCTCCCACTATTCCTCATGATTTATGCATATTTATGATTATGTATTTTTTCTCAAGTCATGTTAAGTAAAGCTCTTCTTTTATGATCATGAGCACGATTGTATTACAAATGTTGTGAAAACCTTGAGCCTTATGCTATGTTACGATATTTATGAGTTTTATGTATTTTAAATGTCTGTTTTACTTACCTTGCATACTCGGTACATTCCACATACTGACCACATACTTCCTATGTTGTATCGTTTCATGATACAGGACTCGACTCTCAGGCTTATCCTCATCCTGAGACCATCTCAGAGTTCACTTTCAGCTTGTTGGTGAGTCCTCATGTTCTGAGGGCTATTTGACTGGACATTTATGTTATTTTATATTTTAGTATTTGGCCAGGTTAGTTGGGGGTATTGTCTCATCAACCCATCTTATGAAATGCATGAATTCATGTTTATGTGCGTCTTGTAAGATAACAAATGTTTTTAGATGTTTTGAGTAGGAAACCAAGGAAAAAGGACTCAAAAATGACCCAAGGTGTGGAGAAAGGAGAGTTAGTGAAAATTGGCCTGCTGAGATGGCAGGCATGGCACGCCAGCCTCCAAACTTTAGAGAAATCTACACCAAAGTTGGTGCTATAAGTGGCATGGTGCACCAGGTCCTTAACGTTAGAACAAAATTTGATTAACGCCTTGGCGATATGGGTGGCATGGCGTGCCAGCGGCATTCTAGACATAGGAAAATTTTCCAACACTCTAGTGCTTTGAGTGGAGTGGCACGTAAAAGGGTCTAGAGGCTCGGAAATTTGACAAACACCATGGTGGATTGGATGGCGTGGGGTGTATGGAGCAAAACTTCAGAAGAATTTGAAGCCAAACCTTGCGCATTGGATTGTGCAGAGCGCCAGACCTATTCTAGGACAAATTTTGTTGATTTTGAAGCTAACTTGAGGGAAAAAGTGTCATTTGTGGGCTTGCTTATAAATATAATATCTAGGTCATTTGGTAGTATCTTACATCATATTTTTGATCGTATCGATCATTTTATGCATCTTTTGGGGGGAGAGACAAGACGTTCATTACTTAGATTTTTCTTCTTTCTTTATCATTTATATTTCAAATTGATGATTATGTATTTG
The DNA here is from genome assembly GCA_018107945.1 of Datura stramonium. NCBI lineage: Eukaryota > Viridiplantae > Streptophyta > Magnoliopsida > Solanales > Solanaceae > Datura > Datura stramonium. The sequence goes on along the minus strand of JACEIK010000493.1, from coordinate 237,372 downwards.
GTTTTCCATTTGAACATGAGTGGAAAAACTCCTATTCTAGGAATTTTGCCATAGCTAATGGTTGACGTTTGATATTTTTTTTGTGCTAGTATTGATTCTTCTTAAAGGTTATTTATTCTTACTTATGTTAATTGCTTATTCATTAGATTGATCACCTTTCGAATAAATCTGTTAGGTTTTGGTTGAATTCGCGAGAGGGAACTAAAAGGGTTAAAAGTAAGGATAGTATAGGTATTAAAAGACTCTTGTTCAACTGAGCTCAAGATAGAAGTCCTTGTTGAGGATAGGAATATGCTCTTTAACCTTGTTTACTTAAATACAAGCAGCCACAACCATTTTCTCATGCTTCTTCTGCGACCATAAGGATATAGGCATTAGGGTTCATGGGATAGTTCTTGGATGTTCGGGATATTGTTAAGAAATGGGATAGTAACTTGCAATTAACAGTCATAGGAAGAATTAATCTAGTGTATTCAAGTGTTGAAAACTCAACCTGAATTGAAAGTTCCATTACCTTATATTCTCATCATCATTTGAAGTACAAACACTTTTGAAATGATTTTAGTTCATTAGTTAATTTACATTTCTAGTGTAGTAGTATAATATTCAAACCATTCCCTATTCTTATTTGTATTTGTTAGAGTAGTGAACTAAATAGTTAACCTTAAACGATTGATCTGACGAGTGTTTGAGGGATCGCTTTCTCCCTTCTAGACTGTTACACCCCAGAATTTTTTTTGATGATTATTTGATGGTTATATGTCTTATTATGGGAATTATGGGTTGTATGTTGTCCGTAGGTGAGGAGGGAAACATGTGCAAAGGGAAAAGCGAAGAGTATGTGAAGTTTGTAAATAATGGTCAACTTTAAATGGAAATATCTCTAAATATATAATGATTCAGAGGTCCTAGAGCCTATCAAATGAAAGATATTTGAGTCTAGTTTACAGTGAAAAAAACCGCTCATCAATCGAAGTTCGGAGTAAAAAGTTATGCTCGTTTGAAGACAACACCGTCGGCTAAAAAAGCGCCCATGCGCGCGGGCGCCGAGACAGGCAGGCAGCAGGCGCGCGCGTGCGCCAGGGCATGTCGCACGAGCACCGAGCAAACCCTTGTCAGCCCGCCTATATGAAGTAAAATTGAGCTAGAAAGCTCATTTTTACTCCGTTTTAGTTGATTTTTTTCAGAATTCAGAGAATTCAAAGCCCTATCATATGGTGAAAAGATATCTCAGGTAAGAAACTTCACCCTTGTCTCTTTTGGGCTTTGAAAAGAGAACCTTGGAAGGAAGTCATGACTTGTTGTTGTCTTGTGGTTGATTGTGGTATTGCTGCATTTTTAGA
>JACEIK010000493.1:29125-77408 GCA_018107945.1 Datura stramonium | reverse complement strand
ACATTAAGACATCAAAGACACTAAAAGGTTCTTTCTTTCATATTTATTTGTTATTTTATTTGTATAGCATAGCTATTATTTTGCAAAGGTTTTTATTTGTATAGCATTGATATTTCTTTCAAGTTTCAATTCTTTTGTTAAATTTTATTCTATATATGTTATTTAGCCTTGTAATTTGAAACAAAGTGTATGTGTTTTGTTTAACTTTATGTGGTTATATTTAATACGCAATGTTGTTGATGGTTATTCAAGTTTCAATCTTTTTATTAGTTTTATATTATTTTATTTTTTTAGCCTCAAATTTTGCTTCTAAGAGAATTTTCGTGAGTATTGGTTAATTTTTGTGTGGTTATATTAGTATGTTGTGCTTTTGAATAATTTTCTGACGTCTAATTATTATTTTTTTATTCAAATTTATTCGTTCATCTTTGAATTTTGCAACTGTCAAAAGTTTGAAACTGCGGCTACATTTGTATCGCTTTCTTCTATTCTTGTGTTAGGATTTTCTTTAAATTTCTTAGATCATAGATAGATAAATTTGTTAAAATTTTCTCTTTTCTTATTTTTTAAGATTAATTTAAATTTTAAAGTTTGAAAAATTAGTGATTGTACCAATTACAATTTCTCTTCTTTAAAGTATCAAAGAATTAGTATTTATTTTCTTACGTAAGAATTTTNCTAAATCCGTAGGAATGCTCCCTGCTGCTAAATACCTCGGTATCTGAGGTTAATTTGAATTTGGACTACGTTTGACGGCGTAATCGAGCGATAATTTAATGATACTATACAACAAAAGGAAGTAAACCTCTATCACTCAAGCTTCGGAAGATAGGTGTTGAATGCCCTATACAGCTGACTGGAACTACGAGGGATCCGCTCCTCGTTTGTGTGTACCTCCAGGCAAGTAATGCAGCGCCCCAAAAGAGGGCGTCAGTACCACAGGTACTGAGTATGTAATGCAATAACTGTAAATGACTGAAAGTGAGAAATAAAGCTGACCATAACTAAAGTAAAGGAAACGGACTGAAACTGACTAAAATCATGGAATCAGGGCTAAACATAACTATAATGAGTAGAGTAGGGGTCATACCTGACAATGAGGCGTCCTGTCTAACTATCAGTAACTAAAGTAACGTACATAAACCTTACCTGACCCCCATAAGCCAGAAGGTGCAATCAACACAGAACAACCCACCTGGGCCCCCATTAGACCTAGTGAGTACACCTCAATCTATTTACCCTTATCCAGGTCATACTGTGTCAACTACTAGCTATAAGCATCCTTCCGATCCACTGGGTATGCAACTTGGGCCTGCTGGGCCCCTGACTATAGCTGTGCCTGAGTCCGGAGAACTCCTGAAATCTACACCCCGGGCGCAAGCGCTCGGCGGGGGTGTGTATAGGCCAACCACGGAAACATATGAGGAGCTGGCTCCCCATCTTCGTCCCTTGCGGATGGCATGCTGCTCCGTAGAGCAACGTATCCTCGCCATCTGGAGGACGAGTCGACATAGCTATTAACCCTGGAGCGGTCATCGAAGCTATACAGGTAATCCAGCCCAAAACAATACAAATACAAGTCTCAATTGATAACAACAACTATACATGATAACATACTGAACATGATAAAATATTTATGAAATACTTTACTAGGATTCATATTGGATTACTATACTGAAGAAACTAACTTGGCGAGAGAGACTGCCTTAACATACCTCGTTCGCTATTTACCGATTAACTAGCGAGTTTCGGCTGGTATTCAGCTGTTCTTCCCAACTGTAATCACATTAACGGAAGAATAGAGTTAAATTCATTAATATATTGGAAGAAAACAATAACTTATATGTATATATACTCACTATTCTTCAACTTATCAAAAGACGATCGAAAACTCGTAATTTCTTGAGAATCTAGAAGGGAGAATACTTACTTTAAGCCTGGGATTGTATTAACACTAGTTTGGAGCAATTCCAACAACTTTGGCTCGGCGGAAAAATGATTCGCTGGGAGAATTTCACGAAACTAACTCCGTAGAAATTCTCCCTGCAGCCTTATACTTCGATACCCGAAGTTAATTTGGATTTGGATGGCTTTTAGCGGCGTAATCAGACAAAAATTATATAACCCTTCGTCCTTCCTCTGTTCTGATCAATATATAATGGAAAATGACATAAAATTTAAGGGTGAGGCCTATATATACCTGGAGTCGGATGCAAGGCAACGTGGCACGTTGTCCAATGCACCATTTTGGCTCTGTGCCACTTTGCCCCTCTAGCAGCTTGGTTCGGCCTCTTCTCGTGAAATCCCAACTTGGCACTCGTTCGGCCTTTCCTCGGGCCATTTTCCTCGCACGTATGGCACTCTAAAACTGTCAACCAACATGCGAATAGGCCAACTAAATACTAGAAACTTACGGGGTGTAATAGTAGGGACATGGGTGTGGAAGAAATTACCCATTGATAGCCTTACATACCTGGGAATAACTGGTTCTTAACTTCCCTTAATTGCCCAAGATTAAGATTGGAAGAATTGAAGAGAAGAGCCTTGAATCACCTTAGATTACCTCTCTATGATCTTGCATGCATGAATGGGGAGTTAGTATAAATTATCCCCCTAAAAACCCACCCTTCATAAGCTAAAACGACGTAATTTAGGGTCTGTTAGCCTGGAAAAGTCAAAAATGCCCTTAATGAATCTTGCCTGAAAACTGGCCGGGTTGAACTAATGGACGGAACCAACGAGCTGTTAGAACTGACGACGACCCATTTTATCGCTCGTGATTTGTACTGTTGTGGCTTACTTCCGGAACTAACCAACGGACGGATAGGACGACTCATCCTCTAAAACCATGATCCATTACACTGTCCGTTGTTTGCTCATCACAAAATCTGAACTTGCTTACCATGGGCCTAACCACGACCCGTGGTTCCTTCCAACGAGTCGTGGTCTTGATCCGTCATCTACACTAAAATTCCTTGCAACCCAATGATGATCAGTGACAATGGATCGTTACATCTCACAACGAGTTGTTGGTAGACCTGTTGTATCCCACCTACTAAAATCCATGTTTCACGATGACCGCAAAGGATAGCCCGTTATATCTCACAATGGGTCGTCATTCCACTCATTGCCTCCACTGCCACCAACACTCCCCTAACCAACGAATTCATACAATGACTCGTGGTTTGGTACCACGAGTCGTTCCTTGGCTCGTCCTGTGCAAAATTTACCCAATTTCTACAGTTTTCAACTTTTAACCTCCCGGGTCTATTCTTACGCACTTCCGGAGTATTACACTATCTCCCCCTTGGGAGAATTCGTTCTCGAATGTTAGAAACGAGCAGAAATCAGAGATATACAATTATCATACTCAAATACTGATGATTTTAATCAAAATTTTATGGAATGACTATCTCCGATTCATAACACATAGCTGAATTGATCTCATGCTTCACATTCACATTCATACATATAAAAGAAACTTGAACTTATGAACTGAACATGGAAACTAAATAGAGTCATGGAGCAAGACTGGTACCTCAAGTCGGAATTGAGCCGGTAGAGAACAAATGTGGGTGTTTAGCCATCTATCTGCTTTGGCTTCCCATGTAGCTCCCTCAACATGCTGATTTCTCCATAAAACCTTATCTTAGGCTACTTCCTTGTTCCTTAGCTTACGAACTTGATGATCTAGTATATCCACAGGAACTTCTTCATAGTTGAGGATGTCTTTCACACCGACGCTGTCCACCGAAACCACTAAAGCTGGGTCTCCCAAACACTTCTTCAAAAGCGACTCATGAAACACGAAATGTACATAAGATAACTCTGATGGAAAATCCAACTCATACACCACCTTACCAACGCTTCTCACCACTCAGTAGGGGCCAACATATCGGGGACTAAGTTTCCCTTTCTTTCCAAACCGCATGACTCCCTTCATGGGAGATACCTTGAGAAATACCCAGTCGTCCACATCAAACTCCAGATCCCTTCTCCTCATATTAGCATAAGATTTCTGACGACTCTGAGCGGTTTTCAACCGATCCCTTATTAACTGGACCTTTACCATGGCCTCATGAACTGAATCAGGTCCTATCATGGCTGCCTCACCAACCTCAAATCATCCGATGGGCGATCTACACCTTCGCCCGTAAAGAGCCTCAAACGGTGCCATCTGGATACTAGAGTGATAGCTGTTATTATAAGAAAACTCGATCAAGGGAAGATGATCATCCCAACTACCTTTAAAATCCATAACACATGTCCTTAACATGTCCTCAAGCATCTGGATTGTTCGTTCGGCTTGGCCATCCGTTTGCGGATGAAAGGTTATGCTAGCTTGACTTGAGTCCCAAGTCCCTTCTGAAAAGACCGCCAGAACTGGGAGGTAAATTGAGTACCTCGGTCTGAAATAATCGACAAGGGAAATCCATGAAATTGAACCAACTCCTGAATATACAATTTGGAATAATCATCCGCTGAATCCATGGTCTTAACTGGTAGAAAATGTGCAGCCTTAGTTAACCTGTCTACCACCACCCAAATGGAATCATAGTGTCGTCGAGTATGAGGTAGCCCTGTAATGAAATCCATATTGATCACTTCTCACTTCCATGTGGGAATGCTAATGTCCTGAAGTACACCTCCCGGCCTTTGATGTTCGACCTTCACTTGCTGACAGTTTGGACATTTGGCTACGAACTCTACAATATCCTTCTTCATACCATCCCACCAATAGATTTCTCGCAAGTCCCGATACATCTTTGTGGATCCCAGAGTAATAGAATATCTGATACCATGTGCCTCATGCAATATCTGAACTCTCAAATTATCAACGTCTGGGACACATAGTTGACCCTGGTATCGTAGAACACCATCTCCCCCTTGAGAGAAAACCTCCACCTTTTGACTTTGCACTGCTTCCTTCAGCTTCCTCAAAATCGGATCCTCATCTTGCTTAGATTTTACATCAACCACCAAGGACGATTCTTACTCATTCTGCAAAATAATGCCGCCATCGGTCCAGTCGATCAATCTAACTCCCAACCTTGCAAGTCGGTGGACATCTTTTACCAACTCCTTCTTTCCCTCATCCACGTGAGACACACTCTCCATAGAGAGCCTACTAAGTGCATCCGCAACCACGTTAGCCTTGCCCGGGTGGTAAAAACACTCATATCGTAGTCATTTAGTAACTCTGACCACCTCCTTTTCTGAAGATTGAGATCCTTCTATGTGAACACATATTGAAAGCTCTTGTGATATGTGAACACGTCCACGTTGACCCCATACAAGTAATGCCGCCATATCTTCAATGCAAACACCACCGTGGCCAACTCAAGATCATGGGTCAGGTAATTCTTTTTGTGAACTTTCAGATGTCGAGAGGCATATGCTATTACCTTCCCATGCTATATCAACACACATCTTAGTCTGACTCTCGAAGCATCACAATATACAAAACCATCAGTACCCTCGGGTAAAGTCAAGACTGATGCTGAAGTGAGTCGGGTCTTCAATTCCTGGAAGCTTTTCTCACAAGCCTCCGACAATTGGAACTTTATCTTTTTTTGAGTCAACCTGGTCAATGGGGATGCAATTGATGAAAATCCCTCAAAAATTCTTTGATAGTATCCTGCTAAGCCCAAGAAACTCCAAATTTCTAAAGGATTCACCGATCTGGGCCAATTCTTTACCACCTCAATTTTCTAAGAATCCACCCTTATTCCCTTAATCGACACCACATGGCCCAGAAATGCCACCGAGTGTAGATAAAATTCACACTTGCTAAACTTTTCATACAACTGACGATCCTTGAGAGTCTGTAGCACTATCCACAAATGAGCGGCATGCTCCCCCTCGCTCCGGTAGTATATAAGGATATCATCAATGAACACGATCACAAACATGTCCAGATATTGCTTGAACACCCTGTTCATCAGGTCCATAAAAGCTGCAGAAGCATTGGTTAGTCCAAATGACATAACTACAAACTCATAATGGCCATACTAGGTTTTGAAGGCTGTCTTTTGGATATCAGACTCTTGAACTCTGAGTTGATGATACTCGGACCTAAGATCTATCATCGAGAAACACCTAGCACCCTGTAGCTGGTCAAATAAATCATTAATTCTGGGCAAGGGGTACCTATTTTTGACAGCGACCTTATTCAACTATCGATAATAAATGCACGTCCGAAGGGATCCATCCTTCATTCAAACATATAGAATCGATGCACCCTATGGAGACTTGCTCGGTCTAATGAAACCTTTATCCAACAAGTCCTTCAACTATTCTTTTAACTCTTTTAGCTCAGCTGGAGCCATCCTGTCAGGAGGAATGGAGATAGGCTGCGTATTGGGCAATAGATCAATACCGAAATCAATTTCCCTCTCTGGAGGAATCCCTGGCAAATCATCGGGGAAAACCTCTGGATACTCACATACCACCAGAACTGACTGATCAGTCAGGGTCTCGGACTCCACGTCCTTAACCCTAAATAGGTGGTACATACAACCCTTAGAGATCATTTTCATAGCCTTAAGATATGAAATAAATCGACTGGCTGGTACATCTGAATTACCCTTCCATTCCAAAACTGACTCACTCAAAAATTGGAATTCCACCGCACGGGTCTTACAACTAATCGAGGCATAGCATGCAAACAACCAATCCATACCCAAGATGATATCAAAGTACTTCATAGCCAACTCTACTAAGTCTGCGGAGGTAACCTTATGCAACACTGTGATGGGACAACCTCTATATACCCGCCTAGCTACCACTGATTCACCGACTGGGGTAGAGACGGAGAACGGTTCTGACAGAATTTCAGGGATAACTCCAAAACTACTAGAAATATAAGGGGTCACAAAAGACAAAGTAGCTCCTGGATATAACAAGGAATAAGCATCAATATGGAAGACTTGCAACATAGCCGTGACCACATCTAGCGACGCCTCTTGCTCTTGGCGGGGTACTAGGGCATTAAACCAATTTTGGCGCTGACCACCTGCTGAACTAGTAGAGGAACCCTACTGAGGGGGTCGTGCTGTTGAAGCGGCAGAACTGGCTGCAGGGCAATCTCTAATCCTGTGTTTGGGTTTTCCACACCCGAAACAAGCATCTGCACCGATCAGGCACCTCCCGAAACCATATATGTGCTACCCCCTTTAGCTGATAGAAGGTCAAGTGAACGCATTCCCCATTGTTCACCCCCATAACCTTGGTGATCTTCAAAATTTCCTCAATAAAATCACGTGGGTCCTCATCTACCTTCGACCCCGTGAACTCCGGAGGGATCATCCTCAAGAAATCCCTTACCTTTGCTGCTGCCGCATTCCCATTCTGCAGGTAATGTGCAACGGTTTGATTCTGAACCTGAGCTGTCATGGCCTGTGCCAGCATCTAAATCGCCGCACTAAACTTAGCATAGGCGGCTGGCTCTGGTACATGCTCCTCATGAACGGGTGGATCTGGCTGATGCTCACTATCATGGGCACCCTCATGATCATTACCATTTTCATTTCTCCTGGCGTTCACTCAACGTGGAGGCATGATTCTACAAACATGAATAACACGAATCAGAATAATAAAGGACATTCATCGCACGACATAGATCATGAAAGAAGGGAATATTTTCTAAAGGTCTAGTAGCCTCTTCGTCATAAGTGTTGGCGCGCTTCACACCCATGAAAAAGACTCTACTTAACGTAGCTTTCAAACTCCCTAGGACACATCAACCTATGGCTCTAATACCAAGTTTGTCATGACTCAAACGTACACCCGGATTGTAGAAATGGGACAAGGAACCCCGAGAGACCCCAAATCGACCTATGGCATGAGAATACATCTAATTTAATCACATGATTGGAATACTTAACATAAAAGAACGTAATCATAACATAGCCAAAGGGAAAAGCAATGCAAGACTTATACAATACGACTGGATACAATTTGTAGTCTAATAAGCCTCTAATCATGAAGGACGGGTTAATGGGAAAACTCTCTAACTAACCCAACATACAGAAACTAAAAGAACAACAAGAGTATGAACATACAGCCCTCGGAACATGAGGACTCACCAAGTGCGCTGAGAGCAAATCTAAAACTATCTACAGGTGAGGATGAGCCTGAGAAATGGGACTTATATCATGAAACGATACAACATAAAAAGTATGAGGTCAGTACGTAGAATGTAGTGAGTATGCAAGGAAAGTAAAATGAACATTTAAAATATGTTTAAAATTCATAAGTGATTATGAGAGTAGGACATCATGCTTGTATCATAAGTCATCATAACATACCATATGACTCAATATTTTGAAAACATTTGTAACATAAACATAATCATAATTAAATAGCTTTACCTAATATGACTTGAGCAAATATATGTAATCATAACATACATAAATCATGAGGAACAGTGGAAGATTCTCTTAATTGACATACCACATATGAGCATACATAAATCCCGACTTGTAACCCTAGTCGGGACGGTATCCGTACCTTACCAAGGGTAGAACCATGAAAGTGTGATATCACCATGAAAAGGGCCATTTGGTCCAGGGACTACATGAAAGGGGTCCCAACATACCTATAGTGGCACATAGTTCATGAGATTCGGGGCATAACCTGAGCCTCGAACCTACTCGGTGTTCGATACTACTCCTGAAACATATATAGTGCTCATAATAATACATACATGAGTTCATGGGATAGTTAAATCATGATAATCATAAACATACTTGTAAATATGTAAACTAGCCACGACATAAGGCCCGTGAGTCGGCCAAAAACATAATTCATGATTAATAAGATTCATACATATTTGTAGATCATGTATATAGCTTGAATTTCATAAGATCATAATAGATAACATAATATATTCATAATTAAAATCATAATTCATGTTGAGCTTGTCAAAAACATCAATGGAAGAATAAATCATAAATTGATTCATCATGGGGCATGCATAATTAGGCTTACTCACATAGAACTCAAAATCGATTAAATTATAAATGATTTTTAAAAAAAATAAAAAAACTAATTAAAACCCATAGATTATAATAATATTTTAAAGTCACAAAACCCATAATAAAATTAGAGTTTAAGTAAACAAAATTCAAAACCCCATGAGTTTTTGATAAATTTTAAGTAATAATTTATAGAGTAGGGACATGGTATAGCGTTACATACCTAGGAATAACTGGTTCTTAACTTCCCTTATTTGCGCAAGAAGAAGATTAGAAGAATTCAAGAGAAGAGCCTTGAATCACCTTAGATTACCTCTCTATATTCTTGCATGCATGAATGGGGACTTAGAATAAATTATCCCCCCAAAAACCCACCCTTCATAAACTAAAACGACGTAGTTTAGGGTCTCTTAGCGTGGAAAAATAGAAAATGCCCTTAATGAATCTGGCCTGAAAACTGGCCAGGTTGAACTAACGGATGGAACCAACTGGCTGTTAGAGCTAACGATGACTCGATCTATCGCTCGTGGTTTGCACTGCTGTAGCTTACTTCTGGAACTAACCAACGGACGGACAAGATGACTCGTCCTCTGAAACCACGATATGTTACACCATTTGTTGTTTGCTCATCACAAAATCTGAACCTGCTTACCACAGCCCTCACCACGACCCATGGTTCCTTCCAATGAGTCGTGGTCTTGATCTATCATCTATACTGGAATTCCCTTCAACCCCATGACGATCGATGACAATGGGTCGTTACATCTCACAACGAGTCATTGGTAGACACGTTGTATCCCACCTGCTGAAATCCATGTTTCACCACGACTGCAAAAGACGGCCCGTTGTATCTCACAACGGGTCGTCATTCCACTCCTTTCCTCCACTGCCACCAATACTCCCCTAAACAACAACTGCATGCAATGACTCGTTGTTTGGTACCATGAGTTGTTCCTTGGCCCTTCCTGTGCAAATTTTTCCCAATTCCTACAGTTTTCAACTTTTAACCTCCCGGGTCTATTCTTATGCACTTTTGGGGTATTACACCATGCAACCCAACCAACTCTCGAATGTACAATCTATCATAATCCTCAGCTAAATCGGTAGTTTTGACCAGTAAGAAATGGGTTGATTTGGTCAACCTATCCACAAATCACCCATATAGATGTCATACTGTTGGTGTGTACGAGGCAAGCCTATAATAAATTCCCTATTGATCTCCTCCCACTTTCAAGTAAAAATACTAATATCTTGAAGCATACCTCCAGTTCTATAATGCTCAACTTTCACTTGTTGGAAATTCGGACACGACTACAAATTTCGCTGTGTCCTTCTTCATGCCATTCCACCAATAGACTTTCCATAGATCATGATACATATTGGTGGCAGCTAGATGGATAGAGTACCTAGAGCCATGAGCCTCGCTCAACATCCACTCTCTCAAGTCATCTATAACCATCACACACAATCGGCCCTGATATCAAAGTACACCACATCCTCCTTAGGAGAAAACACCCACTTTCTAATATCGGACTACCTCCTTCAACTTTATTAGGATAGGATCCTCATCTTGCGTAGCCTTGACAACCGTCACCAATGAAGATTCTCACCCATTTTGAACAATAATACCACAATTCGTCAAATCTGTAAAAAAAACTCCTAAACGAGCAAGCCTATGGACATCCTTCACATACTCCTTTCTTCCATCCTTTACATGAGACACATTCTCCATTGACAACCTACTGAGAGTATCCTCCACTACATTGGTGTTTAATGATGATAAAGGACACACATGTCGTAGTCCTTGAGAAGCTCTAGCCACCTCCTTTGCTGCAAATTTAGGTCCTTTTCATTAAACACGTACTGGAGGCTCTTTTGATCTGTGAAAACATCGACATGCACCCCATATAAATAGTGCCTTCAAATATTCAAAGCAAACACCACAACTTCCAAGCGTAGGTCATGCGTTGGATAACATTTCTCATGAGTCTTAAGCTGTTTGGAGGCATACGCACTTACCATGCTACATCAACACACAACCAAGAGAAAACCAAGACGCATCACAATGCAAAACAAAGCCATCCATGCCCTCTGGTAGAGTCAATACTAGGGCTGAAGTGAGTCGAGTCTTTATCTCCTAAAAACTCTTCTCACAAGCATCCAACCACTAAAATTTGACCTTATTCTAGGTCAACTTATTTAAGTGCTACAATGGATGAGAATCCCTCTATGAACCCCCAGTAGTAGCCAGCTATACCCAACAAGCTCTTAATATCTGTAGGACTGACAGGTCTAGGCCAATTCTTCACCACCACTATCTTGTGAGAGTCCACTTGAACACCCTCACTAGACACCATATGACATAAGAATGCTACAGAGTTCATCCAAAACTCACACTTACTGAATTTATCAAATAGATGGCGATCCTGGAGAGTTTGCAACACAATTCTCAAATGAGCGGCATGCTTCTCCTCTCTCCGATAGTATATGAGAATATCATCTATGAAGAAAATCATGATTATATCTAAATACTACTTGAACACTCTATTCATCAAGTCTATAAAAGTTGCAGGAGCATTTGTTATTTCCAAAAGACATAACTATGAACTTATAGTGACCATACCGAGTCTAGAAGTCTATCTTTGGGATGTCACTCTCCCTAACTCTAAGCAGGTAATAGATGGATCTGAGGTCTATCTTATAAAAGCACTTAGAACCTTGAAGTTGGTCAAACAGGTCATCAATTCTAGGGAGAGGATACTTATTCTTGATTGTGACCTTGTTCAATTGCCAATAATCAATGCCCATTCTAAGGGAACCATCCTTCTTCCGAACAAAGAGAACTGGAGCACTCCATGGAGACATACTAGGCCTAATGAAACCTTTATCTAGGAGATCCCTCAACTATTCTTTCAACTCCTTTAGCTCAGTTGGAGCCATTTTATAAGGGGGAAATGATATGGGTTGCGTATCCAGGAGAAGTTCAGTATCAAAGTCAATTTTTCGCTCGAGAGGGACTCCTGGTAGATCGTCTGGGAATACCTTTAGATAGTCACATACAACATGAACTAACTGAAGAGTCGGGGTCTTGGACGTAGAATCCTTGACCCCAGCTAGATGGTACATACAACCCTTGGAGATCATCTTTCTATCCTTGAGATAGGAAACATAGCGACCTACAGGCACAACTGGACTACCCTTCCACTCTAGGATTGGTTCACCTAGAAATTGAACGCTACCATTTGGGTTCTACAATCAACATAAGAATAACAAGCATGCAACCAATCTATACTAAATATAATATCGAAGTCAGTCATATCTAACTCCACTAAGTTAGCTGAGGTGACTTTCTCTATATACCCGAATAGCTAAAATTGACTCACCGATCGGAGTAGAGACTGAGAGGGGTTCTGATAAGATTTCGGGACTAGCTTCAAATTCTGTATATCCAACGGGCAAAAATTGACTCACTGATGGGAGTAGAGACTGAGAAGGGTTCTAATAAGATTTTGGGACTAGCTCCAAAACTAACAACAACATAAGGAGTCACAAAGTATAATGTAGCCCCTGAACCTAACAATGCTTAAACATCAATATGGAATACTCATAACATACAAGTTACCACATTGGGAGAGACCTCCTGTACCTACAAGATGATAGTGCGTAGAACCTATTCTGGCTTTGTCCACCACCCACACTAGAAGAGGTGTCATTTTGAGATGGGTGAGTTGCTAGAGCTGCTGAAGTAGTAGCTGGGGCATGCCTCTACCGACTCCCTGCCTAGCCTAAGGACAATCACTGAGCATATGTTCGGGCTTCCCATACCTGAAACAACCATCAGCACCAACCAAGCACTTGTCAGGGTGCTTACTACCACACTTCCTACAAGCTGGAAAAGTGTGCTCTCCTAACATGCTCCTCTAGTCTCTAGAGCCTGATGTTGTATCCCTCTGGTCACATTTGGGTATGTACAGAACACCGAATGATGATAGAGCTAGAGATGACAACCTATGATTGAACTGAGGGCGATACCCACCACCAGATCTCTGCTAAAAGTGCCCATGACTGCCTATCCTGGCCCTTTTGACCTCCTTCTCCTTCTCCTTCATCTGCTCTACCTCTATCTACTGGGCGTATATGATCAACCCAAAGAACTCTATATCATTGATCAACATAGAGGTCATGCACTGTAACACCTCGGGCTTTGAAATGGATGTTCATAGCAAAAGCACTAAGATTTTGTAGATCTGGTGCAGAGGGTTAATGGAGAACTGATGACCCGTTGGACGTGCGACGACTGTCGAAGTGGCGTCGTGGCTCCAATGGTGTGAATGAAGGCCATTAGGTAGGCGACAGACCATCGTGGGTGGTGTTAATTTTTTATGGCAAGGATGAAGACCTGTCAGACTAGCGACATATTGTCATACGTTCCATCACAAGGGGGTCTCAGTGTTGTAGGTTTGGCAATTGACTCAACGGACCATCAATGGAGTGATGAACCGTTAATTCCACAGTCATTTCAGCTAGTTAGGACCCCTTTTCTGGCTAAGGTTGATGATAAGGGCAACGGACCATCGGGAGTGTGACGACCCGTCATAGCCACCATAGAGATGCCTAGTTGTCCAAATTTTACCCGACTTCCAGGGATAATTTTGTAATCTCCTAAGATCATAAGCCTTAACTGATTTTTTTTGGCTCCTTAATGAGTGTTTTAATAGGTTGTAACCAAGCCTAAATCATTATACTCTTGTGCATGCATTGAATTGAAATCCTCTTCCAAGATCAAACTAGAGTTCCTCCTCAATTTCTTCCTCAATCCTCTTGGGCTTTCAAGACCAACTTAGAAATCAAGTTACCAAGGTATGTAGGGCCATGAATAGGGGATTTCTTCCACGCTCATGCCTAATTTCTCCCCTAATTCATGAATTTAAGTCTCTAATTAAGTGTATTAAAATTTCTAGGGTTTTAACCCAATTCCATGCAATTATCCATGCAGTGTATATGGGTCAAATTCTATCATGTTCCAATTATTTATTTAAGGCCAACGGGATAGATTTTATTCCCAATTTAATTATGTATTTGTGATTTCAAGTTTTATGAAAAATATGCCCTATTATGCATGATTTATAAAATTAATCTTATGAGTCCATGATTTCAAGTGTGATGAAGTACATTATGTTTTATAATTAAAATGCATGATTTTCATAAGAACCATTCATGAATTTAAGAATTTTGGAGTATGATGATTTCCTCAAGCATGTACGGCTTTCATGAATATCAAGTTTATGATTATGGCTGACTCAGGGGCCTATTTTATGGATAGGTCACGTATCTCAAGCATGTTATGAAATCTTATGATTTCAACTAGCCCATGTACTTCAAGTATGATTCATGATTATGATATAAGCATTATATATGTTTTGGGAGTAGTATTTAACATTGAATAGGCTGGGGTTCCAGCGCACCCAGGTTTTAAAACTATATGCCAATGTAGCCATGATGGGGTCCTCCACGAGAGTGTCTCCCATGCCCGTATAGGCCACCCATGAGTGATATCACATTTTTTTCATAGTTCTACCCTTGGAAAGGTACAAACACCCTCTCGACTAGGGATTTACAGGTCGGGCTCCATGTATGCTCACATGGGGTATGTCAGTTATAAGAATCTCCCGTTGTTCCTCATATTTTCAGTTACTCATGTTCATGACTTATGATATTATGTTCTGTAGAATATTTGACCCATTGAACAGCTTATGAGCTTTCACTTACAATTTCAAGCATAACAAGTTATATGATCTCTAATTCTAAACCTTAGGTCATTATGTTCAGATTACGATGAATAGTTTATTCTTATGTATACTTCGGATTCATGGATTAAGGCATGTTGTCCTTACTCTCCTGGTCCTTTGATTTGTATGCATGATTTTATACTATCATTTTACTAGCATGTTTTACTTACCTTATATACTCGGTACAATCCAAGTACTGACCGTATACTCTATGCTATATCATCTCATAATATAGGTTTGGGTGATCCCTTCCAGTCTTGTCACTAGCTCGCACCCACTCAGTTCAGCTCCATCCTGCTTTTGTGTGAGTCCTTATTCTCAGGGGACGTTATCAGTTTTATGTTTTTACCATGTCTTTTGGTTTAATACCTAGAGGGTTAGTTAGGGATGTTGTCCCATCAGCCAATCAGGTGTTCAAGAGGCTTTTTAGACGACATGTATATATGTTTTTAGCTATGTTGATTTTTATTATTCTTATGTTGATATGCATCACAGATTTCTGCTTATGTCATGTTCATGTTTTTCTTCTTTAGTTTATGCTCTTGAGTTGCTATGTCTGTACTATGGGTCAGCTTGGAACCATTCGTGATTTTAGGTCCCATGTCTTAATCTGGGGTCCTAGCTCAAATCGTGACAAACATGATATCAAAGAGAATGTTTAGATGTGTCCTTGGGTGTCTGAAAGCTGCGTTGAGTAAAGTCTTTTCCACGGGTGTGAAGCGTGCCACACTTATGGGGAAGAGGCTACAAGATGTTTTAGGAAATTTCCCTTCTTTCATGATCTATGTCGTGTGATAAAATACCTCTCTATTCCTCTAACTCATGCTATACGTTTTAGCAGAAATATGCCTCCACCGAGTCAATAGGAAATGGCAACAGAAATAGCCATGGCAATGACAATAGAGATGGGCATCAGCCAGCCCCACTAGCTCCAACAGATCCCTTATCCGAGCAGGTCACTCATGTCAAGTTTAGGGAGGCATTTCAGATGTTAGTATAGGCTATGACTGCTCAGGTCAACCAGCAGGAAGTGGCCCATGTTCCCCAAAATAGAAAAGCAACAGCAGTGAGAGTGCGAGACTTTCTTAGGATGAACCCACTTGAGTTTCTTGGGTCGAAGTGGATGAGGAACCACATCAGTTCATAGAGGAGGTGTAGAAGATCACCCAGATTATGGAGGTGACTGGAGAGGAGAGTGTAAACTTAGCCTCCTATCAGCTGAAGGGAGTTGCTCACATATGGTTCTATGGTTCTGCAGTGGAAGGACGGCAGGGGAGTTGGAGCAGTTCCCGTGGGTTAGGATGAGTTTGTGACTTCATTCTTGGATAGGTTTTTTCCTAGGGAGTTGATGGAGGCGAAGGCACCTGAGTTCATCAATTTAAAGTAGAACAACAGGACTGTCCAGAAGTATGCCTTGGAGTTTACCCGATTGTCCAAGTATGCACCAGAGATGGTTGTTGATCTGAGGGCTTGTATGAGCAGGTTTGTGAATAGGGTGGCAGATTCCTTGGTCAAGGAGTGCAGGACCGCCATGCTTATCAATGATATAGATATATCTAGATTGATCATATATGCATATCAAATAGAGGCGGAGCAGATGAAGGACAAGGAAAGGGAGGCCAAGAGGGCCAGGACAGGGAGCTATGGGCACTTCCAGTAGAGGTCATGTGGCAGAAATTACCCTCTGTCCCACCAGAGATCATCAGACCTAGCCCCGTCATTAGCCAATGTCCTTTCTGGATCCAGACATGACTAGAGGGGTAGAGCGTCAGGCTCTAGAGGCCAGGGGAGCATGGCAGGAGAGTACACTTTTCCAACTTGTGTGAGGTATGGAAATAACCACCTTGGGTGATGTTTAGTTGGCTCAGATTCTTGTTTCAAGTGTGGCAAACTCAAATATAGACTAATGGATTGCCCTTCAACCAGATAGGGCGATAGTGTGGTACACACCTCAGCCACCAGTTTAGCAGCTCCAGCAACCTGCCCATCTCAGTAGGGCGCCTCTTCTAGTGTAGTGGGCGGACTACACCAGAATAGGTTCTATGCACTCTCATCTCGTCAGGAGTAAGAATGTTCACCAGATGTGGTAACGGGTATGTTACGAGTATTTCATCTTGATGTGTATGCATTATTAGATCCAGGGGCTACCTTATCTTTGACTCCTTATGCTGCTATTAGTTTTAGAGTGAGTCCTGAATTCTTTTCAGAATCCTTCTTAGTCTCTACTTCTGTTGATGAGTAAGTTTTAGCTCGACGAGTATATAACATTACCCGGTCATGATTTTTCAGAAAGTCACCTCAGTAGATTTAGTGGAGTTAGATATGACCAACTTTGATGTTATCTTCAGAATGGATTAGTTACATACATGTTATGCCTCATTTAATTGTAGAACCCATGCGGTAGAGTTCTGATTTCTGGGTGAACCAGTCCTAGAGTGGAAGGGTAGTTCAGTTATGCCTGTAGGTCGCTTTGTTTTCTATCTCAAGGCCACGAAGATGATCACTGAGGGTTGTGTGTACCATCTATTTTGGGTCAAGGATTCTATGTGCGAGACTCAAATTATTTAGTTAGTTTTGGTTGTATATGAGTATCCGGAGGTGTTTCTAGATAATCTATCAGGGGTCCGTCCCGAGCGGGATATTGACTTTGGTATTGACCTTCACCCTGATACACAAACCATATCTATTCTTCCTTACATAATGGCTCCAATTGAGCTAAAGGAGGTGAAAGAGCAGTTGAAGGATCTCCTAGATAAGGGTTTTATCATACCTAGCAAATCCCCATGGGGTGCTCCAATTCTCTTTGTCCGGAAGAAGGATGGTTCCCTCAAGATGTGCATTGACTATCGATAGTTGAACATGGTCACAATCAAGAAAAAGTATCTCCTCCCTAGGATTGATGATTTTTTTGACCAGCTTCAGGGTGATAAGTGGTTTTCAAAGATACACCTCAGATCCAGATATCATCAACTCAGAGTTAGGAAGAGTGACATTCCGAAGACAACCTTCAAGTCTCAATATAGTCACTATGAATTCGTAGTTTGTCTTTTGTACTAACGAATACTTCTACAACTTTTATGGACTTGATGAATAGGGTGTTCAAGGAATATTTGGATATGTTCGTGATAGTCTTTATAGATGATATCCTCATATACTCTCGAAGTGAAGAGGAGCATGCCTCTCATTTGAGGATTCTTATGCAAAATTTCAAGGATCACTAACTATTTGCTAAATTCAGCAAGTGTGAGTTTTAACTGAACTCGGTAGAATTCTTGGGTCATGTGGTGTCTAGCGAAGGTGTGCATGTGGACTCTCAAAAGGTATAAATAGTGAAGAATTGTCCTAGATCCATCAGTCCTATAAATATTAGGAGCTTTTTGGGTTTAGCTGGTTACTACAGGAGGTTCATAGAGGGATTTTCAACCATTGTTACACAGTTGACTAAGTTGACCCAGGAAAAGGTCAAATTTCAGTGGTCGGATGCTTGTCAGAAGAGTTTTCAAGATTTAAAGACTCGACTCACTTTAGCCTAATATTGACCCTACCGAAGGGCACATATAGTTTTGTTGTGTATTGTGATACTTCTAGGGTTGGTCTTGGTTTTGTATTAATGCAGCACGGTAAGGTCATTGCGTATGCCTCTAGGTAGCTTAAGGCTTATTAGAAGAATTAATCGATGTATGGCCTAGAGTTGGCGGCTCTAGTGTTTGCTTTGAAGATTTTGAGGCATTATTTGTATGGGGTGCATATGGATGTGTTCATGGACCACAAGAGCCTTCAGTAGGTGTTCACTTGGAAGGAACTGAATTTGCAGCAAAGGAGATGGTTAGAGCTTCTCAAGGACTATTACATGAGCGTCCTTTATCATCTAGGCAAGGCTAATATAGTGGCAGATACTCTTAGTAGGCTGTCCATGGAGAGTTTGTCTCATGTCGAGAATGGGAGAAAGGAGTTGTCAAAGGATGTCCATAGGCTTGCTCATTTGGGGGTTCGCCTTACAGATTCTATGAATGGTGGTGTTATTGTTCAGAATGGGTCGGAATCCTTATTGGTGATGGAAATTAAAGCTAGGAAAGATGAGTATCTTATCCTAGTAAAGCTAAAAGAAGCTATTTGGAATAAGAAAGTAGAGGTTTTATCCCAAGGGGGAGATGGTGTACTCCGATATCAGGGCCGATTGTGTGTTCCGGCTGTAGATGACTTGAGTGGATGGATGTTTTTTGTTTCGGCTAGCTCTAGCTCTAGTAGAGGTTCGAATAGACTATACTATAAGGGCCAGCATCCTTAGCGAGGCTCATGGATCTCGGTTCTCTATCCATTCAGGTGCCACCAAGATGTACCGTGACCTACGGGAAGTCTATTGGTGGAATGGCATGAAGAAGGACATAGTAGAGTTTGTGGCTAAGTGTCTAATTGCCAACAGGTGAAGGTTGAGAATCAAAGACCTGGAGGTATGCTTCAGAATATTAGCATTCCTACTTGGAAGTGGGAAGAAATCAATATGAACTTCATTACAGGCTTGCCTCGTACACGCCGATAGTATAACTATATAGGGTGATTGTGGACAGATTGACCAAATCAGCCCATTTTTCTTATCGGTCAAAACTACCGATTCAACTGAGAATTATGCTAGATTGTACATTCGGGAGTTGGTTCAATTGCATGGAGTTCCTTTGTCAATCATCTCAGATAGGGGTACTCAGTTCACCTCTAAATTTTAGAGGCTATTTTAGAGAGGCCTTGGTACTCAAGTTAAGTTTAGCACAACTTTTCACCTGCAGATAGATAGCCAGGCCGAGTGACAATTCAGACTCTTTAGGACATGTTGAGAGCATGTGTAATTGATTTTAAGGGTAGTTGGGATGATTACTTTCCTCAACATATACCACTCCAGCATTCAGATGGCTCTGTTTGAGGCTCTTTATGGGTAGAGTTGTGGATAACCTATTGGATAGTTTAAGGTAGGCGAGGCTATGTTGATCGGACCAGATTCAGTTCATGAGGCTACGTAAAAGGTTTATCTTATTAGGGAAAGGCTGAAAATAGCTCAGAGTCATCAAAAATCTTATGCGGATGTTAGGCGAAGAGAGCTTGAGTTTGAGGTTGATGATTGGGTATTTTTGAAGGTGTCTCCCATGAAAGGAGTAATGAGGTTCAGAAAAAAGGGAAGCTTAGTCCTAGATATGTTGGTCCTTATAGGATTCTGAGGTTAGTTGGCAAGGTGACATATGAGTTGGAGCTACGAGTAGAGTTAGCTTCGGTGCACCCAGTTTTCATGTATCTCTATTAAAGAAGTGCATTGGTGACCTAACCATAATTGTTCTAGTGGAAAGCATAGGTGTGAAGGATAACCTTACCTATGAGTAGGTTCCGATTGAGATCCTTGATCATTAGGTTTGGAAGTTGAGGAACAAGGAATCATTAGTAAAGGTTTTGTGGAGAAACCAGTTTGTTAAGGGAGCTGCGTGGGAAGCCAAAGCAGATATGATGGCTAAATACCCTCATCTTTTCCCTTCTTGCTTAGTTCCAGCATTAGGTACCAGTTTCCTCCTTGATACTCTATTCAATTTCATATCAAGTTCATGTCTCTAAGTTTCTTTCATGTCATAGCATGCATGTATATTTCATGAATTTAGTTCAGTCATGTATTTCAGTGCGGAGTCAGTCACTCCGTCAGTTTTCAGCTATGATTGTTCGGTTTTGGGATTACAATTTCTTTCCTAGCGCTCCAATAGGCTAAAGTCAATATTCGACGAATGTCCTAAGGGGGAGATATTATAACACCTCGAGCTTCAAAATAGCTATTGGTAACAAAAGAACTGAAATTTTATAGATCTGGTGCAGGGGGTTGACGGAGAGGCTGACGGCCAGTCCAGTGTGTGACAACCCGTCAAAATGACGTTATGGCTCCGATGGTGTGAATGAAGGCCTTCAGGTAGGCGACGGACCATCGGTGTTAAATTTTGATGGTAAGGATAAAGAACTGTCAAACTAGCAATGGACCATCACATATTCCGTCATAGGGGAGCATGTTTAAAAGAGTTCCTTGGGAAATATTGTTTGAGATTTTAAATGTTAATCGGTTTTTTCTTTTTAATTGATATTTTTATTTAAGAATATGTTATCTCATAAAATCATGTATTAAAATGAGAGTCTCCTATCGGACAAGAGTTGACTGGGTGCCCACACGGTCCATCAAATTGGGTCGTGTCATTGTTAAGACACCACAATCTCTAAATCTACATTAAGATCATGTGGAGCTTTAATGATTGATAAACTTTATAGAAGTGACAATCTATTTGATAAAGGAATATTGAATAAGGAAGAATGAAGTGGAGAACTAGATCCTTAATAGGTTTCCAAGAAGAAGTGAAGAAGTTAGCAATGCTGTCGGACGAACTCATCGGAGGATCCATTCCTTTAGCACAACTGGAGAATATCTTGAAGGAACTATTTCATGAAATTTTGGAGAATTCAGATTATTATGCGATCTAATTCTACAAGGAGGTAGAGTTCAAGATATAAAAATATTATCATACATTGAACACTTGAAATTAGCTTGGAATTTGGAGAGGCCCTCTGTGTGAAGAAGATTCAAACCAAGTCTAACTAGATTTAGATTTATGGAAAGACTTGAACCAATTTGTGATTGAATTAGAGAGCTGCAAAGTGACTATTTACTTCTATATAAACAACATGATATAAAGCTTTAGACTTTGACCACACCTAAAGAGAGAGGTATCAGAGTGAGAGAGTCAGCACAAAGAGTCTTGAAGAAAAAGTTACCACTACAATAAAAGAATATGTTCCTGTCAAATTTTATTAATATTGTTCTTGAGTTGTAATAGTTAGTTTCTTAGAGTGGTTCTAGAATAATATATTGATTACCTTATTTATTATAGTAGGTGTTGTTTTATGTTTGTAAGAGACTTCATTGACGGGTTGAGTCATTGAAGAGAAGTGTCGAGGGTAGAAGTTGGGACTATTGGAAAGAGTTTCGTATGTGTTACAAGAAAGATTGTAAATCATAAATTACTTGAGTTTAGTGGAGAGTGTTACACTCCATCTTGAACTAAGTAATCACTTTTTATAACTTTAGCCTATTTATTTAAAAATTGAGTTGTTGCCTATTTTTAATGGAATTAGAAAACTATTTTGAAAGGGTATTTTCGAAAAACCTTTATTCAAAATCACAAAAGGGCAAGGGTTCAAATGATTTACTAAAAAAGGTGTTAGACATCTCGAAAAATCTGCAAGTGCGATTTCCAGCAGATTAAAATATTTTGTAGCTACAAAAGTATGATTTATTTGGAATAAATAATCCAAAAATTATTTTGTTCATTTAGCACTCAAATTATTTTGTTAATTCAACTCGTGAATTAACTAGTAATTCAAGCCAGTTTTACGAAGAAGTGACTATTTCTTAAAAATCTTTTTGCTCATATCCTTTAGTCTTTGAATTAAGAAGCTTAATTTAACTTCTAATTATATGGACATGTAAACTTACTTTGAAAATTCTGATGACATTAGTTGTCTTTAAACTATATTAAGCAATATTTGGGCTTTGAGCCCTCATTATATTCTAGATCCAAAGTGAACCCAAATAGTTTGATATCACAACACTATTATAAACTAATTTTAGATTTTATATTATAAGACTAGTCTTTAAATATCTAAAAGTCTAAACTGAAAATCATTTTATTACTTGGATTCACTGACTTGAATTAATTCAAACTTCAATAATGATGCAAAGTCGATTAAATATCAGTTTTATTCGCAAAGTAAAAAAAAAAAAAACTAGTCCAGCTATTTTGGCAATTATGTGTTCACATTTTGATTTGGGGGTTCATCTTGGATGAAGGGAATAAAGCAGATGAAAAGTTAATAATTCGATTACCACTTATACAAAATGAATAAATACAGATAGAAAGGATGAAAATAAAATATTTGGCTTTTGAGCCCAATTGTTGTTTGCTCATTTGTGCCTCCTCTTTAATTCATTGTTGCGAATCCTCTACTGCTATCAACAACTTAGGTTGTAGGCCTACTCTCCCTTTTCTATTTGTCTGAATATGAGGTGGGCTAGGCTCAAGACTGTTTACTATATTGGCCTGAATGAAAAGTTCAATGTACCCATCATATTTCATGCATCAGAATGAGAGAAAGAGAAATAAATACTTATATGTGAAAATAACTAGTTTAACTGAATAATATGAAACTAATAAAAATAACACTTGGCTAAACTAGGACAGGTTTCATATGCAAGTACGTTTTGGAAAGAAAAATCTCGAAAGAAAATAAGCATGTAAAGACTAGTATCAACAACCTAAGACAAATTTTAGTCGAGTTATAAGGGTAATACTTGAAGCATAAAAATACTCTATTAGTGAACATGAACACATTTTAATTTACCAACTGACTAGAAGAGTACAATATTTATACTTTCAGTGACAAGGTTTACCAAAATTAACCCATAGAACCCATGAACTATACTAATTCACCAACAAGTTATGGATAAAAAAAATGAAAAGGAATTTATATAGAGTTTAAAGAATAATGCCCTATCCCAAATTAGAATTCTCAAAATACCTCTCTTTTGTTTTATTGTTAATCAACAAGGACAAGAATTTGTCTAGTTTTTAAAAATAAATGTACTACAAATAATAGGGAAAGAAAATACTGAATTCAAAGAGAGGAGAGGATATGAACTCTCATCCAAGTGTCCTTCAGATTAAAACTGAATTAACAAATATGCTATCATGTTTCCACAATTCACAACTTAGCCCTTTTTCATAAAAGAAAGACTAACTTCACAAAAAAAGGAAAGAGAGTTGAACCCTAACACCCTTCACAACATCTTCAATCACTTAAATTCAAATACACATGATCATTATCTAGGCCAAATAAAGCATAGAAGGCGAAACTTATTATTAAACAACTAATATGCCAGATATCTTGTCCACATAATAACTACAAGACATAATTAAAAAATATAGAATGAGACTTACATCATGTCAAGGGACTAAAACAATAATGCCTATCTTTAAAGATGAACTCCGAAAAGTAGGATAACTAGACATAAATAAAATTAAATTTTTTAAAAAACTTTTATTTCTTTAATTGTAAAAATAACCAATGTCTTATCTAGATTAACATTATTTAAGCTAAGACAACCAGAAACTGAAAAGAGCATAACCATTTGATAACAAAGACAATATTGACGCTTGAGACAATAACACTCTTTGAAATATAAAAATTCAGCATGAAATTAATTTATCTTCTAACATGATCATATAAATCTAAAGATCATATTGATCGTACCTCGTGTAATGCACTTCTTAGTGAGTAACCGACAACACTGAGGAGTAAAAGAATATTTATTGCTATTGAATTTTTTAAAGAAAAATGAAAGATGATTTAAAACCAAATATATATATATTAATATTAATATTTAAAAATAAGATGAATACTGAAGTTAGGAAGAAAACAATATTGATTTAACACTCTCAGTTTAAAATAAAAAGCATTAGTCATGGTTTAAAGAAGGACTAAAGAAGGAAACTAATTGAAAGGCCAAAAGCTAACATACTTTCACGATTCAGAAATTCACATTAAGACATGAGAACACTCATCATTCTCCATAGGAAAACCCATTCATTATTCTAAGTCATTTATATTAGTTAAAAATCAAAAGTAAAATAAATTTAATAGAGATCAGTTAATTATGAAGTAATATTATAAAGAGTATGAAAGATACGAACTATAACCTCCAAATCCTATGACGTAGTAAAAAGCTTTTATAATATAAATACAAGTTCCAAAATGGTATAAAACTATCTTAAAAATAAAGACATTCCGGATATTGCGGAACAACTAAGATGCTACCTGTAAAACCTCTAAATTAGCTCCAACTTGAAATGATAAAGATAGCAAAGTTTAAAACTGCAGAACAACCAATAGCTACCTCCAAAACCTCTAAACTAACTCCAACTCGAATGTAAATATCACCGGCAACTCGTACTAGGGACAGACGTATAACAACCATCAAGGTTGTTTTGGACTTTTGCATGATTCCCTTATTTTGACCCTTACTAATAGCTTATGTATCTTTTTAGTGATCAGGGATGGGTGGCATGATTTCTGAAGCTTCATCCTGGTCATGGATAGATCACCCAGGTTCAGGTCCATAAGCAGTGACAATTGCCCTATGGTGATCAAGTGGGTATGGCGTGAATTTTTTAGTTTTTAGGATTTGAGAAGTTTGAAAAAAGTCAATATTTTAGGTTAACAAGCTTGGATTCAAATTCTAATAATTTTGTTAGGTTCATGTAACACCCCAAAGTTTTCTAAGATTTAGAATCAAGATTCAGAGTGTGTTCAGCTGAAACTCTGCAATTTTCTCTCAGTACAGTTCATTATACGGGTCATCACTTAGTTGTACGGATCGTAGGATGACCTATGGAAAATCTTAGGGAATGATCCTTCAGACTATGAGTCCATGTCACAGGTCATAATGTGTAGGTACAACTCGTGATCAAGAGTTGTAGCATGCCTATGGGTTCCCAAGTGTTGGTTGTACGAGTCATAGTACGGCTCGTATCAGGGAATGATGGGTCATGGTATGCGTCCATGGAAATATTTAGAGAGTTGGGGAAAATAGACTCATTATTCATCGGAGGAAACCACGAGTTATAGGTTGGTGTACGACTCATGCTATGAGTCATAATATGATGGTACAAATCATCATTTCAGTCGTGAGTTAATATATTGTAATGTCTCAGACTTTCAGGTTATGTTTGGAGCCCTTCTAGGTATGTGGATAGACTTGAACCCGATGAATTTTATGGAAATAAGGTGATAATATCAATTCCTAAGTGTAAGAAGTGCATTGGATGCAAATTAATGTCATAAGGAACCTGTAGCACAAAGTTGAGATAAGAGCCTTCTTACCGATTGAGTTGTCGTATAAGCTCTTATAAGGGTCAACTTCAAATGACCTTAGCTTCCTTTTTATATAGTATTTTTGGGCTATTGAGCATTTCAAATAGAAGTCCTTTGAGTCTTCTTTACAACGGATCCAACCTTGCATCAATCAATGTTCATAGTAAAACGTTATGAGTAGATTAGTGAAATAGCACCATACATTGTATGAACCTCAGTATGGGTCGTATTATCTAGTAACGGCTCGTACTGTTGGCCATAGTAACTGCCAGTTGCAGGTCTTAATTCAATAGTTTGGGGGCATTTTAGAAAACCCCTATGCTTCTAACTCCTAAATGATGTCCTTTTGGAATTTTTAAGGTCAAATTAAAGGGTTTAACATAGCTTAAATCCTCACTCTCTTCAAACATCCGTATATTAGATTTTCTCTCAAGAAGGAGCTAGGGTTCGTCATATCTAACTTCTCAATTCCTCTTGGATCTTCAAAACAAGTCAAAGAATCATCAAACCCAGGTATGTGGGGTCATGAAAGGGGGATTTCTTCAACCCTCATACCCCTCTAGGTTCGAATTTCATGATTTCCAATCTCCAAGCTCTAAATTTTGAAAATCTAGGGTTAGGTTTAATTTGGATAAAATATTTCATGTTCTCTAATGAAATCAGTCCTATCAGGATTCAATTCATATCCCTATGATAATGCTACATGATTTCTGTCAAAACTCCTCATAAACTTATGTTTTCAAGTAACAATGGTCTCCACTTCATTTTTGATGAAATTCTCCATGAATTCGATTCTCTTATGTTTAAATCCATGAATTTTGATTATGATGCATGATTTCTATCAGAATTTCTCATGAACCCATGATTTACAAGATATGATGATTTTACTCCATTATGCATGATTTTCATGATATTCAAGTGTATATATCATGGCCGATTTCGGCACTATTTTCATGGCTAGCTCACATATGTTAACATGTTATTATTTTCATGATTTAAACTAGCTGTGTACACCCATGTTTCATGATTATAATATGAGAATTATATATATTTGGGAGTAGTATTTAACACCGAGTAGATTGGGGTCCAAGCATACCTCGAGTCTCAGAACTACGTGTGAACGTAGCCACGATGGGATCTTCCTGGAGAATGTCCCCGTTTTTGCCCGTATGAGCCTTTCTTGAGTGATATCATGTATTTTTTCATGGTTCTATCCTTGGAAAGGTATAGACACCCTCCATACTAGGGGTCTATAGGTCGGGCTCCATGTGTGCTTATGTAGGGTATGTCGGTTATAAGAATCTCCTATTGTTCCTTATTATATATATATATGTGTGTGTGTGTATGTGTATATATAANATATATATTTATATTCATGTTCACCATTCATGATTTTTTAACTTATGATGATTTGATTCAAAAATATGCCTTATGAGGCTTTTAGTTATGAATTCAGTCATGATCAGCTTTATATTATAGTTTTGAAATGCCTTGAGCCCTCATGTCCTATATGATCTCTCTTATACTATTTTACTAGAATATTTTACTTACTCCACTTACTCAGTATATTCAAAGTACTGACCACAGACTCTATGATATATCATTTCTTGATATAGATCCAGGTACTCAGACTCAGCTCACAGTTAGACATGTTCCAAACTTGATTAGCTAGCAGGGGTGAGTCTTCATCTTTCGAGGACTAGAGTTATGTACTTTATTTCAGTTCTTTTACTTTATTTTAATTTTAGACTTTTGAGATAGCTGGGGGTTTATCCCAGCAACACATCTATTAGTAGAGGCTTTCAGACATAGAGTTAGTTTATTAAGCTTTGTGAGTCAGTGTTGTGATATTGTTGTTTTACTTACCCCTTATGCTACATAGACTTCTGCTTATCCGTGATTATAATTTAAGTTCCGCTTGTTTTTACTATTAAGTCATGCTATGAATGTTCCATGGGTTAGATTGGAACCTTTCATGATTCTAGGTCCTATGACTAAATCTTGGGTTCTAACTCGGGTCGTGACAACTTGGTATCAGAGCCGGGTTGGGTGTGTCCTAGGGTGTCTGAATACCGTGTTAAGTAGATTCATTTTCATGGGTGTGAAGCGCGCCACATTTATAAGGAAGAGGCTATGAAACATTTTAGAAAACTTCCCTTCTTTCATGATTCCATCTCGTGCTATGAGTTCAACTTTCTCTATTCCTCTAACTCGTGCTATATGCGTGTGTAGAAGTATGTCTCACCGAAGAGCCAACGAAAGTTAGCTAGCCCTACCGAATCCAGCGGGCTCCTTGATGGGCAAGTTACGGATGCAGAACTGGGGGCTTTCTTTAGAGTATTGGTACAGGCTATAACCACTCAGCTTAAACAGTAGGGGATGCACCTGCTAACCCTACCAGAGAGACGATAGCTACTAGGGCTCGAGATTTCACAAAAAGGAGACCATCTGAGTTTCATGATCCGAAGGCAGATGAAAAGTTCAAGGAAAAAGAAAAGGGAACAAGAGAGCCAAGACATGCAACTTTGAGTGTTCCTAGTAAAGGTCAGGTGGTGGGAAGCACTCCTAGATCCAACAGGAATCATTGGCTCTAGCTCAAGGGAGAAAATCCAAGGTAAGGGAGATTACCTATCCATTTTGCAAGGGATGTGGGAAGAACTACCTAGGAAAGTATTGGGTTCAAATGCTTACTTCTATTTGGCCATCCCGGTCATAAACTTAGAGATTGCTCGTCAGCCAAGTAGGGCCACCCCTTCAGTAGCCCCGTCCAGTTTACCAGCTTGTCTAAAATATGGTAGGAACCACCCGGGAAAATGTTTGATGGGAAAGGATGATTTTTTTGGTGTGGTAAGCTTGGACAAAGACTCAGGTTGATCAGCAGCTCGCCCATCTCAGTAGGGAAGGTTACCTAATGAAGGTGGCGGCCAACTCTAGATATAGTCACAGGTATGTCATGAGCCTTTCAGGTTTATCCTCGCACGTTGTTAGGCCTAGGAGCCGGAGAGTAAAGTATAAAAACTCCTTTTTACATTCTAGTATGAGACTTGTCTAGTAGATGATGTAAAATGATTATAAGTATGAAGTCTTCAGCGATAACTTAGGAGGTGAATGGGAAGTCCGGAGCTAGTGATATTAGTCTAGCCTTAATAAAGGATCCAAAAGCCTTAGAATGGTGACTTTAAACTAAGGGGGAGAAGGTTAATGAAGGTCCAAGTCAAGTCTTGAGTTTTCTAGTAAGGAAGTTCCAGAAATAGTATCTAGAGGTAGTCGACCCATTCTTATTCAGATGTTTCTCCTCATGTTTCGGTCGATGTTATGTTCTACTTATGCTTATGTTCATAATCCTAGGTGATAGGTAACCGCTTTAGTCATCGATCCCAATATTACTCCATGACTCCATAAAACTTAGTTTCATGTCATGAAACTCATTATGTATGTAAACTCATGTCTCTCAGCATGCTCAGCTTCATAAACTCAGTCCTTCAGATTTGCCTTAGCGTCTCATAAGAGCGTGCTATATCAGGTATATTTCCAGCTTAGATTTCTTAAATGATTCGTGCTCACAATTTCCTTACTCTAAGACTTACGAATGTTCCCCTATGACGTTAATGATTGTTAAAATGTGTACGTTCAAGATCATTTTCACGACCCGAGAGTACACCCGGATCTTAGACACGGGACAAGGAGTCCCGAGAGACCCCAAGTCAACCCATGGCATGAGCATAACCTAATTCATACATATACAACGAAAAACTTAATTTATAAATCATAAACTAACTGAAATCATATCATGAGAGATAAAGGAAACAACAATACCAGATCCAAACATAAACGACTGAATACTACACATAAGTCTGAAAGCATCTAGTCATAAAAGATGGGTTAAAGGGACAGGACCCCAACTAACCCAAACAGCCTGAAAACATAAGATAAACAAGGTCTGAACATGAAGCCCTCGGATCATGAGGACTCACCACTAAAGACTGAGCGGAACTGGGCGCAAGCTAGGGACGATGCTGAACCTGCAAACCGGATCCTGAAAATATGTGGGTCAGTACTTGGAAAGTACTGAGTATGTAAGGTATGCAAAACAATGCTTAAAACATAAAAGTTATAGGAGTGGGGACATCATGATCATAAAACTGAAAATGTAAGTATATCGTAAGGCTACATATATTCAAAAGTATTCATAAACCTGTCAAAGTCATAACATGCGGGGAAAACATTTCATAAATCATAACTTGAGCCAAGAGAACATAATCATGCATATTTCAAAACAATGAGGAACAATGGGAGATTTCTATAACCGACATACTACACATGAGCACACATGAAGTCTGACTTGTACCCCTACTCGGGAGGAAATTAATACCTTGCCAAGGGTATGAACCATGAAAGGCGTGATATCACTCATGAAGGCCCTGTAGGGCATAGGGGATAGTCACTGAGGAGGTCCCAAACATAATCCTACGGTGGCATGTAGTTCTGAGATTCGGGGTGTAACCTAGGCCTGAACCTACTCGGTGTTAAGTACTACTCCCAAAACATGCAACATGCTCATAACATTCATAACATGACATGCATGGCTAGTGAAAACATGGAAATCATAACATACATGAGAGCTTGTATTTCTAGCCATGGAATTGGGCCCGTGAGTCGGCCAAAATCATAGTTATAATTCATAAGAGACATGTGGGCATTGCTCATAATTTCAAACATACTTGAAATGCTTAAATTCATAATAAAACGATCATGATAACCTGCGAAATTGAAACTTGAAGACATGCTTAAAAAAATTTAGGAGAAATTCGTTCATGCTTTTGGAATCATCTTGACCATGAAATTCACTAAAAGATTTCCCATAATTGGGCGTCCATACTTTTAGAGATTTAAATCATAAAATATAAAATATATACAAGTAAAATCAGTCCAAACACTTCAAACCCACAAATTAAACATAATATCACAAGTTCATGTAAGCTTTTGAGGAATCATGCAAACGGGGTTAAGGCCCACAAGAATTTAGCAAATTAAACATAGGAAATGGGAATAAATGGGCATGGATATGGTCTAATCTACACATTCAAAACCCCACATAACTGGAAATTTCGAGACTCGTAACTCCCTTGAAAACCCTAGGTAGAATCTTGAAGAACCTTGAAGAAGACACTTGAATCCCTTTCCTCTTTCCTCTCCAATCTTACAAGTATCAAATGAGGTTCACATGGTTGATTCCCCCTTAAAAGACCCTGCCCCGACCTCAAAACAACGTAGTTTAGGTCTTAGGGGCATAGGAAATTACGAGAAGGCCCTTACTAATTCCCAGGAAATAACTGTCAGGGGGTCCTAACGGACAACCTGACGGGTCGTTGCCAGGGCAACGATCTTTTGGTTCCCCCATCAAGTACACTGCCTCATTTTTCATGAAAATTCAATTGGCTTGGTAACGGCCCTCCTAAAGGGTCATTAGGACTGACGATGACTCATTAGGTACCATCCATTAAGTACATTGGATAAGCCTTACTATCTTACTCTAGGACCACCTCACGACTGACATGATGACTCGTGGTGTCTGACCACGAGTCCCTCATCATCCTAGGACATCCCCCACAAGTCACTTAATGACTCGTTTGGCCTCTACACGAGTCGTTGAGTGACCCGTTCTGCAACTACTGTAACATTTTCCAGTTTTTCTCCTGACTCACTTCTGAACCTGATCCTTGGGTTCCCGGGGTATAACAATATCTCCCCCTTGGGAACATTCATCCTCGAATGTTGTAAACAAGCAGAAAACCCAGAAACAAATGAGTCGCTATATTTATATAGATGCTAATCATTGACATTCAAGAAGAAAACTGACGGAACGACTACCCCGAAGAGAACCACATAGCTGGTCTGAGTTCAGACATCACTTGCACCCATCATATAGTAAAACAAACTTATATGCATGAATAAAACATGAAAAACTTAATAGAGGTTTAGGGCAAAAATTGATACATCAAACTGAAGCTGAGCCGGTAGGGAACAAATGGGGGTATTTAACCATCATATCCTCTTCGGCCTCCCACGTGGCTCCCTCGACATGCTGATTCCTCCATACCACCTTTACTGAAGCTACTTCCTTATTTCTCAGCCTTCGAACCTGACGATCCAAGACTTCAACAGGAATTTCTTTGTAACTGAGGCTATCCTTCACACCAACACTTTCCACTGAAACCACTAAGGCTGGATCTCCCAAGCAATTTTTCAAGAGCGATACATGGAATACGGGATGAACTGAAGCCAACTCTGAAGGTAACTCAAACTCATAGGCTACTTCACCCACTCGCCTCACAACCCGATATGGGCCAACATAGCGGGGGCTGAGTTTTCCTTTCTTTCCATATCTCATCACTCCCTTCATTGGAAAATACCTTCAGAAACACCCAATCATCAACCTCGAATTCATGCTCCCTTCTCCTCATATCTGCATAAGACTTTTGGCAACTTTGGGCCATTTTCAACCTTTCTATTATTAATTGAACTTTTTCCATAGATTCATGGACTGAATCGGGTCCCACTAATGAAGCCTCACTGAATTCAAACCACCCAATGGGCGACCTACACCGTCTCCCGTAAAGAGCCTCGAACGGTGCCATTTGTATGCTGGAGTGGTAGCTGTTCTTGTAAGAGAACTCAACAAGTGGCAAATGCTCGTCCCAACTACCTTTGAAGTCAATAGTACAAGCTCTCAACATGTCCTCCAAATTCTGGATAGTTCGCTCTGCCTGACCATCTATTTGCATATGAAATGTCGTGCTAAGCTTGACTTGAGTACCAAGTCCCTTTTGAAATGACCTCCAGAACTGAGAGGTGAAATGAGTACCTCTATCTAATATAATGGACAAGGGAACTCCATGCAACCTAACCAACTCTTGTATGTATAACTTTGCATAATCTTTTGCCGAATCGGCGGTCTTGACAGGTAGGAAATGAGCAGCCTTGGTCAACCTGTCCACCACAACCTAGATGGAGTCATACTATCTAAGTGTGCGGGGAAAACCTATTACAAAGTCCATGTTGATCTCTTCCCACTTTCAAGTAGGAATGCTGATGTATTGAAGTACACCCCCAGGTCTCTGATGCTCGACTTTCACCTGTCGGCAATTCGGGCACTTGGCTACAAATTCTGCAGTATCCCTCTTCATGCCATTCCACTAGTAGATTTACAGCAAGGCATGATACATTTTGGTGGCACCTGGATGTATAGAATATTTGGACCCGTGAGCCTCATGCAACATCCGGCTTCTCAAATCACCCACGTTCAGGACACATAAGAGACCCTGGTACCGAAGCACACCATCTTCCCCTTTGGAGAAGACTTTTACTTTCTGATTTTTGACAACTTCTTTCAACTTTACCAATGCTGGATCTTCATCTTGTTTAGGATTCACCTCTGCTACCAAGGATGACTCTGACCCATTCTGAACTACCATCCCACCATCGGTCGAACCAACTAACCTAACTCCCAATCGTGCAAGTCGATGTACCTTCTTTACCAGATCCTTCCTATCTTCACTCACATATGACACACTTCCCATAGAAAGTCTACTAAGGGTGTCTCCTACCACGTTGGCCCTACCTGGGTGGTAAAGGACACTCATGTCGTAGTCCTTAAGTAGCTCCAACCACCTCCGTTTGCCGAAGATTTAGTTCCTTCTGTGTGAACACATATTGTAAATTCTTGTGGTCTGCGAATACATCTACATCAACCCCATACAAGTAGTGTCGCCATATCTTCAAAGAAAATACCACCACGGCCAACTCAAAATCATGGATCGGGTAATTCTTTTCGTGTGTTTTCAACTGTATGGATGCATATGCTACGTCTTTCCCGTGCTGCATCAATACACATCCCAGCCTAACCCTCGAAGCATCATAGTATACAATGAAGCCATCGGTACCCTCCGGTAAAGTCAACACCAGTGCTGAAGTGAGTCTGGCCTTCAATTCCTAGAAACTCTTCTCACAAGCCTCCGACCATTAGAACTTCACCTTTTTCTGAGTCAATCTAGTCAGTGGGGCTGCAAAGGATGAGAACCCTTCCACGAACCTCCAATAGTAACCTGCTAAGCCCAAAAAAGCTTCTGATCTCTGAAGGGTTTACCGGTCTGGGCCAGTTCTTTATTGCTTCTATCTTCTAGGAGTCCTCCCTCATACCTTCTCTTGACACTACATGTCCCAAGAATGCAACTGATTTCAGCTAGAATTCATATTTGCTGAACTTGGCATTTAGCTGGTTATCCTTGAGGGTCTGGAGTGCTACCCTCAGGTGTGCAACATGCTCCTCGTTGCTCCTGGAGTATATTAATATGTCGTCAATGAACACGATCATGAACTATCCAAGTATGCCTTGAATATCTTGTTCATCAAATCCATAAAAGCTGTAGGGGCATTGGTTAGTCCAAAAGACATAACAACGAATTCATAATGGCTATACCGGGTTCTAAAAGCAGTCTTTGGGATGTCGCTCTCCCGAACCCTGAGCTGGTGATACCCGGACCTGAGATCTATCTTGGAGAAATATTTGGCACCCTGAAGCTGATCGAATAGGACATCGATCCTGGGTAACGGTATCTATTCTTGATGGTGACCTTGTTTAACTATCTATAGTCAATACACATCCATAGGGACCCATCTTTCTTCCAAACGAATAACAATGGAGCACCCATGGGGACTTACTAGCTCTAATGAAACCCTTATCTAGCAAATCCTTCAACTGCTCCTTTAACTCTTTTAGTTCGGCTGGGGCCATATGGTAAGGAGGGATTGATATGGGTTGTATTTCATGTAAAAGATCAATTTCAAAATACATCTCCCTCTCGAGAGGAACACCTGGTAGGTCATATGGAAATACCTCAGGATATTCACATACCACAGGGACTGATTGCATGGTTGACGTCTTGGACGTGACATCCTTAACCCTAACCAAATGGTAAATAAAACCCTTGGAAATCATTTTTCTAGCCTTGATATAGGATATAAAATGACCTACAGGTACCGCTGAACCACCCCTCCATTCTAAAACCGGTTCACTTGGAAAATGAAACTCCACTGCTCGAGTTCTACAGTTAACAGAAGCATAACATGCAAACAACTAATCCATGCCTAAGATGATGTCAAAATCAGTCATAGCCAATGCTACTAACTCTGCGGAGGTAACCTTATGTAATAGGGCAACCTCTATATACCAGCCTCGCTATGATTGAACACCAACCGGGGTAGAGAAAGAAAATGGTTCGGACAAGATTTCAAGACTGAGTCCAAAATGACTAGCAATGTAAGGTGTCACAAAAAATAGTGTGGCTCTCGGATCTACTAAAGAATAAAATTCAATTTGAAAAACTCGTAACATACCCGTAACTATATCAGGAGAAGTCTCTTGCTCCTGCCGAGAGCCAAGTGCATAAAACCGGTTCTAGCGTTGGCCACCAGCTGGACCAGTCGAAACACCCTGCTGAGTCTGACGTGCTACTGGGACGGCTGAACTGGTTGTTGAAGTGCAGGCTCCAATACCCCCTAACCTAGCTGCGGGGCAACTCCTGAGCCCATGTCTGGGTTTGCCACACCCGAAACAAGCGTATGAGCCCACCAAACATTTCCCTGGGTGATTCTTGCCACAAGTAGCACAAGATGGGAATGTGAACACTGTGCGCATGCTATTTTGACTCGTTGGACCTGAGGCCCTGCTCCTCTGACCATCCTGCGGCCTGGATGGAGTACTGGTTGAAGATGGTGCTGGTGCAGTGGACCTGTGCTGGGACTACTAGTGAATTTCACCCCTTGGCTTAGGTTGGGAGAACTTGGGGCTATCAGTTCTGGACCTCTTGGCCTCTCCTCATATGAGCTGCTTCCATCTTCTGAGCATAGAGGACTATCCATGGGTAGTCCATATCTTGATGAAGCATGGCGGTTCTGCAGTCTTTGTCCAGATACTTAGCTACTCCCTGCATGAATCTGCTCACCCGCGCCCTTTGATCCATCACTAACTCTGAGGCATATTTTGACAGGCGAGTGAACTCAAGTGAATATTCCATCACTGTCATCTTTCCTTTCTTAAGGTTGAAAAAATCAATTGCTTTCAATCTCCTCATCTCCCGAGGGAAGAACTTGTCGAGAAAGGCTATGTGGAACTCATCCCAGCTGATAGGGCCTGCTCCCGCTGCCCTGCTATCCCTCCATTGCTTGAACCAAATGTAAGCGACGTCCTTCAGCTGATAAGAGGCCAAATCAACACATTCCTCACTTGTCACTCCCATGACCTGAGTGACCTTCTATATCCCTTCGATGAACTCGTGTGGGTCCTCGTCCACATTTGCCCCTATGAACTCGGGAGGGTTCATCCTCAAAAAGTCTCTAATTCAGGTAGCCGCTGCATTGCCGTTCTGAGGAACAGGCGTAATAGCCTACTGGTTGACCTGAGTTGTGAAGGCATGCGCCAACATTTGGATAGCCGCACGAAACTCGGCATGGGCAGCTGGCTCAGTTGTCTTGGGGCTCCTAAACAGGTGGTGCATGCTGACGCCCATCATTATTCCCCCCCCCCCATGGCCTTCATCATTTCTGTTCCTCCTCCTGATTATCCTTTTGGGAGCCATAAATTTTCTGCAATCGTGAAACACACGAATTAGAAGGATGGAGAGATTTTGACCGCACGACGTAGACCATGAAAGAAGGGAATATTTCCTAAAATGTTCAGTAGCCTCTTCGTCATAAGTGTGGCGCGCTTCACACCCATGAAAAGACTCTACCTAACACGACATTCATACTCCCTAGGACACCTCTGAACCAAGTGCTCTGATATCAAGTTTGTCACGACTCGAGAGTACACCCGGATCGTAGACACGGGACAAGGAGTCCCGAGAGACCCCAAGTCAACCCATGGTGTGAACATAACTCTAATTCGTACATATACAATGGAAAACTTAACTCATAAATCATAAACTAACTAAAAATCATATCATGAGAGATAAAGGAAACAACAATACCAGATCCAAACATAAACGACTGAATACTACACATAAGTCTGAAAGCCTCTAGTAATAAAAGATGGGTTGAAGGGACAGGACCCCAACTAACCCAAATATTCTAAAAACATAAGATAAGCAAGGTCTGAACATGAAGCCCTCGAATTATGAGGACTCACCACTAAAGACTAAGCGGAATTGGGCGCAAGCTAGGGACGATGCTGAACTTGCAAACCGGATCCTAAAAATATGTGGGTGAGTACTCGGAAAGTACTGAGTATGTAAGGTATGCAAAACGATGCTTAAAACATAAAATTTATAGGAGTGAGGACATCATGATCATAAAACGGAATTCGTAAGTATATTGTAAGTCTCAATATATTCAAAAGTATTCATAAACCCATCAAAGTCATAACATGCGGGGAAAATATTTCAGAATTCATAACTTGAGCCAAGAGAACATAATCATGAATATTTCAAAACAATGAGGAACAATGGGAGATTTCTATAATCGACATACTTCATATGAGCACATATGAAGTCTGACTTGTACCCCTAGTCGGGAGGTCGTTCATACCTTTCCAAGGGTATGAACCATGAAAGACGTGATATCACTCATGAAGGCCCCGTAGGGCATAGGGGACAGTCACTGAGGAGCTCCCAAAAATAATCCTACGGTGGCATGTAATTTTGAGATTCGGGGCGTAACCTAGGCCCCGAACCTACTCGGTGTTAATTACTACTCCCAAAACATGCAACGTGCTCATAACATTCATAACATGACATGCATGGCTAGTGAAAACATGGAAATCATAACATACATGAGAGCTTGTATTTCTAGCTATGGAATTGGGCCTGTGAGTCGGCCAAAATCGTAGTTATAATTCATAAGCGACATGTGGGAATTGACCATAATTTCAAACATACTTGAAATTCTTAAATTCATAAGAAAACGATCATGATAGCCTGAGAAATCGAAACTTGAAGACATGCTTAATAAAAATTTAGGAGAAATTCATTCATGCTTTTGGAATCATCTTGACCATGAAATTCACTAAAAATTTCCCATAATTGGGAATCCATACTTTTAAAGATTTAAATCATGATATNATGATATATAAAATATATACAAGTAAAATCAGTCCAAACACTTCAAACCCGCAAATTAAACATAATATAACAAGTTTATGTAAGCTTTTGAGGAATCATGCAAATGGGGTTAAGGCCCACAAGAATTTAGCAAATTAAACATAGGAAATAGGAAGAAATTGGCTTGGGTAGGGTCTAATCTATCCATTTAAAACCCCACATACCTGGAAATTTCAAGTCTCTTAATTCCCTTGAAAATCCTAGGTCGAATCTGAAGAACCTTTAAGAAAACACTTGAATCCCTTTCCTCTTTCCTCTCCAATCTTACAAGTATCAAATGAGGTTCGTCATGGTTGATTCCCCCTTAAAATACCCTACCCCGACCTCAAAATGACGTAGTTTAGGTCTTAGAGGCGTAGGAAATTACGAGAAGGCCCTTACTAATTCACAGGAAATAACTATCAGGGGGTCCTAACGGACGACCTCATGACTCTTTACCAGGGCACACGATCCGTTGGTTCCCCCGTCAAGTACAATGCATCAATTTTAATGAAAATTCAATTGTCTTGGTAAGGGCCCTCCTAACGGGTCGTTAGGATTGACGATGACTCGTTAGGTACCATCCGTTAAGTACACTGGATAAGCCTTACTATCTTACTCTAGGACCACCCCAAGACTGACATGACGACTCGTGGTGTCTGACCACAAGTCGTTACATTGCCTGTGGGGACCTGGAGTCCCTCATCATCCCAGACCTTCCCCCACGAGTCACTTGACGACTATTTTGGCCTCTACACGAGTCGTTGAGTGACCCATTCTGAAACTGCTGCAACATTTTCCAATTTTTCTCCTGACTCACTTCTGGACCTGATCCTTAGGTTCCCGGGGTATAACAATCTTAGGTTCAAGGTATCTAGAATTTCATGAAGCACATTTATTAGACAAGCCGAGAATATAGGGGAATTCTTGAATAGAGTTAGCTACAAAGAGCCATGGGATAATCATGAGTGATTGGCTCGAAGGAGGAGGTGATGTGCATGTAGACTATATTGGTGTGACTAGTGACTTCTTGATTAGATCTCAAACTTGTGTGACCTTCTCGCCAGGGGGAAGTAATGTTCTTAGTGGGTAACTCTAGGTTGCAGGAGTTGTGGTCGAGTTAGGCTGAACACGGATGAGGTATGTTGTTAGACTTAGACGTTAGTATAAATAGGAGCCCAGGTAAGAGTGTAGGATGGAAAGATTGAGCATCAAAGACCGGAAGGTATGCGATAGGGTATCAATATTCCTGTTTGGAAGTGGAAAGAGATAAATATAGGATGCATCACAGGGCCTCCTCATGCACACTGACAGCATGATTCTATCTAGGTGAGTTTATACCAAGATAACTAAGTCAGCACTAGGAAAATGCTAGGTTTTATATTTGAGAGTTAGTTCGGTTGCATGGAGTTCCTTTGTCCACCACAGTTCACCTCTCAGTTTGAAGATCGATTTAGAATGGTCTTGGTACTCAGGTTAAGCTTAGCACAACTTTCATCCATAGGTGGATGGTTACGCTGAGCGGACTATTTAGACTCTTAAGGATATGTTGAGAGCATGAGTGATTAATTTCAAGGGTAGTTGGAATAATCACTTACCTCTTATCGGGTTTGCCTACAATAATAGTTATCACTCTAGTATTCAGATGACTCCGATTTAGACTCTATACCGGGCGGAGGTGTAGACTACCTATTGGATGATTTGAGTTAGGTGAGGCTACGTTAATAGGGCTATATTTGATTCATGAAGCTATGGAGAAAGTCCAGTTTATTAGAGATAGGCTGAAAATAGCTCGAAATCGGTAGAAATCTTGTGTGAATGTTAGGAGGAGGGCTCTTGAATTTTCCGTCTA
This sequence comes from Datura stramonium, assembly GCA_018107945.1. Taxonomy (NCBI): domain Eukaryota; kingdom Viridiplantae; phylum Streptophyta; class Magnoliopsida; order Solanales; family Solanaceae; genus Datura; species Datura stramonium. The sequence continues at coordinate 37,714 of JACEIK010000493.1, read as the reverse complement.
TGATTGGGTATTGTTTGAGGTATCTCCCATGAAGGGAGTTATGAGGTTCGAAAAGAAGGGGAAGCTTAGTTCCCGGTATGTTGGGCCATACAGGATTGTCAGACTTGTCGGCAAGGTGGCCTATGAGTTGGAGCTACCAGCAGAGTTAGCTTCAGTGCATTTGGTGTTTCATATCTCCTTGTTGAAGAAATACATCAGAGATCCACCTCTAGTTGTTCCAGTAGAGGAAATTGGAGTGAAGGACAGCCTTACCTAAGAGGAGGTACTAGTTGGGATACTTGATTGTCAGGTTCGTAAGTTGAAGAACAATGAAGTAGCCTCGGTGAAGGTTTTTTGGAGGAATCAGCTTGTTGAGGGAGCCACATGGGAAGCCAGAGTAGATATGATGGCTAGATACCTGCACCTACTCTCTTCCACTTGCGATCTAGCTTGAGGTATAAATTTCATGCTTAGAACTCTATTCAATTTTACTTCAAGTTTGTGCATATTAGTTCCATCAATTTCTTAGCGTGTATGAATGTTTCATGGATTCAGTTTTGTCATGTATGTCAGTCCGGAGTCAGGCACTCCATCAGTTTTCAGTTTATAGCTCTTAAATCTGGGAATTTCAGCTCTCTCCCTATGTTTCTAGCTTATATAGTCTCCATTCGAGGATGAATCTTTCCAAGGGGGATATAATGTAACAAGCCAAAGTTTCCAAAGATTTAGAATCAGGATTCGAGTGTGTTTAGCTAAAAGTCTGCAGTTTTATCTCTGTACGACTCATTATATGGGTCATAGCTTGGTTTTACGGGTCGTAGGATGACCTGTGGAAAAGTTCAGAGAATGATCCTTCAAACCACGAGTCCACATCACGAGTCGTAATGTGTAAGTATAAATCGTGGTCAAGAGTCATAGCTTTCCTATTTGTTTCCAAGTGTTTGTTGTACGAGTCATGGTGCGGTTCGTAATAGGGAATGACGGGTCGTGGTATGCGTCCGTGGAAATATTTAGAGAGTTGGGGAAAATGGACTCATTAGTCATGGGAGGAAACCACAAGTCATAGATTGGTGGTACGACTCATGGTACGAGTCATAATATGATGGTATGAATCGTCGTTTGAGTCGTGAGTTGATATGTTGTAATGTCTCAGACTTTTAGGTTATGTTTTGAACCCTTATAGATATGTGGATAGACCCAAACCCAATGAAATTTATGGAACAAAGGTGGTAAGATCTATTCCTAAGTATAAGAAATTCATTGGATGAAAATTAAGGTCATAAGAAACCTCTAGCATAAAGTTGAGATGAGAGCCTTCTTACCGATTGAGTTTTCGTATAAGTTCTTATAAGGGTCAACTTCAAACGACCATAGATACCTTTTATAAATATTTTTTGAGTGATTCAACATTTCAAATAGAGTCCCTTTGAGTCTTCTTTCCAATGCATCCGACCTTGCATCAATTGAAGTTCGGAGTAAAAAGTTATGAGTGGATTAGTGAAGTAGCACCAGACATTGTACGAATCTCAGTACGGATTGTACAATCTAGTAACGACCCATACTGTTGCTTGTAGTATCTGCCAGTTGCAGATCTTAACTCGATAGTTTGGGGGAATTTTAGCAAACCGCTATGCGTCAAACTCCTAAATATGTCGTTTTGGGCTTCCTTAAGGTCAAATTAAAGGGTTTAACATAGCCTAAATCCTCACTCTCTTCAAACATGTGTATATTAGATTTTCTCTCAAGAAGGAACTAGGGTTCATCACCTCTAACTACTCAATTCCTCTTGGATCTTCAAGACAAGTCAAGGGATAATCAACCCAGGTATGTGGGGTCATTAATGGGGGATTTCTTCAACTTTAATGCCCCTCTAAGTTCGAATTTCATGATTTCCAATCTTCAAGTTCCGAATTTCGAAAATCTAGGGTTATGTTTAATTTGGAAGAAATCAGTCCCCTCATGATTCAATTCATATCCCTATGATTATGCTACGTGATTTCTATCAAAACCCCTCATGAACTTATGTTTTCAAGTTACAATGGTCTGAACTTCATTTTTGATAAAATTCTCCATGAGTTTCTATGAGTTCGATTCTCTTATGTTTAAATCCATAAATTTTGATTATAATGCATGATTTCTATCATAATTTCTCATGAACCCATGATTAACAAGATATGATGATTTTACTCCATTATGCACGACTTTCATGAAATTCAAGTATATATATCATGGCCGATCTTCGACACTATTTTCATGGCTAGCTTACATATATTAACATATTATGATTTTCATTATTTAAACTAGCCGTGTACACCCATGTTTCATGATTATTATATGAGCATTATATATATTTTGGGAGTAGTATTTAACACCGAGTAGACCGAGGTCCAAGCATACCTTGAGTCTCAAAACTACATGCCAACGTAGCCACGATGGGATCTTCCTTTAGAATATCCCCTTTTTTCCTGTATGGGCCTTTTCATGAGTGATATCACGCCTTTTTTTCATGATTCTACCCTTGGAAAGTTATGAAAACCCTCCCGACTAGGGTTTTACAGGTCGGGCTCCATGTGGGCTATGTTTGTTGTAAGAATCTCCTATTGTTCCTTAGTTTCTATCTATCTATGTATGTGTGTGTGTACATATATATTCATGTTCACAATTCATGATTTGTTGACTGAAGATGATTTGATTCAAAAATATGCCTTATGAGGCTTTTACTTATGAATTCAGTCATGATCAACTTTATATTATCGTTTTGAAATGCCTTGAGCCCTTTTGTCCTATATATGATTAGAAACTCACGTTTTACACTATTTTAATCTCATGATATTTAATAATTTACTAGCATGTTTTACTTACTCCACATACTCAGTACAATTAAAGTACCAATCACATACTCTATGCTATACCATTTCATCATATAAATCCAGGTACTCAGACTCAGCTCGCAATTAGAAATGTTCTAGACCTAATTAGCTAGCAGGGTGAATCCTCATCTTTCGAGGACTAGAGTTATCTGCTTCATACAGTTCTTTTACTTTGTTTTACTTTTAGAATTTGGAGCTAGCTAGGGGTTTGTCCCTGCAGCTCATCTGTTAGTAGAGGCTTTCAAACATAGAGTTAGTTTATTCAGCTTTACGACTCAGTGTTGTGACATTGTCATTTTACTTACCTCTAATGCTATATAGACTTCTGTTTATCCATGATTATAATTTAATTTCTGATTGGTTATACTATTAATTCATGCTATGAGTGTGTCATGGGTTAGCTTGGAGCCATTCAGAGTTCTAAGTCCCTTATCTCGATCCGGGGTCCAGCTTGGGTCGTGAAAGTTCATAAGGTGATTTTTTACTTCGTTGGATGGTTGATACGGATCCTGAGGTTTTTGGAAGCTATTTGGGTCATTTATTGAGTTTTGGAGTTTTAAGGAGATTAAGATTGACTAAAATCAACTTTTGACCAAAATAACCCCGGGCTAGTGATTTGATAATTCCAATAGGTCCAGAATGTGATTTTAGTGAAATTCATGTTTGATTTGTTTTTTTGGGATTCCAAATGAATCTCGGGCGTCCATTTGGAGTTTGAGTTAAATTTTGAAAAGTTGGTGCTACTGATATCTGGTGTGGTTCGTAATTGCAAACTGTGGATTCACAATTGTGAAGTTCTATGTTTTGGAAGAAAATGGCAATTGCAAAATTTGACATTGCAATTCTAAAGTTTGATTTTTAGAGGGAAGTAGGAATTATGAGTTTTGGTATTACAATTGGGTGATGTCTGATCATCTAGCAGAAAGTTGCATTTGCAATAATAGGAATCGCATTTGTGATATTGGAGAGTTGACTGTCGAGTTGCATTTGCAATATTTGGCTTTTTATTTGCAAGTTATGGTGGTGATAGGGTAGGTTTGCAATTACAACATCAGAGGGGCAACCTAGGTTTGGTTGTCACAATTGCAATGTCCCATTCACAATTGCGAAGTCTCCTGGAAGTTTTAAGTATGAAATTTCAGATTTTGTGGGGTCTTTTCTATCTCATTTTTGGAGCTTTGATATTGGATAAGTTTTGATATATTTCTTTTGCAGGTAAGATTCTAATCTTCTAGTTATGCTTTCCCCGTCCATTCATCATTGAATTAGTGTCTTGATAGGTGGTTGAACTGGGGGTTGTGCCCTAACGTGATGTTCTTGAATATTTTTGATTTGGATGTCGATTAATAACCCATTATAAATTATTTTGAGCACATAATATTTTCACCTTATGGGTATATCTATTTTGAAAGAATTTTTCAGATTCGACACCGGAGCTCGGGATTTACCTGTTGACACAATTTTTAAGCTGATCTTTTTATGTCAATATGGGTGTCCTCGGGTTCATATACTCATTATGATTAAATATTTTATCATATTAAGATCTTTCAGGAATTACAGTAGGGCAGGACTATAATTTGATTTTTCAATCCCTAGTCAAGGCAAGTTGAGATTTTTTTGACTCCTTACAAAGTGTTAACGTTCTAGCGCATAAATGAGAGGAGTAATGAGGAATGGGTCTTGTATAAATTATATGACAATAATTTATATAGATACCGATATTTTATCATAATAGAAACTATCTCTTTGAATTGATAAATTGTGTAATTTTACGAGCATGATTCTAGTTGTGGCATCAGATGGATGCCGAGTTGCTCATTTGATATTGATATATTTAATCTTTAAACTAGAGCTTGTTTATGAAATGCTTATTTGAGTCTCTTTCATTGTCCTATCTTATGTTATTGTCCTTGGGAATGACTTGTGATTATTGTACTGAGTGGAATCTGGTAAAAGATTCAGGCATATGGATATTGAGGACATGAAATATTGTAAATCTCGACAAAAGGTTCACCAAGAATATTTTCTATGTCTAGGGTTATTCGGTATCCGGTGTGGAATCTAGAATATTCCCGATGTTTAGAGTTTATTTGGTATTGGATGCAAGATGAAAATCCTAGTAAAGGGTCATCCAGAATATTTCCGGTGTCTAGGGTTTATTCAGTATTGGATGTTTGATAAAATCTCGGTAAAGGGTCATCCAAAGTACATTCCTAAAAATATTTACTTAGTACTGGATGCGTATATAGACCTCGTGTGTCCCTTATGGATCCCTATAATCTGAGGTAGGACTTTTGTATATACATTTTACTTCTGGTAAGGGAATGTCATTGACATGCGGATTAATTTATCCTTTATTTTCACTTCCATGGTGTTGGCTTGATAATGGAAGGGGCCATTGGTATATTAAGGAATCTTGGTATAATTTGAGTGATGTGGATGATTTTGTATTATATATCTTGTTTGCCCTATTGCATTGATATCGAATTTGCTCATTTTTGTTGAGGTGAGGCAATATTGTGGAATTCTTTAATTTTGCTATGAGATCTAAATTTTTTTCTTGAAATCACAATTATGACATTTTATCTGTGCTTTGATGCAAGATATCTATGCGTGCTTTTGTGATAAAAGGTTTGATATAGCAGGTACAGGATTGGCCCTCGTCATCTCTTCATTTAGCATTAGTCGAGGATGTTGCTGAGTACACATATTTATTGTACTCACCCTCATATTCCTATACTTTTTGTGCAGGTTCTGCGCCTGGTACTAGCGGTAGGTGATTACTTGTGATAGATTAGAATCTGCTTAAGGTCTTAGAGGTAGCTGTCAAGTTGTTCTGCAGCATTTCAGACTTTAGACTTCTTATTTTCTATCTTGATGTATTATGAGATAGTGTATTTCTCATATCCCACACTTGAGATTCTTAGAGGCTTGTATTTGAGTCGCTAGATTTTGGGTGTTGTTATTTTTATTGGTTTCCCTGTTCTTTTCTTGATATTACAAAAGATTTCATTAAAAGACTTACTTCCACTTATTTATTTTCATTTAAATGTTCTATACTTGTTGATTTGTGTACTGAGGGGTTGGCTAACCTATTGATGGGATTGGGATAGGTTCCGTCACATTCCCGATCATTGGATCACGATAACTTTATATTAAAGCATAGTTCGTTAACTCATGAGTATAAGTCGAGTCTAGTAGCGTCTGTGGATCAGTATGGAGACATTTGTTATTTATCTTCGAGAGACTACAAGATATTAGGGAACTTCTACTTTACGATTCTCTTTTGTGCATTTTTGGGTTGGCCTGGTTCACTAAAATTTCCTTATTTCATTGTTACTGATGGTGAGCACATAAGATGCTATGATTAGGTATTAAGAGCCTACACTAGCACCTGCACCTACTACTTCGGTCATGGATGTGGGTGAGGTAGAGGTCGAGGTGGGGCCAAAGGCCGAGGTGCAACACCGACGATGATGAAAGCATGGTCAGCTGCTCAGGTTCTAGTTGGAGCAGGGTCTCTCGAGACTAAGTATGATTAGGGTGATGATCAGATCCATGATGAGGAGGTGGGCCCAGTTCAGGCGCCATGAAGATTTGTGGCCACCCTAGTACCTCAGGACGCTTTTCTCTGTGTTCTTTGTCTACTTGAGGACATAAGGAATGGAAATACCTTATCTAATACTCCAAATTGTTTCCAGATGAGGATGGGAAGGAAAACTCCTGATCATCATGTTTTTAAAGGTTTTCAGGGCCTAAACAAGCCAACTAGTTATGGCAGTAGCTTTGAGATTTGGGGTTATACCTTTGTCGGGTGATGAAGTACCCGTATTTGTTAGGCCTGTTATTTCTGATGATAAGTATAGGAGGTCCGAGAATTTTAGGAAGATGGATGCACCCTAGTTCAGGGGTGGACATAGAGAGGATATGTATGAGTTCCTACATAGTTGCCATGAGAGGTTGCGGACTGTGGGATTAGTGGATTCCTATGGGGTCGATTACATTGATTTCCAGATGCATGGGCCAACCAAGCTATGGTGGCAATCTTTTTTTTCTTTACTTAGGGGAAGTTTACTTAGGTACTTTTCAAAAGATTTATTCCCCATAGATTGCAGGAAGAGAGTAGGAACCAGTTTGAGTTCTTGACTCACGATGGTATTTTAGTGATTGAGTATAAGACTAGATTCTATGCCTCGTATTACCATGCTTTGATGATTCTATCGGGTGAGGTTGAGAGGGTTCATCGATCCCTAAGAGGCTTTATCTATCCTATTCAGATAGCAGTTCATAAGACGGTAGCATCTGTGCTTTCTTTTAAAAGGTGATCAATTCGTCCAAGGATTTTGTGCTTATAAGACGCGAAGAGTACAACTATTCTAGGGAAAATAGGTTACATATCTTTGGTTCTTATAGTGGTACCTCTTCAGGAAATAAAGGATCTTTTAAGAGGGGTTTTCATGCTCAGTCTAGTAGGCCAGGACATGCTACTATACATGCATCTAAAGGAGGGCATTCCGGACGAGGGTCCTATAGTTCAAATCAGGGCTCTCAAAGTTACTCTCAGAGGCCTTCAGCTTGTAGCATCTCTTTAGGTTATTCAGGTTCTTCCCAGCAGATGGTAGTCCCCAGGTCATACTATTCTTATGGTGATCCCAAGAATTTCAAGAGGGATTGCCCACATCTTAGCTAGAAGGGGGAAAATAGAGTTCTCATACTCCTTCTAGAGCTGGGGCACAACTGGCTATGAGACGTGGTGGTTCTCATACAGGTAAAGGTGTGACATTGATTGGTCGAGGTATTGGTACATGGGTTAATTCGACCGAGGTGCTCTCATTGCTATGTATGTTCGAGTAAACAAGATGCAGTGGTGTTTAATGTAGTTATCACATGTATTGTTCCAGTATATGCCATCGACCTACTACAATATTTGATCCTTGTTCTACTTTCTCCTATGTGTTAGCATATTTTGATTTAAGTTTTGATATGTTGTATGATTCTCTTTCTATAACCCTGCGTGTGTCTACTTTTGTGGGTGACTCATTAATGGTAGATTAGGTGTACCAATCCTATGTCGTGACCTTGTTGAGTTATGACATGTGGGTAGACTTGATCATTCTTGACATGGTAGATTTTGATGTTATTTTGTGCATGTATTGGTTTTCTCTGTACCACTCAAATTCTTGATTATAATGCCAAGACAACCACACTAGCCATGCAAGGTATCCCCAGGCTAGAGTGGAGGAATACCCAGTGTCTTTATCCGAAGCAGGTTATATCATTCTTGATAACTCAATAGTTGGCTGAGAAGAGTTGTCTCTCGTACTTGGCCTATGTTCGCGACATTAGTGTTGAAACACCTCCCTTAGAGGCTGCATCAGTGGTTAGAGAGTTTTCGAAAGCATTTTCGATAGATCTTCCAGCACTAATGGATTGAGAATAGATTTTGGTATTGACTTTGTCACGCCCCGCCTTGGGGGGTATGACTGGAACCTAGTGCCATATTAGGACATGAACTGCTAGACTACTGAGCCTAGGCACATCTGGTGCCTAGCTGACTCTAACTCTGTTTCATGGAACCAACGGGCTATATAACAGTTGTAAATACAGCCTCCGGCCGACTGGGCATATAGCCACCTGTAGTAAACATCAGCTAACCAGATTCACATTCATATAGGGAAACCTATGCGGGCCGACAAGGCCACCATGCTGTCTAGTTATCTCTAAATCAGTATAACAAATG
>JACEIK010000493.1:0-15816 GCA_018107945.1 Datura stramonium | reverse complement strand
ATATACCGATAACATACTGGTATGATACCAGATGATAAGAATACTAGTATGATACCACATCATCCCTGGTGTGGGATGATGTAGCACATATTTACGCACTTATTTATCATATTTTTTCCATGCTTAGCTATGTTTTGAGAACAAATTAGGTGTGTTTTCTTTGATTTTATATGATATTTATGAAAAGGAGCTAACACTTATAATTAGATGTTTGCAGGAATTAAAGTGAAGGATTTGGACTTATTCGTAGCTTAAAAAGCAAATATGAAAAAGTTGGGTTGAGAAAAATAAAATTGAAGGTTCGCATTACATAGGCACGCCAGTGTACTGCACTATGTGACACACAGGCACACTAGCACAACCAGAGGCGCGACGCGGTGGCCTACTAGCGCACCAAGAGAGGGGAAATGCAGGGCACTCCAAGGCGGCCAAAATGCAATCCTAGTTCAAGTTGGAACATAAGCTATAAAGTCCAATCCCAGTCCAAGTAGAAATTGATGCAGATTATTCTACTACTATATATACCCCTTCTTAGGAAGTTTTAGGTGTCGAATTTTGTCAAGTATTGTGAATCTTGTTAGAAACTTGAATTCACTACTTATTCTTGGATCATAATTGTTGTAAGTGTGGAAAACATTATCCCATGCTACTGTTGGAGGAAAACATCAAGTTCTAGTGATTCTAATTAGCTTTCGAGATTTGTCAAGCAATTTCATATAAACACCTAAAGTGTAACACCCTTAAACTTTCCTAGACCAAACTCAGACCTTGTATGAAAAATTCAAAAGAACTAGAAAATTTTTCTCATAATGACCCAGACAATGAGTCGTGGTCAGTTGTAATGACCCGTTGTCTGAGTGGTCGTCAGGCTTGTAGGAAGTCGCTTCAGAACTAATGAGCCCAGTAATGGGTTGTGGAAGAGACCAAAGACCCGTCTTGTTGAGCCATTGGGAGAAGTCCGAGAAGGTAAGAAATTCATCCTAGTGGTAACGAAGGAAAACAACGACTGTTGTTCCACACAATGATTCATCGTTTCAATCTGTGAGTCAAGCCTAGGAAATTACAGTGGCTAGGACTAGTGGTGGCAATGACTCATGGGTTGGACCAACGATTCGTTATGTCCCTCGTTGGTACGAGTCCAAGCATAGGTTCAAAAATCCCTTCGGAAACCACAAGAGGAACCAACGACCTATTGGTGCATCCAACGAGTCGTTTTCCTCTCTTGTTGTCCAGTTCCAACAAGCCCAGAATTCCAGGCACAGGACCAATGACTGGTCCCAACGAGTCGTGATATCAACCACCGACTCGTTGTGTGACCCATTAGTCCCTGTCGAGTAGTTTTATCCAGATTTTCTTTGAGGGGAATTTTTGTAACTTCCCACCTTTTAAATCCCTAAACTATGCCATTTTGGGTTATATTAAGGGGATTTAGGGAGGTAATCGACGTTCCCTCTTCATTCCTCTCATTCTCTCAAAGTCAGAACGTAGGAACTCAGTCAGGAAGTACAAAGCAAGAGCAAGGGTTTTGATTTTTCTTCTCATATTTCTCAAGGGTTTTCTCTATGATTTCTACATCAGGTATGTGGGAATTTAACAAGGGAATTATTCTTCCCTCGTGCCCCAAAACTTTTCTGAAATGCTTATCAGTTCTAGCCCTGACGTTCATAGTTAGGGTTCATTTGTCAGTAAATTATGGATTCCTTCATATTATGATTTTCCTGAGTATTGAGGGCTAATGTTAGTTATAATTCTGGTCATTATCTCCTTACATGAAATCAAGTGATTTAGCCCTATTTTCTTTGAAATAGTGAATTAAGTATTTTAGCATGTTTTAAATACAAGTGTTTCTTGATTATGATTGTTCTTGAAATCACTAGGATAGTACAGTTGTATGATCAATAGTAGAATTATTAATTGTTTAGTCTCAATCAGTACTTAGTAAATTTCAGTATGTTATAGAAATGTTTGCTGATCAGTTTGACAATAGACAGTTCTTGAGGTGTTAGTAATACCTCCCAGTTCCAGTTTTTCAATTATCAGTTATCAGTTATCAATTTGTTCTTTAGACGGTTACGACGCTTTTCGATAAGTCGCTTTAGACAGTCTTAGAACACCAGTTTTTAGTTATTCGGCTCCACAGACTCTCAGGTCACTTCCAGATAAGTATTCCTAAATTATCCTAGGACCCCAGCTTCGAGCTATTAGCTTAGTAGTCAAATTAGGATTCTTGAATTAGCCCAAGACCCCAGCTTCGAGTTATCAGCTTAGTAGTCAAGTTAGGACTATCCAGTGGGAGTAGTACTTAGCATCGAGCGGACAGGGGTTTCATCAGACCCAGGTTCCAAAAACTAAGTTGCCATCATAGGTTATTGGACCAACGGGCCCCAACTTTGTGAGCACCAGCTAGCCACTATACCTTGGCAAGGTACAATGAACTTTCTCCAATGGGGTGTATACATCAGACTCCACGTTAAGCTCACATGGTTATATGTCGGTTATAGAATCTCCCACTTATTAGTATAGTAGAGTTCATTTCAGTACAATTAAGTTTCGCTTAGTTCAGTCACTCAGTTCCAGGACATGTTTATGACCATCAATCAGGGTCATTATTGACCATATCAATTATAGCTCAGTTTTATCAGTATTCAATATCAGTTGGTCATTTCATGTTATTTCAGCTTAGTTGTTTATTTTCCATCCTTATAATTATCTCACTTACTCAATACATTCAAAGTACTTGCCCATACTTTCTATGATGTATCGTATTAAAATACAGGTGCAGGTTCTCAGTCCAAGCATCGTCAGTAGTTCCTCTCGATGATTCCAGTAGCAGCAGTCATTTGGTGAATTCTCATTTTTTGAGGACGATGGTTTTGTTTAGTTAGTTCTTTATTCAGTTAGAATTTAGAGTTAGCTGGGGGCTTGTCCCAGCAACTCATCAGTTGGTAGTTGGCTTTTATACACAACTGTTTAGTATTGCTTCCAGTTATGTTTACACTTTTAGCAGTATTGATTACATAATTATTTTTATAAAGCTTCCCAATATGTTTACTCAGTTTACCAGTGTAATGATAGACCATGGGTTAGCTTGGGGTCACTTATGGTACCAAGTACCATGTCTCGGCCAGGGTGAAGACTTGGGTCGTGAAAAACTTTGTATTAGAGCAATAGGTTTAAAGTATCCTAGAATGTCTAAAAGCCGCGTCAAGTAGAGTCCTTTTTATAGGTGTGAAGCATGCCACACTTATGAAGGGGAGGATATAAGATGTTATTAGGAAAACTCCCTTTTGTTCATACTCCTTATCGTGCGTTGAAGTTGAATCCCAAAATGTCCTCCTAACTCGTGCTTTATTCATTTTAGTTAAAAATATGCTTCCAAGAAGAGGAAATGGAAGAATGGCTGGAAGTGCCAACCGATCTACCTCACCAGCTCCAGCAGCCCCTCAGGACGACTTAGTGTCCTCAGCAGAATTCCAAGTGGCAATTCAGCTGCTGGCTCTAATGGTAACTAATCAAGTGAACCAACAGCTGGTTCAAGTGTATACAAATGGGTCTGTAGCAGCTGTTAGGGTTCGCGACATCACCCGAATGAACCCTCCAGTTTTTCATGGATCAAAGGTGGGAGAGGGTTTGTATATGAGGTGTGGCAGATCACCCGAATTATGGGTGTTAGTTACACAAAGAGTGCTGATATGGCTGCCTACCAGTTGAAAGGGGTGGCACACATATGGTACGACCAATGGAAGGAAGGGAGGCCAGCAGCAACAGGTCCAGTATAGTAGGGAAGAGTTCACAACTGCATTTCTAGACATATTCTTTCCTCGGGAATTGAGGGAGGCCAAGGTGTGGAATTCATGATCTAAGGCAGGGTAACTGAATCATGGAAGAGTATGCGTTGGATTTCACTCAGTTGCCGAGGTATGCTCCAGAGATGGTAGCTGAGCCAAGGGCTTACATGCTCAAATTCATCAATGGAGTGTCAAACTAGGTACTTAAAGAGTGCAGAACCGCGATGCTCATCAAGGAAATTAACCTCTCCAGCCTCATCATTCATGCCCAACAGATTGAGGCAAAAAAATTGAATAATATAGAGCGAGAGAACAACAGAAGACTCCAGCACCCACATTAGTCAGCGCCGCTACTTTTCGACCCTCTAAGGATCGAAAGGGTGGAGCATCTGGCTCTTAGTCCTAGAGTTTCAGTGCTAGCAACCGTGACCCAGCTTGTCCTAAGTGTGGCAAGAACCACCCAGGGGAATGCCGCATGGGCAAGGAGGGCTGCTTTGGATGTGGGCAATTGGGTCACAGGTTAAAAGAGTGTCCTTCAGTAGGATGAGGGAGAGTTCAATCTACTTCAGCAGCCCCAGCAGGCCATCCAGCTCGGTAGGTAAATACTTCAGGTACGGATGGCGGTCAGTACCAAAACTGCTTTTATGCTTTGTCCTCTCGTCAGGATCAAGAGAGCTCACCTGACGTGGTCACGGGTATGTTACCTCTTTTCCACCTAAATGTATATGCCCTACTAGATCAAGGAGCCATACTATAATTTGTGACTCCTTATGTAGCTGTTCAGTTTGAAATCAGTCCAAAGGTTCTCTCGAAACCATTCTTAGTCTCTACCCTAGTTGATGAGTCAGTTAGAGTCAACCGGTTATATAGAAGCTGCCCAGTCTTAATGTTGGATAAAGACTTTCCAACTGATCTAGTAGAGCTAGAAATGGTCAATTTAAACCTCATTCTTAGCATGGATTGGTTACATTCTAGTGATGCCTCAGTCGATTGCAGAACTAGAGTCATCAGGTTTCAGTTTCCCAATGAGCCAGTCTTAGAATGGATGGGTAGTGTTTCAGCGTCTAAGGGTCGGTTTATTTCCTACCTTAAGGCAAGGAAGATTATTTCAAAAGGATACATCTATCACCTAGTTCAAGTAAAAGATTCTAGCCCCGATACCCCAACTATTCAGTTAGTTCCAGTTGTCAGCGAATTTCTTGACATGTTTCCTAAAGATCTTCTCGGAGTCCCGAGCGAGCGAGAAATAGACTTCGGAATAGACCTTCTTCCAAAAACTCAGCCCATCTCTATTCCTTCTTATAGAATGTATCCAGCTGATCTTAAGGAGTTGAAGCACCAACTAAAAGACCTTGATAAGGTTTCATCAGGCCCACCATCTCTCCATAGGGGTGCTCCAGTGTTGTTCATATGAAAGAAATACAGTACTCTCAGAATGTGTATCGACTACCTTCAACTGAACAAGGTTATAGTTAAGAATAGGTATCCCCTACCCAGGATTGACGACTTGTTCAATCAGCTTCAGAGAGCAAGTTGTTTTTCAAAGGTAGATCTCAGGTCAGGATATCATCAGCTTAGAGTCAGGGAGTGTGACATACTGAAAACAACCTTTGTGGTTATGTCCTTTGGACTAACTAATTCCCTTGCAACTTTTATGGACCGGATGAACAGGGTATTTAAATAGTATCTAGACATGTTTGTCATCATGTTCACAGATGACATTTTGGTGTACTCCAGAATTGAGGAGGAGCATGCTAACCATTTGAGGATAGTGTTATAGACTCTCAGAGACCGCTAGCTATTCGCTAAATTCAGAAAATGTGAATTCTGGCTAAAGTTTTTGGCTTTCCTTGGTCATGTGGTTTCAGGTGAGGGTATTCAGGTAGATCCTCAACATAGCAGCGGTGAAAGACTGGCCAAGACCTACTTCCCTAATAGATATCAGAAGTTTCCTAGGTCTAGCCGGTTATTATTGACGGTTCGTGGAAGGATTCTCTTCTATTGCATCTCCTCTAACTAAACCAACTTAGAAAAAGGTGAATATTCAGTGGTCAGATTCATGTGAGAAGAGTTTCCAAGAGTTGAAGACTCGACTCACTATAGCTCTAGTTTTGACTTTACCAGAAGGAACAGATGGGTTCGTAGTCTATTGTGATACTTCCAAAGTTGGCCTATATTGTGTTCTAATGCAGTGGGGTAAGGTGATAGTTTATGCCTCTAGACAGCTCAAGGTTCATGAGAAAAATTATTCGACTCCTGATTTTGAATTGGCGACAGTGGTGTTTGCTCTAAAAATATGGAGGCATCACCTAGCCTTCAGTATGTATTCAGTCAGAAGAATTTGAACCTTCATCAGAGAAGGTGGTTGGAGTTATTGAAGAATTACGATATGAGTGTGTTGTACCACCCGAGCAAGGCCAATGTAGTGGCTGATTCCCTAAGCAGGATGTCCATGGGAAGTGTTGCTTATGTTGAAGAGGGCAGAAAAGAACTAGCAAAGGATATTCATAGGTTAGCTCAGTGGGAGTGCAATTGATTGATTCAGCTGAGGGTGGAGTAGTAATGAAGAGTAGGTCAGAATCCTCATTAGTTGTTGAGGTTAAGTCAAAGCAGGATGAAGATCCCATACTGCTTAAGCTGAAAGAAGCAATTCTAAGAAAAGAAGTGGAGGCTTTCTCCAAAGGGGGAAGTGGAGGCTATCTCCAAAGGGGAGATGGTGTGCTTCATTACCAGGGCAAACTATGGGGTCAGATGTAGGTGAGTTGAGACAACAAATACTGGCAGAAGCACACAACTGCAAATATTTTATCCACCCAGTGACACTAAGATGTACTGTGACCTATGAGAAATCTACTTGGTGAATGGCCACAACAGACACGAGTTGCGGTTTAGTGCCCTAACTGCCACGGGTTAAAGTTGAACATTAGAAACCTAGGGGTATGACCAAGCATATCAACGATACCTACTACATGGAAGTGGAAGAAGTGAATATGGACTTCATTAGAGGTCTTTCTCGTACTCGTCGGCAACATGATTCAATTTGGGTGATAGTAGATCAGACGCACAAGTCACCACATTTTCTCCTGGGTTAAAACTATAGACTCAAATGAGGATTACGCTAAATTGTACATCCGAGAGTTGTTTAGACTGCATGGAGTTTCCTTATCCATTATTTTAGATAGAGTACCCAGTTCCGCATTTCTAGAAGTCATTTTAGAAAGGACTCGCATCGTGTCAACCAACACAACTTTTCACCTCAGACAAATGGACAAGCTAGCAAACTATTCAAACCTTAGAAGATATGCTAAGAGCTTTTGTGATTCACTTATGAAGTTGGGATGATCACCTACCTCATCGAGCTTGCATACAATAATTGTTATCAACTAAGATTCAGATGGCCTCATTTTGAGGCATTACTTGCAGACGATGTAGGTCCCTACATGGTGGTTTGAAGCTGGAGAAGCTACCTTAATAGGACTAGACTCAGTTCATGAAGCTATGTAGAAAGTGCAACTTATCGAAAGGTTGAAAATAACCTTAGTCGGCAGAAATCATATGCAGATGTGAGGAGGAGAGAGTTCGAATTTGCTGTGGATGATTTCTGGTTTTATCTAAAAATTTCACCATGAAAGGGGTGATGAGGTTTAGAATGAGTGGAACTAGTTGAGGCGTAGGACCCTACAGATCTCGAGGCGAATTGACAATGTGACCTATGAGTTAGAATTACCTTCGGAGTTAGCATTTGTGCACCTAGTCTTCCATGTGTAACTGTTGAAGAAGTGTATCAGTGATCCAACTTCAGTTGTGCCACTATACAAAGGTGGGTGAAGGATAGTCTCTTACGAAGAGGTTTTAGTTTAGATCCTAGACCGTCAGGTTCGTAAGCTGCAAAACAAGAAAGTCGCTTCAGTGAAAGTCTTGTAGAGTAACCAACTAGTTGAGGGAGCCACATGGAGGTAGAAGTGCACATGATGGGATAAATTTACCCCCATTTATTCCCTTCCCTGCTCTCGCCATAGCATCAAGTACCAAATCCCTCCTCAGTACTCTATTCAGTTCCTCACTCATCAGCTCTATTCATATTTTCAATGTGCACTCTAGTTGTGTTAACTCAGCTAGTATGATTAAATCAGTTCAAAATCAGTCATTCTTTCATAAATCAGTTTATAGTTTCATCATGGAATTGCAACTCTTTTCTATGTTTTCCAGCAGTTGAAATTTCATTCGAGGATGAATGTTCCCAAGGGGGAGATATTGTTACTTCCCAAAAATTTCCTAGGTCAAACTTATACCTTGCATGAAAAGCCAAGAAGAACTACAGAAATTTTTCTCGTAATGACCCAAACAACAAGTCGTGGTCACCGTAATGACTTGGGTTGTCTGAGTCGCCATCAAGCCTGCAGGAAGTCCTTTCGGAACCAACGAGCCCAGTAATGAGTCGTGGAAGAGACCAGTGACCCATCCTATTGAGTCATCGGGAGAAGTCTGAGAAGGTAAGAAATTCATCCTAGTGGCAAGTGAGGGAAAACAACGACATGTTGTTCACACAACGAGTCATCGTTTCCATCCATGAGCCAAACCTACAGCCCCAGTGGCCAGGACAAGTGGTGGCAATGACCCGTGGGTTGGACCAATGAGCCGTTGTGTCCCTGTTCGTGTGGATCCAGCTCAGGTTCAAAATCCCTTTGGTAACCACGAGAGGAACCAATGACCATTGGTTCATCCAATGAGTCGGTGTCCTCTCATTGTCCAGTTCTAGCAAGCCCAGAATGCTGCCCAGGACCAATGACTGGTCCCAACGAGTTGTGCTATCAACCAACAACTTGTTGTGTGACCCATTGGTCCTCGTGGCGCTTTCAAGATTTTTTCTGGGGGAATTTTAACTTCCCACATTTTTAATACCTAAACTATGTCGTTTTGGGTTATATTGAGGGGATTTAGAGGTAACTATTCTCTCTTTATTCCTCTCTTATTCTCTCAAAGTCATAATGTAGGAACTTAGTCAGGAAGCACAAGAGCAAGAGCAAGGGTTTTGATTTTCTTTCTCGTATTTCTCAAGGGATTTCTCCAGGATTTCCACATTAGGTATGTGGGAATTCAATAAGAGAATTATTCTTCCCTTGTGTCCCAAAACTTTTTGGAAATGCTTATCAGTTCTAGCCCTGAAGTTCATAGTTTGAGTCTATTTTTCACACTATGTATTCCTTCCCCGTTATGATTTTCATGAGTATTGAAGGTTGTTGAGATATTTCAATATTGATTCCTTACATGAAATCATGAATTTTTATTCTAATTTCTTTGAATACAGTGAATTGAGTATTTCAGCATTTTCTAAATACAAGTGTTGCTTGACTCGATCATTCTTGAAATCACTAGATAGTAAAGTTGCATGATTCAAAGAGTAGAACTATTGATTGTTTAGTCTCAACAAGACTTAGTAAATTTCAGTATCTTACAGAAATGTTTATTGATCATTTGACTATAGACAGTTCTTGGAGTGCCAGTAATACCTCCCAGTCTGAAGCTTTTGAGTTATGAATTATCACTTATCAGTCTATTCTTTAGACAGCTATGACACTCCAACATAAGCATCTCTAACCAGTCCTAGAACACCAGTTTAGTTATTCGGTCCTATACACTCTTAGGTTACTTCCAAATAAGTATTCCTGAATTAGTCCAGGACCACAACTTCAAGTTATTAGCTTAGTAGTTGCTAGGACTATCCAATGGAAGTAGTACTTAGCACCGAGCGGATCGGGGTTCTAGCACAACCAAGTTCTCAGAACTATGTTGCCACTATAGGTTAGCGTCCAACGAGCCCCAACTTTATGATCACCCAGCAAACTACTATACCCTGGCAAGGTACAGTTGGCTTTCTCAGATGGGATGTATACATCGGACTCTACATTTAGCCACATGCATGTTGTTATAGATTCTCCCACTTATTCACATAGTTTAGTTTAGTTCCAGTTTGAGTCTAGCATAGTTCAGTTTAGCTTAGTTCAGTCACTTAGTTTTAGGATATGTTTATGACCATCAGTCAGGGTCATTATTGACCACATCAAGATACACAGTTTATCAATATCATTAATGGGCTGGTCATTTTTATGTTATTTCAATTCAATTGTGTTTTCCATGCTTATCATTACCTCACTTACTCAGTACATTCAAAATACTTACGCATACTTTCTATGTTGTATCGTATTATGATACAGGCACAGGTTCTCAGTCCCAACATCACTGTAGTTCCTCTCGATGATTCCGTTAGCACCAATCATTTGGTGAGTCCTTATCTTCCAAGGACATGTTTGGTCTGTTATATATTTATTCAGTTAGACTTTTAGAGTTAGCTAGGCCAGTCCCAGTAACTCATCAGTTGGTAGTTGGCTTTCAAACACAGTTGTTTAGTGGTTTCCAGTTATGTTTTCACTTTCAACAGTATTGATTACATAATTATTTTTACAAAGATTTCTCTTATGTTTACTTAGTTTACTAGTGTAATGATAGACCATGGGTTAGCTTAGGGTAACTTGTGGCACCAAGTATCGTGTCTCGGCCAAGGTGCAGACTTGGTCAGCATGAAAGTCCGAGAGAATTTAGTGAAATATATCATGTATGTTGAGAGACGTTAGATGAACTTAATCGTCAATCTTGCACAAAATTTACTAGAATAGATTACTAATAAATAGTCTAACCATTATGAAATCATGGAAAACACAATCCTAGTTTTGTCTCATCAATTGGATAACCACTTATTCACTATTTAGAATTACTTTTTCTTTTATTTGCAACTCCTTCAAAAATTTGATCATCGGTTAATTTACTCATCATTAATATGTTATTTCTTTCCTATTCCCTATGGGGTAAACTCCAAACTAGTTGGGTTACCATATTTGACAACGACTACTTTATACTTCATTGCCAGGTATAATTTGGATGTGATCAAATTTTGGCGCAGTTGTTGGGAAATACGGTGCTGAAGTTGTTAATTGGTGTTTAAATTCTTCTTGTAGTCTTTATTTCTGTGATTTACATTTTTATTTTTTAGTTTTCTTGATTTGTCACAAGTTAGCATGGAGAACCATGTGGCATAGCTTAATCTCCTGCAATATGAGATAATTGAAGTATAACGAGATCAGGAACTTCAGCTGGCTGACGCATCTTGGAGAGTTGATGCTACCCAATTAGCTGTTTCCTTGGAAAAATGGAACAGATCGAACCCTCTCATCCTCGTGGATGGAATGCTATACATAATATGCTCTTCATGAGGGAGTATGAGTAGGTAGAGCCGGGTTACGCTGAGCCATTATTGCAGCCCAGCTACCAGCTAATGCTAAGTTTGACGTCACAAGTACAATGATGCAATTATTGGCACGAAGGGGTTGGTCAATGATTTTGGTGAATATCTATACCGCACTTGATAAATTTCACTGGGATCTCGCAATGCCTACGTACTGCCAGGGTTTCCCAAGAGGCCATTAGACTAAGGTTATTTACTTTCATTGGCAGGGGAAGCTACTTATGGTTGAATGGAGACGTTAGATGAGTCTATCAACACGGTGGACAAGAAAGGATACAAAAATTTTCTTGGAGAGATTTTTCACTATCACGGATGATCCGTTTGAGGGATGAAATTAATAATTTTAGATAATTACCTGGGGAATCCTTACACGAGGCATGGCTAAGATTTAAAAAGAAATTAAAGCAGTCCTAACTAAGCTCGTGAGGAAGTTCTTTCGAGGTATTTTGTCACCGAGTGCCTCAAATAAGCTAAAGCAGACGAGATAACAGAGGGGTTCATGATGGCCCACACTGTTGCAGAAGCTAGTGAAATATTAGATAAGATGACAAAGAGAAACAGGGCATGGCACACAAGAGAATCTGAGACCACAATAAACAATTCTAGAGGTATAACATCGTAGCAAATGAAGAAAGAAGACGAAAGGGAACAAGATATGGCCCATCTGAAGACCCAATTAGAATTGATCAACAAACATCTAACAACAATTAATATTCAAAAGGTGCAAGTGGTGAATGCTCAAGAAAAGGGGCCCACAAGTATGAAGATCACTGCCTTGATGCGAAGATTAGGCTAATTTTTGTCAATATCAAAGGGATTTCCAGGCCAATGCCCAAGGGTCTAACCAATACCGGTATCAAGGACAAGGAAATCAAGGTCGGAACAACTATAGGAACAACAATTATGACAAGTCTGGGTTCAGAGATAAGGACCAAGGTGTTTGGCGATATAGAGATTCCCCAAAAAGACAAGAATAGACATATGTACCTCCATGAGCTAGAAAGCGCTGCAAATGACTCTAGCATAGCAAGGTTGGAGGACATGATGAGCCGAAAAAGGCTGATTCCACCAAAAGTAGGAGTCAAGAAGATGAGGGGTAAGCTATATCAAGCTGAAACAATTGGTAGATTCACATTCGACCTCCATCAAGAAACTAGAGCAACATATGGACAAACCCAAAGGCTTAATCAGAGAAAAGGGCATCTTGACTAGAGACACCATTATTAATCCTCAGAATGAGGGTCATTGAACGTGAACATGAACAAAACAGGTATCTTGATGAAATTTGAGTAATCGTGCCGTGATGTTAAATCAAGCGCTATTTTTCTGGAAGCCAACCAAAGGTATTTTTATTTTTATTTTTAGAGTTGATGTTTGTTCAAGTGTGCAGGAATTAATCCATAAACCATGAAAGAATTTTTAAGCATACTGAGATAGTTGAAAATGGGGTGCGAGAGAAAAGATAGCCCTATGCCACAAGGACAGGCGCGACAGGCAATCCCTGCAGTGCATGAATAAGTGTGACGCGTAGGCCTTACACTACATCCACTAGAATGATGCGAAAGCCTCACACCACAGGGAATGGCGCAACACGCAGAGGGATCCCAGGCATGAAAAATCTTGGGCAGACGCGGGTCAACCCGATCCAAGGGAGGATTTAAAGTGCTAAAACATAAATTTTTCCAACTTTTCTTCCATACAGGCAACACACACCAATTCTCTCTCAATTTTCTCTCAAAAATTACATCTTCTTCCCAAAATCTTCCAAATTTCTTCACCCAAATCATAAAAAAACATCATTTTTTCTTGAGGTTTCACTAAAAATGGCTTGAAGGTCTAGCAAAGAAAAGGGTATGGCTTCTCCATGCCATGGCACCAAAAGATAATGAATGGGTCAAGAAGTAAAAAATGAGGATGCTAGCATGCCACAACAACCACCACAATGTTATGAACTCCGTTGGGTCACAAAGTAAGAAGGTAAAAAATGGTTTAAAGAGAATAAAGAATCAAAATATTCTCATGAATTGTATGTTGATAGAGATAATTTAGAATCCAAATTTTTTCACATGATTGATAGAATACATAATGTTGGGCTGGATTTTGTGTTCAGTGATCTGAGGGAGTGTAATTTAAATATGATAAGAGAAATTTTTGGAAAATTGAGAGCCTAAGGGGAGGATGAACCAAGTAAAGTTAGAGGGAAAATTGTGAATTTTATGCCCGCTGCTTTAAATAGATTGTTTGGTACTCCTAATGTTGATCCATAGGGAGTGAAAGACCTTCTCTTGAGACCTCTTTATAGATGGATACAAAATACTCTTCAGTGGCCCGAATTCAATAGCTAGGTGGTCCCAACACCAACAGTATGGGTATCACATGTCTTTTGTTTATGCACATATGAGCGGGGAGGCTAGAGCGTTGTTAAAAATTATTTGTGCTTGTTTGGTGCCTGGAAAACATGTGATGCATATAACTAGGGAGAGAGTTTGTATTGTTTTTTCTTTGATAACTGGGAGGCTAATAAATGTTGGAGTCATTATTCGGGATGTCTTGAGGATAGCGAGGGTGAAGAAGGGACAAAAATTTAGTTTTGAGGGTCTTTTGACCTGATTTCTTAGAAAGCAGCAGATTGACGAGGAGGTAGTCAACTATAGACCATGGTATGACCCAAATGGGCTAGATGTGACAAAGAAAAAGGAGCCCAAAGGTACACGTGGTCTTGTTTTGTCTATCATTGAGCGCAATGCGCGAATTAATAATGTTCTTAATCACTTGTATGACATGTAAATGCTGCAACAAGGATAAGGCGGGTGACACATGAGCAGCTTCAGCAGCTGAGTATGGGTTGCTTGTTTTGGTTGAATTTTTATCGTTTTAAGTTGTGGGTTTGAAGAGGGTGATGAATGGGTAGTAGAGAATTTCATGAAATTGGTGAATTTGGAGTATTCTTTATGGAGGAATAAGTTGCAGACTTTTATGGAGGAATAAGTTGCTTGAGCAATGTGATGCTTGAGTTGGTGAAAATATTTGGTTGATAAAAATTCATAAAAATTGTTGGTTGAATACATTGTGACTACTTCCATACTTTTGTTTTGTGAACTATGAATTAATAATGGAAGAATTAAAGTGAGTGGCTAACTTGAAGCACTTTTGAAAAAATGAGAGGAATGTGAGGAAAATCATAAATGTGGTTTGGAGTGTAAAGTTTGTGAATGAATTGTACTAATAAGATTTAACATGATCATGGGGGAAGTATGAGTACTCTATTTGATAAATTCTCAAAATTATGCTAGCAAATTAAGTGTGGGGTCTTTTTGCGCATCCTAGACCTAATTAGCTAGTATTATTGTTCATGAACTAACTATGTGTGGTTATTGTTTTGATTGGATGGTGTTATGGCTTCACGTGCAGAAAAAAATCAAGGAAGTAACGGTTGCTAGAAAGGGGTTCAAAAGTTTTAGGAAGGGAGTTTCATTGAGCTTATCAACCTAAAAAGACACCCCATGCTAGAAGGTTTGGAGCCAAGGTCATGGAGGAGCATGGGCTGAAGTGGTTCAATGCCCAAAAGGAAGCTTAGTATGCCCCGGAGAATTGGATTAATGAGGGTCGTCTGGCACTTGAGTTACCTACCATTCATCACACCCTTCGTGAGTTGGGGCTAGGATACATGTTTGCGGATCCAGAGGAGTGCAACCTCACCTTAGTGAGGGAATTTTATGCCAAATTGAAACACCTCATATGGAGAGAGAAAAAAGATTAAGGTGCAGCGACAAGTAATCTATTTCACTGCTAGGTCTTTCAATGCATTCCTTGGCATGCTAGTGGTAGACCCAAAGATGTATTTCATGTTTCTTGAGAAGCCCATATATCATGAAATTATCCACACTTTGTGCAGAGAGCATTCAGCTGCCCGATAAGCAAGAGGTGAAAATGGAACTTACTCGATACTCTCATTCTCCTACTTGACTAAGGAGGCTAGAGTTTAGGTCAAGTTAGTTTGAGATGTACTTCTCCCGGAGACACACACCACGAAGATCACTCGAGAGCGAGTAGTATTTATGTATATGCTGATGAAGGGGCTACCAATTAACTTTGGCATTGTGCTGAGGGACAACATGTGTCCATCCGGGGATAACAGCTGGTGGATGTATGATTGTGGAAGCTTGTTGACTTAGTTCTTGTGGGAGCTTGATATTGAGGAAGAGGAGGCTGACCTTCATCTACCCCCAGCAGGGCACTTGGTAGGAAAAATGATCGATGCCACAAAGGTCAAGGAGTCAACCAACTCATCAACACCATTCCTCACTCAAGTTGAGTGCCATGCTCGGGATGATTGCTGGAGAGCTCGTATGTTTGGGATGTTTGAGCTGCAACTAAAGATTGGAGGTAGACCTGCGACTGCTAAGGAGATGTTGGCACCTGAGGAGCGGTACCCACTCAGAAAAAGTTCCATGATGATGTAAATGATGGGACCGATATTTGAGAAGCTATTAGATGATGATGAGCCTATAGTGTTGATTGATGCAGTTGATAATGACAATGAAGAGGAGGATGATGCCTTCACTAGAGATATGCAGGTTGATTACTCAGAAGGAGATCATGATGACGATGATCAAGAGTATAATCCTGATGATGATGACTTTGCATAGAGTCTCAGGAAGTTCTCTTTCTCTCCCTACTTGACATGATATGTTTGTGCACTATGTAAGTGTGGGGTGGAGGAAATAG
>JACEIK010000492.1:395914-408839 GCA_018107945.1 Datura stramonium | reverse complement strand
TGAAAACAATCTTAGATTCATATTTCTAGTCAGTTTCAGTCTATTTCTTTCTATTTCAGTTCCATCAGTTGTATTGTTGTTTTCAGATATTTTTCAGTTGCTGCCTTACATACTCAGTACCAGCGGTACTGACACTCGTTTGAGGCGCTGCATTACTTGCCTACAGGTACTCATAGACGAGGAGCCGATCCCTCGTGATTCTATCCAGATCACAATAGTCATCAGCTCCAGTCATTCGGAGATAGATAGCTAGAGGTTTATCCCTTTTCTTTTTTTGTACAGTATGGGTAGGCCGGGGCCTGTCCCGACCATATTATCAGTATTCTTAGAGGCTTTCAGATTGTTTATACCCTGTTGTTAGTTATACCGGTCGTGTGAGGCCGTGTGTACATTTTAGCTTGTTATGATGGCCGTGTGGGGCCTTACTCCGTTGGTAGTGGTGACCTTGTCGGTCACGTAGAGGTTTAACACCTGTTTTCTTGATTTAGAGATAACTAGACAGCATGATGGCCTTGTCGGCCCGCGTAGGTTCCTTCATACTACCGTTGCTCTGGTTAGCTGTTGTTTGTTTACAGGTGTCTATAGGCCTAGTCGGCTGGAGGCTGTATTTATAGCCGTTATATAGCCCGTTGTTTTCTTTAATCCAGAGTTAGAGCCAGCCAGGCACCAGAAGTGCTTAGGCTCAGCAGTCTAGCAGTTCAGGTCCCAGTAGGGCACCAGGTGCTAGTCATACCCCCCAAGGCGGGGCGTGACACATTTGTCCTTGAATGTTGGAAAACATACAGAAAAGAAGAGAAATACAATTATCATATTCAAATACTGATCATTTAAGCTGAAAACTGACAGAATGACTACCTCTGAATTGAACTACATGGCTGAACTGCATTCATGAATTATGCATACATCCATATATAGGAAAGAAACTGGGGCACATGAGCTGAACACGAAACTGAATAGAGTTTTAGGGCAAAAAATGATACCTTAAGCTGGAACTAAGCCGATAAAGAATAAATGTGGGTATCTAGCCATCATATCTACCTCGGCTCCCCTAGTAGCTCCCTCCACATGCTGATTCCTCCATAAAATTTTAACTGAAGCTACCTCCTTGCTTCTTAGCCTTCGAACCTATCGATCCAGTATTTCCAACGAAACCTCCTCATAACTAAGGTTGTCCTTCACACTAACACTGTCCATCGGGATAACTAGAGCTGGATCATCCAAGCACTTCTTTAAGAGAGATATATGGAAGACAGGATGAACTGAAGCTAACTCTGAGGGTAGCTCTAACTCATAAGCCACCTTGCCAACACGTCTCAAAATACGGTACAAGCCAACATAGCGGGACTAAGTTTTCCTTTCTTTCCAAACCTCATCGCTCCCTTCATGTGAGGCACCTTTAGAAACACCCAATCATCAACTTCAAACTCAAGTTCCCTCCTCCTCACATCCACATATGACTTTTGGTGACTTTAAGCTGTTTTCAACCTTTCCCTTATCAACTGAACTTTCTCCATAGCCTCATGGATTGAATCCGGACCTATCAAGGTAGCCTCACCAATTTCAAATCAACCGATAAGTGATCTACATCTCCGCCCATAGAGAGCTTCGAACGGAGCCATCTGAATGCTGGAATGGTAGCTGTTGTTGTATGCAAACTCAATGAGAGGCAAAGGATCATCCCAACTACCCTTGAAATCAATAACATAGGCTCTCAACATATGCTCAAGCGTCTGAATAGTCCGCTTCGCCTGACCATCTATTTGCGGGTGAAAGGCTGTGCTAAGCTTGACTTGAGTACCAAGTCCCTTTTGAAAAGATCTCCAAAACTGAGAGGTAAACTGAGTACCTCGATCTGATATGATGGACAAGGGAACTCCATGCAACCGAACCAACTCCCAAATGTATAACTTAGCATAATCCTCCGCTAAATTGGTAGTTTTTGATCTGTAAGAAATGAGCTACTTTGATTAACCTATCCATAACAACCCAAATGAAGTCATACTGTCTGCGAGTGCGAGGCAAACCTGCAATAAAGTCCATGTTGATATCTTCCCACTTCCAATTAGGGATGCTAATATCTTGGAGCACACCTCCGGGTCTTTGATGCTCAACCTTCACCTATTGATAGTTTGGACACTTAGCCACAAATTCGTCTATGCCTTTCTTCATGCCATTCCACTAATGGACTTCCCGTAGGTCACGGTACATCTTGGTGGCACCTGTATGTATAGAATATCTAGATCCATGAGCCTCGTGCAACATCTGATCTCTTAAATCATCAACATTTGAAATACATAAGCGACCCTGGTATCGAAGCACACCATGTTCCCCTTTGGAGAAGACCTCTACCTTCTAATTCTGAACATCTTCCTTCAATTTCACCAAGATAGGGTCCTTGTCTTTTCTAGCTTTTACATCGGTCACCAAGGATGATTCTGACCCATTCTGAATAATTATTCCACCATATG
Source organism: Datura stramonium (assembly GCA_018107945.1). Lineage (NCBI taxonomy): Eukaryota > Viridiplantae > Streptophyta > Magnoliopsida > Solanales > Solanaceae > Datura > Datura stramonium. The sequence goes on along the minus strand of JACEIK010000492.1, from coordinate 406,371 downwards.
TCAAGTCTACCAAATGAACTCCCAATCATGCAAGTCTATACACATCTTTCACCAATTCCTTCTTCTCCTCCTCTACATGGGACACAGTCTCCATGGATAGTCTACTAAGAGCGTCTGCTACTACACTGGCTTTGCCCCGGTGGTATAGGACACTCATATCATAATCCTTGAGTAGCTCCAACCACCTCATTTGAGGCAAATTGAGATCCTTTTGAGTAAACACATATTGTAGGATCTTGTGGTACGTAAACACATCTACGTGGACCCTGTACAAATAGTGTCTCCATATTTTCAAGGCAAATACAATCGTTGCCAATTCAAGATCATTAGTCGGGTAATTCTTTTCATGCACTTTCAGCTGTCTAGAAGCATAAGCTATAACCTTTCTGTGCTGAATCAATACACATCCAAGACCGATCCTTGAAGCATCACAATAAACCACAAACCCATCCATGCACTCGGGTAGGGTTAACACCGGTGCTGAGGTAAGTCGGGTCTTTAACTCTTGGAAGCTCTTCTCACTAGCCTCCGACCGTTGGAACTTCACCTTCTTCTGGGTCAATTTGGTTAAAGGTGCTACAATAGATGAGAAAACCTCAAAAAATCTTTGATAGTAGCCGGCTAAACCCAAGAAACTCCAAATATCTGAAGGATTCACCGTTTTAGGCTAATTCTTCACCGCCTCAATTTTTTGAGAATCTAATTGTATGCCCTCACTTGATACCACATAGCCCAAAAATGCTATAGAGTTTAACCAAAACTCACACTTGCTGAATTTGGCATATAATTGACGATCCTTTAGAGTATGAAGCACTACTCTCAAATGAGCGGCATGCTTCTCCTCGCTCCGAGAGTATATAAGGATGTCATCAATAAACACGATCACGAACATGTACAAGTATGACTTGAATACCCTATTCATCAAATTCATAAAAGATGTAGGAGCATTCGTTAGTCCAAAAGATATAACTACAAACTCATATTGACTATACCGCGTCCTAAAGGCTGTCTTCGGAATGTCACTCTCCCGAACTCTAAGCTGATGATACCCGGACCTGAGATCTATCTTTGAGAAACACTTGGCACTCTGAAGCTGGTCAAATAAATCATCAATCCTGGGTAAGGGATACTTGTTCTTTATAGTGACTTTGTTCAATTGCCGATAATCAATACACATGCGAAGAGAACTATCTTTCTTTTGGACAAAGAGAATTGGTGCACCCCTTGGAGACTTGCTCGGTCTAATGAAACCCTTATCTAACAAGTATTTCAACTGCTCTTTGAACTCCTTTAGCTCGACTGGAGCCATTCTGTAGGGAGGAATAGATATAGGTTGCACGTCGGGTAGAAGGTCAATACCAAAATCGATTTCCCTCTCGGGAGGAATACCTGGTAGATCATCAGGGAACACTTCTGGATACTCACGTACTACTGGAATGGACTGGATAGTCTGGCTCTCGGACGTAACATCCTTAACCCTAACTAGATGGTACACACAACCTTTGAAAATCATCTTTCTAGCCTTAAGGTAGTAAATGAAACGACCAACAGGCACAACTGAACTACCCTTCCATTCTAAGACTGGATCACCCGGAAATCAGAGTCTACCGCATGAGTTCTACAATTAACTGATACATAAGATGCAAATAGCCAACCCATGCCGAGAATAACATCAAAATCGGTCATGGCTAACTCTACTAGCTCTTCTGAGGTGACTTTCTGAAGGACTGTAACCGAGCAACTTCTATACACCCGTCTAGCTACAACTGAATCACCTACTCGAGTAGAGACTGAGAAGGGTTCTAACAAGATTTCAGGACTGACTCCAAAACTACTAGCCACATAAGGTGTCATAAAAGACAAGGTAGCCCCTAGATCTAACAAAGCATATATATCAAGATGGAAAACTCACAACATACCAGTAACTACATCCGGTGAGACCTCCCGCTCCTCGAGGGATGCTAAGGAATAGAATCTATTTTGGCTCTAATTGCCACATGTGCTAGTAGATTCCCCCTGTTGGGCTGGGCATGCGGGTGGAGCTGCTTAATTGGAAGCTTGTACTCAGCCCCTATCATGGTCCTATCTAACTTCAGGGCAATCTCTAAGCATATGTACAGGCTTTTCGCACCTAAAGCAAGAACCTATACCCGCCAAACATTGAACCGTGTGCTCCCGACCACACCTACTGCAATCTGGAATACTGAAATCTGCGGGCCTGTTGCTCTGACCCCGAGAGCCTGATGCTATCCCTCTCTGGTCATGCCTAGGTATAAATGGCGCACTTATCACTGAAGATTCTAGGGCTGAAAACCTCTAGTGGGACTGCTATTGGTGCCCACCGCCTTGTCTTGACTGAGAGAATCTATAGCTGTCTGTCCTGGTCCTCTTGGCCTCTCTCTCCCTCATATTCTCCGCTTCCATCTGTTGGGCGTATAAGACTATCAGAGGGAAATCCATATCTTGATGGAGCATAGCGATCCTGCAATCCTTTTCTAGATAGTCCACCACTCCATGAACAAACCTGCTCACTCGCGCCCTCTGATCAACCACTAACTTTGGGGCATACTTTGATAGACGAGTGAACTCTAGGGCATATTCTTACACTGTCATCTTTTCCTATTTTAAATTCACTAACTTGGCTACCTTCAGTTCCTTTATCTCACGAGGGAAGAACTGATCTAGAAAAGCAACGTGAAACTCATCCCAACTGATAGGGCATGCTCCGGCTGTCCTACTATCCTTACACTGTTTAAACCAAATATGTGCGACCCCTTCAACTAATATGAGGCCAAATCAGCACACTCTTCTCCATTCACCCCCATGACCTGGGTGATCTTCAAGATCTCGTTAATAAACTCATGTGGTTCCTCGTCCACCTTTGACCCAAGAAACTCTGGCGGGTTCATCCTTAGGAAATCTTTGACTCGTGCTGCCACCGCATTCCCATTCTACGGAATATGCACCACTGCTTACTGGTTGACCTAGGTGGTTAAGGCCTGCGCTAGCATCTACATGGATACCCTGAATTCAGCGTGGACAACCGGCTCTGATGCATGGTGCTTATGGATTGGTGAGGCTTGTTGGTGCCCGTCCCTATTGCCATCCTCGTGGAAATTTTCATTTTCATTCCTTCTACCGTTAACTTTGCGGGGATGCATGATTCTGCAATCGCGAATAACACGAGTTAGAAGGATAGAGAGACATTTCACCGCATGACATGGATCATGAAAGAAGGGAACATTTTCTAAATATCTCGTAGCCTCTTCATCATAAGTGTGGCATGCTTCACACTCATGAAAAAAGAATCTACTTAACGTGGCTTTCAGATACCCTAGGACACTTCAAAACCTATTTCTATAATACCAAGCTTGTCACGACCTGAACATAGGCCCGGATCGAGACACGAGAAAAGGATCCCCAGGAGACTCCAAGACGACACATGGCGTGAACATACCTCTAACTCAATCAACAAAGCGGAAGACTTAGCATAACAAGCAAATCATAAGTCTAAGCATAATAGATAATCAAAAATATACAACATGAGTCTGAAGCCAAATACAATCTATTTTCTGAACAGCCTATAAGTCTGATGAGTTGATAGGACAAAACCCTAACTAACTCTCTAAGTCTTAAAATGAAAATACGCCAACATAACTAAATAAAAGAGGGGCCCTCGACAGATGAGGACTCACCAACAGAGATTGATGCTAACTCTAAAAGCTGGCTAGTGGTGAGGCTGAGTCTAAAGATTGGAGCCTGTATCATAAAATGATACAAGATATAGTATGCGGTCAGTACATGGAATGTACCGAGTATACAAGGTAAGTAAAAATGCTTAAATAAGTAAAATCATTTAAAACATGCATAATATAAAACATAATCAAATCAAGGATCTGAGAGTAAGGCTTGCATGCTATTTTCTGAAATCATGATCTTAACCTAACATAACATCATAACTAAATCGATTGACCCAAAGCTGAAATCTGATCGTCATAAGTAAAACTAAACACTGGGTCAAACCTGCTTTAGAATATATATATATATATACACACACACATCATGAAGGATAAACATGCATAACTGAATCATGAGGAATAATGGGAGACTCATCATATAACCGACATACCACGATAGAGCTTACGTGGTCCCAACTATTACACTCAAGTGAGTAGAGCCGTCCAAAGCTTGCCAGGGCTAAGGAGGATACGATGATATCATATCAACTCGAGGCCCATTCGGGGTAGGGGATAGCTCACAAGGGAGGTTCCAAAGTATATATGATATGTATAAACCTACGTTGGTGCGTAGTTCTGAGGCATAGGGTCGTCTGACCCTTAGCCTACTCGATGCTAGACACTACTCCCAAAAACATGCATATGCTCTCCATCGTTTTTCAACGAAGCTTACCATTATCTATTGACGAAACTTAATAATCAAATACATATCAAATATGAAATCATATATGAGGAGTTTTTTCTCAAACCATACCACAAGCTGAACATAAATGGGAGTCTTAACTCCAAAACCATGTGGTAAGCTTAATTTGGGAAATTATAAATCATACTTGAGCATATGGGCATTGCCCAATACTTTAACATGCTTGAAAATACTATATTCACTTGAAAACATGATTATAAACATGGGTAACTTGAAAATATATTTTTTTTATCAATAATATCTCATCATACTTGAACATTCATCATAAATCTCAACTTTCATGAACTTCTCATAAATGAAAATTTTAATTTATAAAGCTTGAAACATGATTATAATTGAAAACAACATAAAACTTGACTATGAATCATAATTCAATAGTAGAAACGTATTTAGATCATACCCATGTAGAAAATTTAGAAATTTCATGCATCGGGTTAAAACCCCATAGAATCAACGTAGGAGTTTTCATGATTTAGGGAGGGATTGGGCATGGGTTTGAACGAATTCACCATTCATAACCCTACATACCTGAAGGGATCTGATTCTATAACTTCTCTGATTGCTCAAGGAAGAATTGATGAAGAACCTTGAAGAATTAACTTTGATCACCCTCCCTAGACTTCTGCTCTTGTATGCATGAATAGGAATAGCTTAAAATAAATTTTCCCCTTTTAAAACCCATTATTCATAGCTTAAAACGACGTAGTTTAGGACTTTGAATCATAGAAATTACAAAAAAGCCCTTAATAAACTCACAGAGTAAAATAGACTGCCAGTCCTCACGAGGGACTGGACGAGTCGTCACCTTGGAACACGGCTCTTGTCCTCCACTCATTGAGTGCACTGCCAATTTTCCTCAAAGGATCCCCATGAGGGACCTAACGGATCGTCATTGGTGACCATGACTTATGGTCACCTCTCATGATCTTCACTGCCTAATAGTCCCCGATTCTTCTCCAACCCTGACCACGGCTGAATCAATGAGTCGTGGGGTATGACCAGGACTTGTGGTCATTCCCGTGGTGACTTCAAATCACAAATTCCAAAACTTAAGGCAAGTACTTCACCAAGAGTCACCTAACGGCTCGTGGTCAACCCCATTGGTCTAGTAACGACCCGTTCTGTGATCTGGTGCAGAATTTCTAGTTTTCTCTGTTTCAACTTCTTGGTCTGGATTTAGGGATTTCGGGGTATTACAATCTATTTCTGATGTTCATGTGTTATACATCAAACTTATGACCTGAAGGTTAATTTGAAATTCATACCATAGTTGTGTCTCCTAGTCTTCTTTAGACTCTAATCTCTATATTTCTTCTTATTTCTCAACCAAAAGTTAAGTCTCAAAGTGCAACATTCCTAAGATTAATCTCCCCTCTGTCACCATAGATACCAATGAGTCTACACCCACCCCTACACCCACCACCGATCCCAAACCCAGTTCCCCTCATCATATGGAGACACAGGCATCTGTTTCGCCGGATACCTCCATGGTCACCGCTCCAAACTCACCATCTCCTCGGAGCCTGTAGGTTAATTCCCCTGGGTCGGCATCTTCTTCATAAATCGACTCGTAAACCCTCCTTTCCAACATATGGGGTCAATACACTATCTCTCAAAATCCCCGTCTGTCTTCCTCTCTGGTTAACTCTCATGATGATGTCTCCGAGGAAGAGAGTTCTAATGAAGAAATCATTAAAAATCCTCCTTCATTGTCTGATTTTGATAGTCTTGATGATATGGTTCCCCTTGCCTCTCTCAAGAGAGGTTACTGTAAGCGCACTCTGCTCAAATCCTCCTCTTCTTCTTCGACAATGAAGAAATCTTTTCCTCTTGGACCGGCTTCTTGCACCTAGGACCGTTGTCAGAACCAAGGGATCTCTGATTGCTTTGTGCCCTTAAACCCAGCTCCTGTACATCGCGTCAAGGTCAAAGAATTTGGTGAGCGCAAGCTGCTTAAAGGGAAAATGGTAATTCCATATGATAATGTGCATATGGTGACCCTTTGGTCCAATATTCAAGCTCAGGGGTGGTCGGGGTTATTTACCGTTATAGAGGCGGTATGTGCTCGCTCAGAGGTGCTTCTTTCTCCATTTTACTTTCTCTTATGATTTTATTACCAGTCGAATTGGGGATGTTATAGTAGTGATTAACTCTCACACTTTGGGATCTATGTTTAAAATTCCGTGCGAAGGATTCTCCTCTTATCAAAAGAACCGATGGCCGGATCTTCCTCCCTCCCTAAAACCCTTGGACATTGTTCAAAAGTTTTTTAACAACCCATTTATCCTGTCTTATTCGAAGGCCTACAAGTACTCCATGTCTGACTATCACAAGTATTTATTCTCCTTTGTTATCAAGAATTTGATTCCGCGCCAAGAGCGTCGTGATGCTACCTCTTATCTTGATTTAACTCTCATGGAGCTTTTGAATAGGGAGATTCCTATAAAATTTCCTGGGTTGATGATGTCTTACTTGTTTAAGGTTGCGAATGATGTTAAACAAAATCATGCTTTTCCGTATGGGCTTTTCTTGATGAAGGTATTTGATAAACTCCGTGTTAAGATCACTGCTCTCGAGTCCTACTCAATTTATGATGCTTTGGATTATTATGAGACTCAGGGATCTAATCAAGGAGGGGATTTTGAGGATCATGTTGCTTCGAATCCAGCTGTTCAGTCTCAGGTTTTTGCTGACAATGAGAGATTAGTGTTAGAGAATACACAGCTTTGCCAGGAGAGTGCTGACTTGTGGGCTTAACTAACTTGTAATGAGGAGATGAAATCTTCCCGTCATGCTGAAATTTTGACTCTAATTAAGGCTCTGTCTCCAGCGCCTATGTCCTCTCCAGATGTTTCTATTACCTCTTTTCCACTTGCCCCTACACCCTAGCTTGTTTTGCCTTTGTTATGAACTATTTTAATTGTATGGTGGTTAGGTTTTTGGGTTGTCTGACTGGTATATTATTTTGGTTATGCTAATTCTAGTGGTGGCTACTGTTACTTTCATATCACTGATTGCCTAATGTGCTGCTTACTACTACTTGTGACTTTTCTTTGCTGTCTTAGTATAGTATATTCCTTTTCACTGATGCCAAAAGGGGGAATTTGCTATGATTGACACCAGTTTTGTGATAATCTATGTTAGCCTAAGTATCCTAACTAATCATGGTTGTTGATATGAAGTTAAGGTCAATGCATAGTCTTATTTATCATCATTAAAAAGGGGGAATATGTTAGATATTGATTTTAAAGATGACTAAATAAGACTATGCTTGTCGAGTTCTTTTTGGAAAATGGTAAATAATTTTATTTGTTACTTAATGATAAGCTGTGTGTTACTAATTGGTTTGTGGAGGTCTAGTTTTGTTGATGCTCGTAGGAAAAGGAGCTTGAAGTCAAGGATGCTACAAGGAAAGAAATCTCTACTGATTAGAAAGGAATATGTGCTAATAAGGGAAGAAAGAAATCACTGTTGAACAAAGAAAGGAATATTGGTTGATAAGGAAAGAAAATATTTGGTAAAAGGTTGTAGAATTCAACAAGAAGTCTACAAGATCTTCTAATAAGGCAAGTATTCTTAAGTTAAAGATTCCTTTTCCTAGTAGAAGATCAAGGCAACGGGCTTCTGTAATCTATAGAAAGAGAAGATCTCACGTTAAGGTATGGTAATTCACACACAAATACTCCTTAGCAATTTCATAACTTCTGGGAAATTAATTGGCATTGAAGTTGAAGAGAGTTGACCGATGCTAGAGACAATTCCCTAATCTTGTTCTGTTGCAGTCTAGGTCTAAGTTTCAATCTGTAGTAAATCTATAAACTTGAGTCTATTTTAATTCTGTTTTTCAATTAATTGTAATTGTAACTAAAGTTCTCCTTGTTAAACTAAGGGTAGTTTATACAGGTTAGGAACTTTGTAAGTGCTTAGGGGTAGGTCCTTGGATTGTGGGGGTTACAATCCAAATTTGGCTCGGTATTTTAGTGGAGTTAATTCTAAATCCTAGTAGGGAGTAGGTCGTGGTTTTTACACCCATTCGATCCTGGGTGGTTTTCCACGTAAAAATCTTTGTCTCTCACTTTACTTTTTACTCGTTATTTCTGCTTGAATTGGGTTACTGCTCACAGGAACAAGGTCAAATCTATTTTTGTCATAAAAGAAAATTCAAGTTAAGTTATTGGGTTACTGCTCACAGGAACAAGGTCAAATCTATTCTTGTAATAAAAGAAAATTTAAGTTAAGTTTTAATTAGGCAGAAAAATCATTAGATCCAATTCACTCCCTCTTAGGTCTAATTTAGAAGTCATTGTAATAACAATTGGTATCAGAGCAGGCTTCTCATTTATAGGTTGACCCCTTTGTGAAAGATCCGTCAAAATGACTTCCGAAATAACTCTGCCTGAGGGACAATCTAACACTCGACCTCCTCTCTTTAATGGACAGCACTACAGTCTTTGGAAAAACCGTATGGAAATTTACATGAAAGCCAAGGACTATCAGCTATGGATAATTACCTTGAAGGGACTTCTAGTTCCTATTAAAGTAAAATCTGACCGAACAAAGATGCCAAAGACTGGAGATGAATTTGATGCTGATGATTTTAGGATGATGGAAAAGAAACCTAAGGCTATAAAGATACTCTACTTTTGTAATATCCCAGAAGTGCCTAAGACTAGACTCGAGATTTGAAATGGAAAGTAGCAGAAATATGAGATTTCTTCTCAGAACGAGTCATTATACGGGTCTTTGGTGGGACTAATGACCCATTGGAGGTGCTCTTGATGAGAATTTGTAGAGTAGGCTGGGAAGTAACGGGTCTCAGAACAATCCATTGGTTAAAGTAACGGATCGTTGGAAATGAGCCGTTGTTAGGGTGGTCATGGTCAAGGAGGATGGCACGAGTCGTTGGTCGTGGTATGCTCCCATTGGAAGGTTTTCAAAAAAGGGACAGTGGTGACAACGGATGGTTGCCACGAATCGTTGAAGCTGGGTACGACTCGTGGAACCTGTCATGGTAACAGGTTTGGGATTGGAACCTGGGCTGAGGAAATGGGGGAACATGACTCGTGGAAGATTGTAATGACCCATTGGATTAGTCGTGGTCACTGGAAGTGTAGATTTTCCAGGTTTTTATTAAGGGTATTTTCGTCATTCTTAAGACCTAAGGTCCTAAACTATGCTGTTTTTAGCTCAGTTAGCAGGGGTTTAAGGGGGATAAACCTATTCTAAGAATCTCCACTCCATGCATGCAATCTACAGCCTTCCTTGAAGATCAAGTTTGAGGAATTTCATCAAATCCTCTCCAATTTCCTTTGGGATTTCAAGTGGGAGTGTGTGAATTCGATTTATTCAGGTATGTGAGACTATGAATGAGAGTTTATTTCATTCTCATTCCCTAGATCCTTCTCAATTCCATGAATTTCAATTCTAGATTCAAATTTCATGATCTTATGGGGTTTATTTCAATTCTTCTAAAATTCTCTATGATCTATCTATGGGTCAATTCCCTTCACGTATCAATTCATATTTTATGATCTATGAGAAGATTTTCTAACTATTTTGATTATTAATTTATAGTTTCAAATTTTAAATTAAATCATGCCCAATTATGTATGTTCATGAAAAGTCAAGTTATAATTCCATTATGATCTTGATATTCTTAAGCCCTAAATTATGATTTATGATATGGCTTCTCTCATGTACTCATCATGAATTTATAAATATCAAGTATATACATGTTTTACAAGTATGCATGGATTTCATGATTTATGGATTTATGACTCCTGGCCGATTCATGGGTCCTTATTCATGGAAAATCATGTATTTCAAGTGGGATACATCATATTACTATTTATTTATCCATGAATTTCATGAATGATTTTACGATTACGATATGAGCCCCATATGCATTTTTTGGGAGCAGTATCTAGCACCGAGTAGACCCGACGTTCAAAGGAAAACCCCGTAGTCTTAGAACTACGTACCACCACAGGTATATACATACATACATACATACATAC
>JACEIK010000492.1:348753-386722 GCA_018107945.1 Datura stramonium | reverse complement strand
TAATATCACACTTGAACTTGATAGTTAGATGAATTGGTCCAGTCCCTGTGGGTTCGACATTCCGGTTCTTAAAAAGAGCCACTATATTACTTGCACGACCTGTACATTTGCGGGGAGTGAACACTGAGTAGTAGTGTAGCAGAAGTGCTGGGAGCTGCCTTTAAATTACCAACATATGTAGCTGGTGTCTCGCTCTGCTCCTGTGAGGTGAGGCATTCACCTGTGCGCCCCTTACTAGCTGGGTCAGTGGAACTACTGTGGGAAGTCGGGCCTGACTCACCGGGTTCATTTCATCCCAGATCAGGCCAATGTCTGCTATCCTCTGCCCTCTAATTAAGTTCTCCTTACCCCATCACACTGGAACTCTTACCTCTTTTCATAATCTAAAGATGAGGCTCAAGAATAGGATGGTAGTGCTCAATCTCATAGCCCGATCTTGCATCTCCTGTGTGGTGATCCTCGGGATGTTGATGGGGTATCTGGACATGATACACACCACCAGAGGTGCTGTATCTACACTCAGGGTGTTGTCATTGACTGTTGGTGCTAATCGATGGCGCACTAATGTCCAGCAGGCTTTTTCTATGAAGTTGAGCAAATTTTTGATAACCTACTTTCCACCAATGACCCACTCTGCTTCCTCTTTATCCCCAGCAATAACACCCGCCAACCACTGTAGCTGCCTCTTTCTTTCCTGAAAACCCAACTGCCTAATTTGTTTCATTGCCTCTACTCGGTACTCATATTCTGGCGTGGCATGTGGAGGCATGAACTGTGGCCTATATAGGATCCTAGAGATAGTGCGCTCGGATATGTCGACCTCTCGACCTCTGACCATGACACTTTCCAGTTTGGGCTGGTCTTTCACTTTTTGACCCTTTTTGGCCTTCTCCTCCATGATCTCCAAGTAGTTGGTGTAGAACTCATGGACTATCTTTGAAGTGTACTAGTACGGAGTCCTAGCCATCCATTCGAGGCTGTAGAAACTGAATATCCTCTTCATTTCCTCTTCTTCATTCAATGAGTTCGTGAGGATCCTTAGTTCTTTATGGATGCTCCGCCTAGGTTTGTTTTTGGCGGTGAGAGCAATGCCCTACTCATAGATCTCTTGCGCTCCTGACACTCTCCATCGGATAGTGCGATTCTCCCTAGGTGGCATCTGCTCTTGCTCAGTGTTAGAAGCCTCGTCCTCTGACTCAGCACTGCCACTTGCCTCTCCGAATTGGGTCTCCTCAAACCCTTCTTCTGCATTAGAGCCGCTTCCCAACTCCTGATTTCCTTCCTTAGCTCCCTCATCAGGCTGGAGAGCTTCGGTGGATGTGGTAGTAGCTGCAATGTCTTAGGATTTTGCCTTTGACCTAGTGGTTTGGATCCCGTCGGTGTCTGATGTATCGACCCTATAATCCTCTACTGAACCACTAGGGGAGATGCCTTCTTGATCAGGCTCAGAGGTTTCATCATGTAGTGTCCTCCGAGTAGTTGCTTTGGATGCCTTGCGCTTGACTGTCATTGTACCTGTAGAAAAAGAGAGTTAGAATTCCATATCTGAGAAAGAAAATCAAGAAGTAAGTTCCTTTGTAAATTACCATGAGTCAACAGTACGGGTCGTACCTTGGAGGTACAACTCGTATAGAAACCCATTGTCACGACCCGAACATAGGTCCGGATCGAGACAAAGAACAAGAAACCCCGAGAGGCTCCAAGTTGACTCATGGCATAATCATAGATATCACTTAATAGAACCAGCTAATAGAACATAACTTAGCGAAAGCTAATTAAAGGAGTCTAATTTAAAACCAAAAATAACAAATCTTATAAAACTCCGATACAAGCTGAATTTGTCTATACAAGTTTGACAGCCTCTACTGAATTGATGAGTTGCTGGGACAAGCCCCCAGCTAACTCTTAAAGTTTGAAAACTAAAATATAATGAAATAAGAAACATAAATCACACCCTCGGAAGATGAGGACTCACCACAAGAAGCTGAGATATGAATGGAGCATATCTAACCACGAGGCTGAGTCTGGAAACTTGAATCTATATCATGAAACGATATAGCACATAAAGTATGCGGTTAGTACTTAGAATGTACTGAGCATGCAGGAAACATAAATACACTAAAACATACAAGCATACAAGAAGGAAATAAAGTGAGTACATCTACATATAACTGAATTAGAAAGAAACAACCCTTTCTAAGTTACATACACATATCAACATGAAACTTTTATTTGGAATTCATATTCTGAAGCATCATCAACTCATGCATAAGGGTCCTGTACTGAACATATAATGAAAGCTGAAGCTCAAACTGATATCATACACTGCACTGGCTATCCACTGATAAATGAGACTGCGTTCTGCTATATCTGATTTAAACTGAAGTCTGAACTATACAGAACTGAGCCAAACTGATAACATGAACTAAGGGAGTCATTCTCTTCTATGGAGAGTCCTTAAATCACTAAGGGAAACATTCTTAGCTATTGAGAGTCCCTGACTGACTAAGGGAAACATTCTCAGCTATGGAGAGTCCCAATCTGTACTAAGGGAAACATTCTCAGCTATGGAGAGTCCCAACTGAATTAAGGGAAACATTCTTAGCTATGGAGAGTCCCTAACTGACTAAGGGAAACATTCTCAACTATGGAGAGTCCCAATCTGTACTAAGGGAAACATTCTCAGCTATGGATAGTCCCAACTGAACTAAGGAAAACATTCTCAGCTATGGAGAGTCTCTGACTGACTAAGGAAAACATTCTCGGTTATGGCCCAACTAAATTAAGGAAAACATTCTTAGCTATGGAGAGTCCCTAACTGACTAAGGGAAACATTCTCAACTATGGAGAGTCCCAATCTGTACTAAGGGAAACATTCTCAGCTATGGAGAGTCCCAACTGAACTAAGGAAAACATTCTCAGCTATGGAGAGTCTCTGACTGACTAAGGAAAACATTCTCGGTTATGGGGAGTCCCGTTAAACTAGAACATGGAGGTCACCAGCCTGACGCCATTTGTTTAGTCTAAATCACTTCGTCTGATCAGAGACATGAGCATTCAACTATTTACCTCATACTGAATAGCATACTGAATCACTTAGAATTGATTAAGACTACTTTCTACTAACGACAAGACCAAAAGTTTAAAAGATCATTCTCATGCGTATCATCATAGTCTTGAATCATTGTTTAAAATATACACTCTACTTTCATAAGCATTGCTAGGATCAGATCATACTTTAAACATGTCCACCATATTTGAATCTTGAATTCACATTACATAGAATATGACATATATCTTAGGTTCATGTAAGATCCATGGGTTCATTTCATACTTTAGCATGTACAATTATATCATGGTGAAGCATATAACATTTTCCCATACTCCATTTCGAAATTTACTCTAATTCATGAAGAAGATTCGATAATCATGTCATTACCATAGGTTCAACTCATATCTAAACCATTTACATCGAAATCATAGTGAAACATATACATACTTCACATTGATCAAGCCCATAAGTTCTAATCGCATCCCAACATATCTATTAAATCATATATTCTAGATTTAAGAGAATTCATACGATTTTTGTATATATTAGACATGGAAACAAGTTCATGATAAGAGCATGTAAACAATTAGCGAAGTCCCATCCAAAATTCTAGGCTATCTCATGATGAAAATTCAGTAATCATGCATTTCTCATATCACGTACATAACTCGAGATATTAAAAGTAATCTCATAAGAACAGATGATTGTCAAGCATACTAGGTCTTAGAAATTCATAGGATACATAGAAGGAATCGTCCATAAATCAAAACCCTAGATCATGCTTTACTATAAATATGTGAGTTTGGGGTTTTAGTATAAAAATTTGGGGCACAAGGATGGAAAGATATCCTTATTGAAAAGCTCACATACCTGATTAGAAGAAAACCCCACTTGAACTTGTACCTTGAAGCCTTGAGGAACACTTGATGAATTCTTGAGTTTAGAAAGAGAGGAGAAAGAAGAGTTTGAGAGTGTTTTGTGATAGAATGAGGGTTTAGGCTAGATATCCCCATAAAAACGTCCCATTAGATACTCAAAAAAAACATATTTTAGGAGTTAGAAGCTTAGGTTTTTACAAAAACACCCCTGAAAAATGCAGAAAAATATCCCCATCCAGTCCTCAAGAGGCAGTCCACGAGTCGTGGGGTTGGCAATGACTCATGGGGATAAGTCATGGAGTGCATTGGACGAATTTCCTTTTTCTGCTCTTCCATCCCCACAGATCACTTAACGAGTATTCAGGAGCACGATGACTCGTCTCTTCTTCCATGGTCTCCACTGCCTCGGGACCTCACCTTTAATCACCAACGTCCACCCAATAACCGACTTAACGAGTCGTTGCCTACCAAATGACTCGTTGGGTTTTCCGTGGTCACTGAACCATGTTGAACCTCTTGACTACTCCTCACGAGTCTGACCACAACTCGTGGGGTCACCTAATGAGTGGTTCCATGACTTGTTCTAAGGTAAATTTCTGCTGAACTCCATCAAACTCCAGGGTCTGATATTAGGAACTT
Organism: Datura stramonium; assembly: GCA_018107945.1. Taxonomy (NCBI): domain Eukaryota; kingdom Viridiplantae; phylum Streptophyta; class Magnoliopsida; order Solanales; family Solanaceae; genus Datura; species Datura stramonium. The sequence goes on along the minus strand of JACEIK010000492.1, from coordinate 382,153 downwards.
CCGGGATGTTACACCCGTGATATATCTGGTGAACGTTATGACTCCTAGGTACGACTGGTACCATGAAGGTGTGATCCGTACCATGAGTCGTATGAGGGTGCCCCTTTAACAACAATTTCTCTATATTTTTGTACGACTCATGGTACGACTAGTAGGCCGATTCCACAAATCGTAGGAAGGATTATACTATCACTTATGGACTTGATCCTTTCCAAGTTTTTGGTACAAATACCTGGTATGACTCGTAGTGGAAAACCACGAGCCATACCAGATTTCATACATCTAGTCTTTTCTAATTTATCTTGGGGCAATCCCACTGAGCCATTCTACGAGTTGTAGTATCAAACCACGAGTCATAGGAAGGCTTGTGAAGCCTGTCCCTGCATGGATTTTTTTCCAGTTATGGGGGTTTCAATTTTAATTTTTTAGGTACTCAGACTTCCCCAGGTCTAAGCATGTGTTTTAACCCGTTTTTAAAGCTACTCATCCCTCCCCTTCTTAATCACTACCCATAACTCAGTTTGCTAGTGTAGTGTGCAAGTTCAAAGATTGAATCGTCGATTTCAATCTTCTTTCTCAATCATTCATAGTTTAATCACACCCCTGGTCATTGTTTATTTTGAATATTTCAAGAAACAAACAAACTTGCAGGGAGTTTTGCATTATTACATCAATAACACAAGTTTAATCTATTTCAAAGCAATATACTTACTTGATGTTGCTTACTTCGATTGGGAATCAGAACTTAGGGTTGGACGAAGCTGATTTGAGTAAAAAATTGCTCAATTTCTTCTTTGATTTTTGAGTTACGGTTGTGAGGGAGTCGTGGGTGTTGTTCGTGACTTGGGTTTTGAGTGCGTGGGGGAAGGGTACCTTTGGGTTTGAGTTTAAATAAGTTAGGGGGTGGATTTTAAAAATCTGGGCCTAGTCGGGTAATTTCATGAATTTTGACCCATCACGACTCGTGGTCACGACTCGTCCCTTAGACCCATAATGCATAGATTTGAAAAACTTATCTGTTGACCTACGAGTGCATCTTATGACTCGTACCATGTGGGTACGGTTCGTACTATGACTTGTAGGTCTTTGTTGTTCATTGCGGTCCATGCCTTGCATAGTTCATAGGTACAATAAGTACTACGATCCATACACTTAAGTTACGAGTCGTAGGACCAACTGTACCCTGAACTCCTGCACTGAATAACATCTCTTATGCTTACCATGACTTGTGCTACGACTCGTACAACCCTCTCACAAGTCTTATTGAGAGTCGTAGCACCTTCTTTTTTAGCAGTTTTTCTGCCACCTATTTTTGTTTTTCCTGCACACTAAACACACATTAGTTAAGTCACTTGGGTTGCCTCCCATGAAGCGCTTCATTTAACGTCGCGGCACGACACATGTGGCCCCATTACTCAGAATTCACCAAGCCACCACTTGGGTTGCTTTCCAAGAAGCTCCTGATTTAACATCGCGGCACATCGCAAGTCTCTTGACTACTCAGACTTCGTCAAGGAACTCAGATTCATCCTCTATCGCTGAGACTACACTATATTCCTTCTGTTGCTGCATTGACCGATAGATGTTGAAGGTGACCTCTTATTTATTCAGTTTGAACTTCAGTTCGCCAGCCTCCACATCTACTAGGGCCCTCCTAGTAGCAAGGAATGGTCTCCCCAAGATGATGGGGACCTCATAATCAACCTTGCAATACAGGATCACAAAGTCTGCTGGGAATATGAATCTATCTACTTTAACAAGAACATAAAATAGGATCCCCACTGGCTTCTTCACAGTTCTGTAGGACATTAGTAGTCGCATGGTAGTCGATGTGGGGGATCCCAAGCCCAACTTCTTAAACACAGCCAATGGCATCAGGTTGATGCTTTCTCCCAGATTACAGACTGCCCTTGCGAACTCAACATCACTAATTGTGCAAGGGACAGTGAAGCACCTGGATCTTTATTTTTATGGGTCAGGACCCGTGTAGCTATGGAACTACAATGATGTACATTATCTACAGGCTCATAACTTAAAGACCTGTTCTTTGTCACAAATCCCTTCATGAACTTAGCATATACCGGCATTTGTTCCAATGCCTCAACCAATGGTATGTTCATATATAATTATGTGAGCATTGACAAAAATTTATGGAACTTACCATTATCCATCTTCTTCTTCATTCTTTGGGGGGAACGGTGGCAGTGGTCGTGGGATAGCCTTGTAAATTTGCGTTGCGCCTTGTTCACTTTCAGAACCTTTTTCACCAATAGGGGCCTCAGGCAACTCGGTATTCTCAGAACATTCCATCTCAACACTATTGTCATCATCTTTAATCATGCTCTCTTTCTTTTGTTCAACTATAACTGGTAGAGGGGGGTCAACTGTGATCTTACCACTCATAGTCATCACAGTCATGTAGTGGCCATCATTCTTTGGGTTCTGGACTGTGTTGCTAGGTAGTGTACCCTTCTGTCTAAGGTTTAGTGATGTTGATAGTTTCCCTAGCTGCTGTTCAATTTGCTTGATAGCTGTCGCATGGGACTCCACTCTCTGGCCCATGTTCGATATATCACCACAGATTTCCTTCTACTGATCATCAGTGGACCTCACATTTTTCAGCATCTTAGCCATCATGCTCTCTAACCTTGACTGTCCATCCTCCCCTTCTCGTGCATTGGGAGGCACATACACTCTAGCTCGGTCGTTGCGGTAACCATCATTCCTTCTCCAATCTCCTTCACGCTCATGACCTTGACTTCTGTCCCCGTACCCATTCCGATTGTAGTTATCTCTGTATTGGTTTCAAACTCGATTTCCAAAACCTTGGCACCAAGTTTCTTGTCCAGATGCTTGGGCGTTGGGTCGGAAACCCACCACCTGGCTGTCCAGGAAGTTTTTCTCCTCATCGGAATCATAGTGATCTACCCTCGGCTTCTGTCCTTATTTTCCCATTGCATCCACTTTTTTGGCTGCAGCTCCCATAATGTGCTTAGTAAGAAAATCCAATGATGTGTGCATATGAGCTATCTCCTGGTCATGTTCTTCTTTTTTGCTACATTGGTTTGCAGACAAACCAACAACATATGTACTGGCCGCTGCGTCTGCCTCCCGGGTATGCCATGCCCTTTTTTGTCACCTTATCAAGAATAGTAGCAGCTTGCTCCCAGGTGTGACTCATCAATACTCCTCCCGCCATAGTGTCTGCGACATCTTTGGTACTATTGTTCAAAGACTTGTAGAAAATTTCCAACAAACTGTCATCTGGAATTTTATTATTCGGGCACTTTATCAACTTCTTCTTGAACTTCAGCCAGGTTTCATGAAGTGCCTCAGTTTTAAGTTGTCCTAAATTATAAATTTCATCCTTGAGTTGTAGCATTATGGAGGGGGAAAAGAATCTCTCTAAGAAATCTTGCTTGAGTTCCCTCCAATTGGTTATGGAGTCATTGGGCAACTTCGATAACCATAAAGTGGCTTCCCCTGACAGAGAAAAGGGGAAAAGTTTGAGTCTAATGGCATCTTGGATAACTCCAGGCAACCTGTACGCCTTGCTATTCCCATAAAGTTCATTAGGTGCAGGTTGGTGTCATCCGCTACATGACCACTAAATACCCCTTTCATGTTTAACAGTTGAATCATGGTGCTCGTGATGTCAAATTTGGCCACAACGGGCAGTGGTGGTGGTACAATTGATCCAGCTGACCCAACTCCATCAATGTCTGGGTCCTCATCATCGAATAATTGAGGGGAAAATCTATGACCTTTGTTGCCCCGCCCATGTCGACCAGCATTAACAACCTTGTCTCTAGCATCCTCTACATCTTGAAGTGCAGCTTTTCGAGCTATCTCGGCTTGCCTAGATTCTTTAGCAATATGGGAATCTCTCTGCTCCTGGTTCTCCATTCTATGTAGTGTTCGTTGAAGTTCGGGATTCAATGGAATGAGGGGATTTTCACTACTCCGAGTGCTTGGCATTCACCGAGCAACAACCTATGGATATCACAGAAACAAAAAGTGTAATTCAGGAAATAACTACCAAAAGTCAAATACAAGCAGTTAATCTAGTCTTAGCCGTATTCCCCTTCAACAATGCCACTTTTTGATAATTCTCAAACTCACACCTCCTGATGAAGTATGAAGCGGATGTTGTCAATAAAGAACCCAACAAAAAGGTTAGGGTCAAACCCACAGGGAATATGGAAGATCTAGACTAATGCAGTAAGTGAACTTGTTGGTTAGTTACTCCTATTTGGGGGTTTTAAGAAATCAATGATTAAAACAATGATTGAAATTATGATTTAAATCAAGATTTAAGAATAACTAGGGTTTGTGTTCCCTATGGATTTATAACTACTTCGGGTATACACACGTGATCAATACCAATGCTTACTCGTAGAACTGATAACTAGGGTTCATCCAAACGACATGTTCATCCCTATTGGATTATTATACTCAATCACCGGGTAAGGTCTCATGAGCGGTTTTAAATTATCCGTTATCAATATGTTCCAAATTTAACTATCCCGCGACTACAACTCAAGTTAATACAATGATCATCAAGATCAAAGCTTTGTTATAATTCTCTTTTCCTAATCTCTACCTCTCTAGGCTCAAGCAAGTAAAGAATTTAGGAAATTTCTAACCTTGTACACCATTAAGAGACATTTGAAGATGAATAAAATACAATACACGCATTTTGCATTGGTTTTGAATCACTTTTGTGTATCCCTAGCTCGTTAATCCACCATGGCTCCCACAACCCTAGCTATGGAGGTTTTAGCCTCTCATAGTTTCAAGGTTGTGATATGCATTCATAATTAAAAACATAATTCAATACTTATAGTAATAGATGAGAGAAAAACTTCTTTGAATACGTAAGAAAAATCTCGAGAAAAATTGATAAAGATCAAGAAAGAATCCAAGAAAAGGTTGATCACAAGTTAATCAACTCAATTCTATGTTTTTCTCTCAAATCCCTATTGATTTCACGCTTCTCTAACTTCTCTCTAATGTTCTCTTCTTAAAATAAAACATAAAAGGTATTTATACAGTCATAAGAATCCTTTTTCTAAGCAAACACGGTGATTTTCTATAATTGGCGCCGCCTGAGCCATGACTGATCATACGACCCAGAGTAGGATTGTACGGGTCGAACCTGCTATCTGTAAGTCCTTGTCTTGCTGAAATTTTGGCTAAGTTTTGGGCACTGGTATGACTCGTACACGCTTCTTACGAGTCGTGCTTTGTTTTCGTGGTCTAGCTCTAAGAACTCTAACATCTTCTGAAATTATTCACGAGTTCTGTGGTACGACTCGTACCTCCCAGCCACGACTCATACTATCTAAAGTTCTTCTTATCACTGAAAATCCTCTGAGGATCACCACTACTCCTGGTACAATTCGTACATGGTTGCCATGGTACGACTCATACTGGAGAGTCATAGGTTGCATTCTTCCTAGTTCATCCATCTGAAACTTGTCACGGTTCTTAGTACGACTCGTACTGAGACTGTCACTTTAGCTCATTTTCTGCACTTTCAAGCTTCTTTTGCACATTCTATCTCCAACACTTATTTTTCCTGAAATCAAAGAAAAAGTGCCTTATATCCATATAAACATACCTAAGTTCATGCTATTTTCTTAGTTTTGAGCATCGGAAGTGCTGTAAATTCACAACACATCAATCTGCACTAGAGGAGGTAGTTGGAGCTATTGAAGGAATATGATATGAGTTTCCTCTATCATCCAATCAAGGATAATGTGGTGGAATATGCTCTTATCAAGATTTCTATGGAGAGTAAAAGAAGGAGTTAGTAAAGGATGTGCACCGACTGGCACGACTAGGAGTTCATCTGGTTGACTCGACGGATGGTGTCATTGTTCATAATGGATCAAAATCATCTTTGGTGACCAATATTAAGGCTAGGTAATATGAGGATCCTATTTTGGTGAAGTTGAAGGAAGTGGTCCAGAATTAGAAGGTCGAGGNGATGGTGTGCTCCGATATACGGGCTATTTGTGTCTACCAGATGCTGGTGAATTGACGGAGCGGATGTTGCATGAAGCTCATGGTTCTAGACACTCTATATATCCAGGTGACACCAGGTTGTAACGTGACCTACGAGAAGTCTATTGCTGGAATGGCATGAAGAAGGGCATAGCAGAGTCTGTGGATAAGTGTCCGAATTGTCAACAGGTGAAAGTTGAACATCAGAGACCAGGAGGTGTGCTTCAAGACATTGGTATCCCTACATGGAAGTGGGAGGAAATCAATATGGACTTCATTACGGGGTTGCCTCGTACACGCCAACGGTATGACTCTATTGGGGTGGTTGTGAATAGGTTGACTAAAGAAGCTCATTTCCTACCGGTCAAAACTACTGATTCAGTGGAGAATTATGCTAAGTTATACATTTGGAAGTTAGTTCAGTTTCATGGAGTTCCCTTGTCCATCATATCAGATAGAGGTACTCAATTTACCTCCCAGTTTTGGAGATCATTTCAGAAGGGCCTTGGTACCCAGGTTAAGCTTAGCACAACATTTCACCAACAAATAGATGGTCAAGCAAAGTGGACCATTCAGACTCTGGAGGATACATGAGAGTGTGCGTGATTGATTTCAGTTGGGATAATCATTTGCCTCTTATCGAGTTTGCATATAACAACAACTACCATTCTAGCATTCAGATGGTTTCATTTGAAGTTCTCTATAGGCGGAGATGTAGATCACCTATTGGTTGGTTTGAAGTTAGTGAAGCTGCAATGAGAGGACCTGGATTCAATCCATGAGGCTATGGAAAAAGTTCAGCTTATTAGGGATAGGTTGAAAATAGCTCAGAGTCGCCAAAAGTCCTATGCGAATGTGAGGAGGAGAGAATGTGATTTTGAATTTGATGATTGGGTGTTTCTAAAGGTGTCTCCCATGAAGGGAGTGATGAGGTTTGTAAAGAAAGGAAAACTTAGTCCCCATTATGTTGGTCTGTACCGAATCGTGAAACGGGTTGGCAAAGTAGCATATGAGTTGGAGTTACCCTCATAATTAGCTTTAGTTCATCCAGTTTTCCTTATATCTCTCTTGAAGAAGTGTCTGGGTGATTCAACTCCAGTTGTTCCGATGGAGAGTGTAGGTGTGAAGTATAGCCTTACCTATGAGGAGGTTCTAGTGGAAATACTTGATCGTTAGGTTCGGAAGCTAAGAAACAAGGAAGTAGCCTCAGTTAAGGTTTGGTGGAGTAATCAACATGTAGAGGGGGCCACGTGGGAAGCTGAAGCAAATATGATGGCTAAATACCYGCATCTATTCCATTCCGGCTCAATTTCAACTTAAGATATTAGTTTCCTCCTTAGTACCCTATTCAATTTCATGTTCAGCTAATGTTCTCCAATTTCTTTAATGTCAATGAATGTATGTATGTTTGATTTATGAATTCAGTTAAGTTATGTATTCTAGTCCGGAGTTAGTTACTCCATCAGTTTTACGCTCAAATGTTCAGTATTTGGCATGGTAGTTGCATTTTCCCAGCTTTTCAGTATGTTTACTCACATTTGAGGATGATTGTTCCCAAGGGAGGGATATTGTAATACCCCGAAAGTGCCTAAGACTAGACTCGAGATTTGAAATGAAAAGTAGCAGAAATCTCAGATTTCTTCTCATAGCGATTCATTGTACGGATCTTTGGTGGGACTAATGACCCGTTGGAGGTGCTCGTAATGAGAATTTGTAGAGTAGGATGGGAAGTAACGGGTCTCAGAACAATCCATTGGTTGAAGTAACGGATCGTTGGAAATGAGTCGTTGTTAGGGTGGTCATGGTCAAGGAGGTAGGCACGAGTCGTGGAACGACTCGTTAATATGAGTCACGGGTCGTGGTATGCTCCCGTTGGAAGGTTTTCAGAAAAAGGACAATGGTGACAACGGATGGTTGCCACGAGTTGTTGGAGATGGGTATGACTCGTGGAACCTATCGTGCTAACAGGTTTGGGACTAAAACCTGGGATGAAGCAACTGGAGAAACAATGACTCGTGGAAGCTTGTAACGACCCGTTGGATTAGTCGTGGTCACTGGCAGTGCAGATTTTCTAGGTTTTTTATTAAGGGTATTTTGGTCATTTCTAAGCCCTAAGGTCCTAAACTACATCATTTTAAGCTCAGTTAGCAGGGTTTTAAGGGGGATAAATCTATTCTAAGAATCCCCACTCCATGCATGCAACCTAGAGCCTTCCTTGAAGATCAAGTAGTAGGAATTTCATCAAGTCCTCTCCAATTTCCTTTGGGCTTTCAAGTGGGAGTGTGAATTCGATTTACCTAGGGTATGTGAGGCTATGAATGGGAGTTCCTTTCATTCCCATTCCCTAGATACTTCTCAATTCCATGGATTTCAATTCTAGATTCAACTTTCATGATCTTATAGGGTTTATTCCAATTCTTATAAAATTCTCTATGATATATTTGTGGGTCAATTTCCTTCATGTATTAATTCATGTTTTATAATCTATGGGAAGATTTTATACCTATTTTGATTATTAATTTATAGTTTCAAATTTTAAATTAAATCATGCCTAATTATGTATGTTCATGAAAAGTCAAGTTATGATTCCATTATGATCTTGATCTTCTTAAGCCCTAAATTATGATTATGATTTATGATATGATTTCTGTCAAGTACTCATCATGAATTTATGAATATCAAGTATATACATGTTTTATAAGTATGCATGGATTTCATGATTTATGGATTTATGACTCTTGACCGATTCACAGGCCCTTATTCACGGCTAATATGTATTTCAAGTGGGATCCATCATGTTACTATTTATTTATCCATGAATTTCATGAATGATTTTATGATTACGATATGATCCCTATGTGCATGTTTTTGGAAGCAGTGTCTAGCACCGAGTAGACCCGGCATTCAAAAATAAATCTCGTGGTCTCAGAACTACGTACCACTGTAGGTATATGTATATATTTATTATTGGATCCTTGTGATATCACCACGCATGCACGTCCCCCTGCCTGGAAAGCCAGGGACTATCATGACCACTTGGGCTCAATAGTGGGACATCATGTAAGGCTCTATCATGATGGTGTCGGTTAAGACAAGTCTTCCCATTGTTCGTCATGATTTATGCATGATTACGTTTATGTTAGTTTGACTCAAGTCATGTTTAATGAAGCTTTTCTCCTATGATTATGATTATGACTAATTTATGAATGTTTTTTTGAAAACCTTGATCCTTATGTTTACATTATGATAGTTATTTTATGATCATGTTGTCCCACTCTTATGAAATCTTATGTATTTTAACTGTCCATTTTTACTTACCATGCATACTCAGTACATTTCAAGTACTGACCACATACTCTATGTTGTATCATTTCATGATATAGGTCTAAGGGATCAGTCTTAACCACATCATTAGCCCCTGCTTCCCTCTCAGACTTGTCCAGCTGGTGTTGGTGAGTCTTCATCCTTCGAGGACGTTCAATCATCTATAGTTTGTTATGTTCTTTCAGTTTTTTATTTTGTTGAGCTAGTTGGGGGTGTTGTCCCATCAGCTCATCAGTTATGTTAGAGACTTTTCAGACGTTATGTAGAAATCAGCTTGTCGTTGTTGATTCAATTTTAGCTTGATATATATATATATGCAAACTTCCTATATGTTAATTATGTTGATCTTCCGCTCTATTATGTTAAGTTTAGACGTTATGTTTATGCCATGGGTCGACTTGGAGCCTCTCGGGGTTTCTTGTCTCGTGTCTCAATTCGTATCTACGTTCAGATCGTGACAACTTTGGACTGGGCATTGACGAATACAATTGCATCCCTAGATTCTCCATGCAAAGGAGATTTGAGACTCCCTCACTCTGGCACATGAAGGTATGAATCAGGTAAAAAAAATCTAGAATTGGCATGGTTATAAGGAAGTGTGAACTCTTTTCCATGGACGAAAAAGAGTCAGTCAAGGTATGTTTACCCGATTCATGTACATCACGAATGAACTCAAATCTCTTGAGAAGGAATTTTCGACTGTAGAAAATATTAGAAAAATTTTGAGGATCATGCCTGATAACGCTCAAACCATACCTCCTTACGAAGTATGAAGAGGACGTTGTCAATACAAAATCTAACTAGAGGTTGGGGTCAATCCCACATGGAATATGGAAGAATGTAGAAGAACGCTAGTGCTTATGCTTTGTAGTTAATTATTTCCTAAGAGGGGGGAATTTGTAAAAGTAATAAATGACAATGTTGAGAAATTGTTTGTTGTTTCCAAATTAAGCAACTAACTAGGGTAAGTGTTCCCCATGACTTCATGACCACAAAACGTTTTATACTAGTGATCTATTCCGGTGTTTAGCATGCAATATCAGTAAGTTAATTCACCTAAATGGTTGGCCCCCTATTTAGATGATTATCACCACACAACTTGGTCCGTCTAAGGGTGTATACTTTACTAACCCTTACCCTTGATATCGGATTAGCTATTCCCAGACAAGGTTAAGCTATTAGATGAGGGTTGATAACCTAGAATCTTCATTGTTAATCCCTTTTCCCATTCACTATCTCCTTGGTCTGGTAAGTAAGAATAAGGCAAGTTCTAACGTTTGCAACCATTAAAAAATCAATTAAAACAAAGGAAGAAATAATACATGCATAAACTCCATTCAAGAATCACTAAGTATTTTACCTATGTGTGTTAATTTGTCATGGTTCCCACAACCCTAGTTATGGTGATTTTATCCTATCATGTGTATAAGTAAATTAATAGAATTCATAAATAAAAGCAAAAATTAATACTTACAATGATGAGAGGAAGAAATTCACTTGATTATTGCAACAATAAAGAAGAACTCAAAAATCGTCTCAAAGTATGTCGTAAAACTTCTAAGCCCAAGACTTGTCTAAAACTTGGCTTCTAATTCTACTTCAAACTTAAAACTTAATTCTAAAGCTTCATTCCTATTACATGAAAATAAAAGGATATTTATAGTAGTGGATTTGTGTTTTCCTTGTTCCTTGATGAATTTGACTTCGGATTTAAATTTCCTTTTACTAGTTGAAGTAGGAAATCTATTTTTGGTCATTGAACAAGCCTTGTCGCGTCGCCCCTAGCTGCTGCCACGTCCAGTGCCGCGTCGCACGCCTTGTCGTGCAGGGAGTGAGCTGCTGCGCACCTGCCAACGCACTGGAGGAGGAATTGCTGCACATGCCTCATTGCGCTGGGACAAGGCTGCCTCGCGCATGTCATAGCGCTAGGAGGTCGACGCCTTGCGCCAGGCAGTGAGCCTGCCTTGCTGCCTCATCGCACAACCCATTGCGACAGTATGATGGCGCCTCGCACGGGCTATTGTCCATGTGCTAAACATCAATCCTTACATCGTTCAATCTCAATTCTTCACATTTGATCAATAAAGCCTCAAATACATTCAAATCCATCATCTTAAGACCTAAAAACATCTAATCACGTGTGTTAGTCATTTTCACAAATATATAACATAAACACTTGCAAACACACATAATTTGTTCTCAAAACACAGTGATGTACGAGAAAAAATACGTCTATGAAGTGCGTGAGTATGCCCTTCATCAATGCCTGCCTCTTGGGAACCTAAAGTTACTGCCATCGAAGAAGCAAAACAAATAAGCACAATGCAAATGGATGAGCTCATTAGAAATTTGCAAACTTATGAACGTAAAAATATAGACAAGGTGGTTGAGGAATCTAAGAAGGAACGCAGTCTCAGCCTAAAAATTAAATTAGAATCTAATGATGAAGAGATGGCAATGTTTTGTCGAAGGTTCAAAAAGTTCTTTAGAAAAGAAAATTTAGAAAAGAGGGAGTCATGCAATAAAGGTAAGTCCTCTGAGAAGGGACAATTCCATGGTGTTTCAAGTGTGGTAAGATGGATCTCTTGATAAAGGACTGTCCCCTCTTGAAGGAAGAGCAAAGAAAAACCTCAAAAAGGCAGCAACAACTAGCCTCAAAAGCCTTCAAGAAATCCATGAAAGCTACTTGGGGTGAAACTTTTGATGAAGAATTAGAAGGAGAAGATGGTGAAAATGACAATCTAGCTCTCATGGATAAAAGCAACACAGACTCAGACAACGATTCCTCCGAGGTAAGTTTATCTGATCTAAAAACTCAAGTTCACAATTTATCAAAAAGAAAAGCAGTTAAATTGTTACTTTCCTTGATGGATGAATGTCAGCAAATGAGTATAAAAAATTGAAGTGTCAAAATATTTCTCTAATTTGAAATCTGATTAAAAAGTTTTAAAAAGGGAGAAAATTGAGTCTGAAAATGCAAACAAAACACTCAACACTAAAATTAGCAAATTGGAGGAGACTGTCTCTATTTAGAAAATTGAAAACAGTAAGCTGATGGAAGCAGTCTTATCTCTAAAAGCTAAATTAAACACCATCAAGGAAGAGAAAACATCAAGTAGTGAAATAATTATCAATGACCAAGGTTTTCATGAAGCTGAAATTACTTCCTTGAAAAAGAAACCATGCAAAGAGAAAAGGAAAACTTCTGAGCTTCAAGTAACCTTGAATCAAGCAAATTATAACATTTCTTTGATGAAAAAAATAGAACAAATCATCTAAATCCCTAACCTGTCTAAATGAGCATTACAACAGAGCTAAAATCGATCGTCTATAAAAGTAAACCTGTCAAATGGGATTATAAAAGAAAATATGTTGGTCTATCAGAATATAAACTTTGTATCCATTGTGAAAATATCAGACATGTTTGATATGAATGTTTAGCTAGGATAAGCTCTTGAGAAAAATGAAAACATTGTTAGATGGATTAGAAAAAAATTGATTTCTTAAGTTTTCAAAAGAAAGGGAACTAAACTGGTGTAGGTTCCCAAATATAACCCTTAATTATGTGTGCAGGCTGAAGTGAGAGGGAGCAACAAAAAATGATATCTTGATAATGGTTTCTCCAGGCACATGATAGGTAATAAAAAACTTTTTCTCTCACTATCAGCCTTCAATGGAGGAACTGTGTCCTTTGTCGGGGGAAAGAAAGGCACAGTTGTAGGAATAGGTAAGATTGGTAAGTCACTCTCTCACTCTATTGAAAATGTGTATTTGGTAGATGGGCTGAAACCCAACTTATTGAGCATCTCTCAACTTTGTGATCGAGGGAACACAGTGTTCTTCTCCTCCTTTGTTGCAAAGTCGTTAACAACAAGTCTGGGGAAATTGTCTTGACTGGTAAGCGACACAGTAGTGTTTATAAAACTTGTATCATTTCGCTTTCTAAAAAAAAATTAACTTGTTTGAGTGTTCTTGATGATGATGCTCTCCTAGGGCACAAGCGATTGGGTCATGTTAGTCTTTCATTACTCAATAAACTTGTTTCAAAAAACTTTGTCCTTGGTCTTCCTGAAATAAAATTTAAAGATGACAAGGTGTGTGATGCTTGTGCTAAAGGAAAACAAATTAGATCATCTTTTAAGTCCAAAAAGGTAATAAGTACCTCCAAGCCACTTGAATTACTACACATGAATCTCTGTGGCCCATGCAAGTAGTAAGCTGTAGAGGTAATATATTTGTTCTTATGATTGTTGATGATTTATGTCGCTTTACATGGACATTGTTTCTATCTTCTAAGGATGAAGCATTCGACATGTTTAAAGTGTTTGCAAAAAGAATTCAACGAACTCTTGGTTTGGATGTAATAAGTATTAGATCTGATCATGGCATGAAATTTGAGAATGCCAAATTTACTGCTTTTTGTTTCAAATATGGAATTGATCATAACTTTTCAGCCACAAGAACTCCCCAACAAAATGGGGTTGTGGAAAGAAAATATAGAACACTGGAAGATATGGAACGAACAATGCTCATCGATAATGGACTTCCTAAGAGTTTTTAGGCTGAAGCAATAAATATGACTTTTTATATAATTAACAGATGCATGATTAGATTGCTTCTTGATATAACTCCTTACGAATTTCTTAAAGGAAGAAAACCTAGTATCAAACACTTGCGAATCTTTGGTAGCAAATATTTTGTTCACAATAATGGAAAAACTGCCTTAGGAAAGTTTGATGCAAGAAGTGATGAAGGAGTGTTTCTTGGATACTCCTCAAATAGCAAGGCTTATAAAGTGTTCAATAAAAGGACAAAGTGTGTAGAATAAAGCATTCATATTATTTTTGATGAGTCTAACATCTTTGTTGAGACAGATTTATAGGAAAATAAGGATGAACATGAAATCGGCCTAGTTCAATCTTCAACCGAACAAGTAAGTGCTCCAGTCCTAAATGAAGGAATGGTCTTGGAAATAGACTCCTTGAACATTTCCTTAGAACCAGGGTAGGAGCTTGAAAATTCTGGGAGAACAATTCCTGAGACAATGGTTAAATCAGTAGAAGGAACAGAGGAAGGAACGTCACCTGACTTTGTTCCAGAAACACAAAATGACAGTCCATAAGAAATGATTTTGAGGCCCTAGAAGCACTAATGTTCTCATCCCCTTCATCTAATAATAACTGATCTTAATTAGAGAATTCAAACCAGGGCCTCAATGAGAAATTTTTGTGCTTATTTAGCCTTCTTATATTATATTGAGCCTAAGAATTATCGTGAAGCCTTGCAGGATCAAGATTGGGTAGTGGCTATTGAAGAGGAGCTCAACCAGTTCGAAAGAAGGAAGGTATGGCACTTGGAAACACCACCAACGGGGCATACTGTAATTGAAATAAAGTGGGTGTTCCGAAATAAACTTGATGAACAGGGAATAGTCACCAAGAACAAAGCCCGTCTAGTAGTCCAGGGTTATAACCAAGAACAAGGCATCGATTATGAAGAAACCTTTGCACTAGTTGCAAGGATGGAGGCAATAAGAATGCTAATTTCCTTTGCTGCTCACATGAAATTCACATCTACCAAATGGATGTTAAAAGTGCATTCCTAAATGGGGAACTGAAGGAAGAAGTATATGTCCTTCAACCTCCTGTCTTTGAAAATCCTGAATTTCCTGATTATGTTTTTAAATTGGATAAGGCCTTATACGGATTGAAACACGCTCCTAGAGCTTGGTATGAGCGTCTTTCAAAATATTTGATGGAAAATGGTTTTTCTAGGGGGGAAATTGATAACACTCTATTTCTAAAAAGCAAAGAAAAGGATTCATTGTTGGTTGTACAAGTGTATGTAGATGATATTATCTTTGGTGCAACAAATGAAACATTGTGTAATGAATTTTCTTTGTTGATGAGTAGTGAATTTGAAATGAGTATGATGGGTGAGCTTAATTTCTTATTAGGCTTACAAATCAAACAATTTTCGAATGGAACAATGATCCATCAATAAAAATACATTAAGGAATTTCTTAAGAAATATGACATGGACTCTTCTAAACCAATTGATACACCTATTTCTACTGGCACTAAGATAGATAAAGATGAACATGGAAATCTAGTAAGTGAGAAAAGTTATAAGGGTATGACTGGATCCCTTCTTTATTTAACTGCCAGCAAACCAGATATTGTGTTTAGTGTTAGATTATGTGAAAGATTGCAATCTTCTCCTATTGAATCTCACATGACTGCAGTTAAGCGTATCCTAAGATACTTGAAGGGAACAGATAATCTATATTTGTGGTATCCAAAGGGAGGTAATCTTGAACTAGTAGGTTATGCAGATGCTGACTATGTAGGTTACCTTACAGACAGGAAAATCACATCAGGTATGGATCACTTCCTTGGTTCGTGTTTAATTTCATATGTTACAAAGAAACAAAATTCCATATCCTTGTCCACAGCTAAAGCTGAAAATGTAGTTGCTGTGGATAAAACAACAAAAGAGGGATTATGGGTTAGACACGGGCATTGTGCCTATCTTCTATGATAACACAAGTGCTATAAATATTGCAAAAAATCCTTGTCAACATAAGAGGACAAAACATATAGATATTAGACACCATTTTCTAAGGGATAATATTGAAAAAGATCTTATATTTATGCGCATTTGTAAAACTAAGAATCAAATTACTGATATTTTCACTAAAGCTCTATGAAGAGAGTAGTTTGAAAAGATTAGGATGGATCTTGTGTTAATTAAGATTAACTCAACACTTGGGTCATAAGTTTTTCTTTTTGGCATTTAAAAAAAACTCCTGACGATGGATGGATGACGATCATCTTGAGGGATATTTTTCGTCAATTGTTATTCTTAGTTTTATTCTACTATTGGCTTTAGTTTCTCATATAAGGTCTTTCCCTTGATATTAAAAGTTTACTGTGTTTCAGGATTAAACTGGAACGAACCTGACCACTACAGGGAACGCAGTCAGGTATGGCTCCGAAGCTTACCACTTATTACTAATACTGTTCATGACATCACCCTTCATGTCACATCCAAGTGTCATCAATTAAGTCACATCTCACCGCCAGATAGTCATTTAATTTTTTTCTCAGTTTCCCTCTCCTATTTCCACTATGACTCTTTGATTCATTTTGTGTCACCTAGTCTTCCAAAGACTCTACTCTCTATATTTCTTCTTCTTTCTCAACCAAAAGTTAAGTCTCAAAGTGAAACATTCCTAAGATTAATCTCCCATCTTTCACCATGGATACCAACGAGTTTACACCCACTAGCGATCCCAAACCCAGTTCCCCTCATCCTATAGAGACACAGGCATCTGGTTCGCTGGATATGTAACACCCCAAAAATTTCTTAGACCAGACTTAGACCTTGAAAGAAAAATATAGAAGAAAATCATAAAATTTGTCTTAGAATAATTGATATAACGAGTCACAGTCAGCCCCAAAGACTCATTGTGTCAATCGTGGTCAGCCTAGTGTGATCCTTCGGGAACTAACGGGACAAGGAATGACCCGTTGTGAGAAACAATGAGTCATCCTGTTACTCGTTGGTTCCCAGTTCAGCAGTCCCTCTTCCAAGACCCCACAACTCAACCAATGAGTCATCTTTAGAAACAACTACTCGTGGTATGAGTCATTGGGTGAGAACCTAGAAACCCAGTGATGAGGAGTGGAAACAATGACCCGTTGTGTCCCACAACGAGTCTTTTTGACCACCCATGGGTTCAAGCTCAGAAATCTAAGACTTGTTCCAGTAAAGGTAATGACTGGACACAACGATCCATTGGGTCCACCAACGAGTCATTGTGTCACCCGTTTTCAAGCCTTCCAGGTTTCCTCATCCAGTGACCACGGGAGGAACCAACGAATTGTTGATTCATCCAATGAGTCGTGGTATCCCCCGTCGCCAGATCCAGTGAACCAAGGACCCGAACAGTAGGATCAACGACTGGTCCTAATGAGTCGTGGTCTCAATCAATGACTCGTTGAGTGACCTGTTGGTTCCTTGTCGGTTAGTTTCCAAATTTTTATTTCAGGGATATTTTTAATATAATTTTTCACCTATTTAGTCCCTAAACTATGTCGTTTTAGGTATAATTTCAGAGAATTTAGAGGGATAAAATGGTTTTCCCCCTCATTCCGCACTTAGACTCTCAGAATATTGATCGTAGAAACCCAGGTCATTCCTCTCAAACAAGAACTAGAGCTCCTTGTCAGTTGTAGAAGTTCAAGTATTTTTCTCCAAGGATTTCTTATCCAGGTATGTGGATATTCAACTAGGGAATAGTTCTTCCTTTTTGTCCCCAAAATCTTCTCTATTTTTCTCTATCAGTTACAGCCCTATGGATTCAAAATGTAGAAAATTGTCAGACAATTTTCTTTAAGATTTCAAGTGGAATATTTCTCATGATTTTAACTGCTTTATTATTCCCTATTTCTAGAAATTTGTGAAAATTGTATCTAGGGGAATGATTTATCCCTAGTTCTCAGTTCCGTAAACTTTAGAATCTTGCATGTTGGACTAGTTTTCCCTATAGCTTGATTCTATCAGTTTTGAGATTCCAATGTTATTGGTGTATGTGTAAATTTTAGTTAGATACATATTAGTTCAGTCTCAGTCAGATTATTATACTCAGTGTTGTCCAGAAATGTCAGCTGATCAGTTTAACTATAGTTAATTCTTGAGGTGTCAGTGGTGCTTCGCAGTTATCAGTATTAGACTCAGTTATCATATTTAAGTGGTTCTTTAGATGGTTATGACACTTCTAGATAAGCATCTCTAACCAGTCTTAGAATCCCAGCTTCAGATTATAGTTTGTTCTTTAGACGGTTACTACGCTTCCAAACAAGCAGCTCTAAACAGTCTTAGAATACCAATTACAAAATCCGGTTCGATAAGACTCCCAGGGTACTTCCAGATAGGTATTCCTGACTTATTCTTAGGATGCAGTTTTGAGCTATTAGTTTAGTAGTCAGTCTAGGACTATCCAGTGGGACTAGGACTTAGCATCGAGCGGACTGGGGTTCTAGCGCACCCAGGTTCCCAGAACAATGTTGCCACCATAGGTTATTTTTATTGGCCTTATGGATCCAGACTTGTGATCACCCAGTTCATGCCTTTATACCCTGGCAAGGTATATTGGATCCTACTGATGGGGTGTATACATCGGATTCCATATCTAGCTCACGAGGTTACATGTCGATTATAGACTCTCTCACTAGTCAGTTCAGTCTCAGTTAGCTCAGCTCAGAACATTTTTAGATTACTGATAATGCTCAAACTCACACCTTCTACTGAAGTATAAAGCGGACATTGTCAATAAAGAACCCAACTAGAGGTTGGGGTCAATCCCACAAGAATACAGAAGGATATAGAAGAATGCTAGTCTCTAAGAATTTGAGTCAATTATTTCCTAAAAGGGGGGATTTGTAAAATTAATAAGCAATTGTGTCGAGAAATTGATTGTTGTTTCAAAATTAATGCAACTAACTAGGGTATGTGTTCCCCATGGATTCATAACTAATTCGGGTTTTACTCTTGTGTTCTATCCCAATACTTTACTTGTAGAAGTGATAACTAGGGTTCATCCAAACAATTGGTTCGTCCCTATTGGATGAATTTACTCAATCATTGAGTAAGGTCTCATGAGCTATTTCAATTTAACGATTATCAATTAGTCCAGGCTCCAGACTTGTGATCACTCAGTTCATGCCTTTATACCCTGGCAAGGTATACTGGATCCTATTGATGGGGTGTATACATCAAATTCCACATCTAGCCCACGTGGTTACATGTCGGTTACAGACTCTCTCACTAGTCAGTTCAGTCTCAGTTAGCTCAGCTCAGAACATTTTCAAATTACTGATAACACTCAAACTCACACTTTCTACTGAAGTATGAAGCAGACATTGTCAATAAAGAACTCAAATAGAGGTTGGGGTCGATCCCACAGAGAATACAGAAGGATATAGAAGAATGATAGTATCTAAGCTTTTGAGTCAATTATTTCCTAAGGGGGAGGGGTTGTAAAATTAATAAGCAATTGTGTCGAGAAATTGATTGTTGTTTCCAAATTAATGCAACTAACTAGGGTATGTGTTCCCCATGGATTCATAACTACTTCGGATTTTACACTTGTGATCTATCCCAATACTTTACTTGTAGAACTGATAACTAGGGTTCATCCAAACAACTGGTTCGTCCCTATTGGATGATTTTACTCAATCACTGAGTAAGGTCTCATGAGCTATTTCAATTTAACCGTTATCAATTAGTCCCACATTTTAACTATCTTGCGACCACAACTCAAGTTATTACACTGATCATCAAGATAAAGGCTTTGTTGTAATTCTCTTTTCCTAATATCTACCGCTCTAGGCTTAAGCAAGTAAAGAATTTAGGCATATCCTAACGTTATGCACCGTTAAGAAACGTTTAAGTATGAAGAGAATACACTACAAGCATTTAGTATTGGTTTAGAATCACTTTGTGTAAACCCTAGTTTATTAATTCACCATGGTTCCCACAACCCTAGTTGTGGAGGATTTATCCTATCATGTTTATAAGTAAAATTGTAACATTCATAGAAAAATATGTAAATTAATACTTATAATGATGATTGGAAGAAACTCACTTGATTATAGAAAATAAGCAAGAACAATTCAACACTTGTCTCAAAGTATGTCGTGAACTAAAACTTATAATTCCAAGACTTGTAAAAAAACATCACACATTCTCCCCTCTATAACAAAGAAATAAAGGGTATTTATTGTTGTAGATTATGCTTTTCTTATTCCTTCACGGATTTCACTTGGGACTTGTAGCTCCTTTTCCTAGTTGAAGTGGGATAAAATTGTTAGCAGTCGGATAGGGTTGGAGCGTCGTGCCTAGTATCGCACTACAATTGTCTCGCTTTGTAATACCCCAGAAGGGCCTAAGAATAGACCCGGGAGTTTAAGTTGGAAACTACAGAAAAACCTGGAATTTTGCACCAGGACGACTTGAGGTACAAATCATGTTGAGGACCTACGAGTCGTTACTCGAGTCGTGTTGAATTTTGGGAGCTTGAGGTCATGTCATGGGTAGTCCTATGAATCATGACGCGTAGGTAAGACTCAAAGGGTAGGAGTTGTAGTTGGTATGGGTGGATGATACCACGACTGACAGTACGACCCGTAGGATGGTACTACAAGTTGTGGTATGCGAGTCGTGGCCAGATTCAGAAGATTGAAAAAAGTGGTAAGGTGACCACGAGTCATGACTTCGTGGTACGACTCGTGGTATGACTCGTGGTACGAGTCGTGGTCGGGGCCAGAATTGTTTTTAGGGAAACTTCATAAAGGGAAAATTCGACTTTTCTATGCTTTTGGACCTTAAACCACGTCATTTTAGATTCAGTTTTAGACGTTTTAGTGGGAGTAAAGGTTCTTTCCCTCATTCCCCACTCAGACTTCCAAGAAAAAGCACGCAAAGTTCCTCTCGGAGCATTTCAGAGAAACATATAGGGAAGCCTTTTCTTTTCAGTTCCTCAAGGAAATTCTTTGAGTTTTTCTTTAGGTATGTGGGAATTCAACAAGGAGATTATTCTCCTCTTGCATTCCCCCAAATTCTCTCTCTGTTAACTTTCATCCCTAGCCCTGAGTTTGCAAAAATTGAAAATATTGCTATCGTTCTTTGATTATTTCATGTGGAATCCTATCCTATGATAATTGTAGCTATTTTCCACCAACTTGTAATTAAAATGATTCTTGTTCCATCAATTTAGAAATTCAGCCCTAACTGTTGAAAAGTTAGGAATTATGATCCTTCTTAAGCTTTGAATTCTTGAAAATTAGTTGTATCTTTAAGAGTTAAGGGCTTTTATATTACTTGTATGTGTTAAAGAAACTCAGTTACTTGCATGATATTCGCATTCAGTAAAAAAGTCTATATACTATAAATATTTTCTCAGAATTGTCAGTTTAGCTTTAGTCAAAGTACTAGAATTTCAGTGTTAGTTAGAAATGTCAGCTGATCAATTTGACTTCAGTCTTATTTCAAGATTTCAGTGGTGCCTCTCATGTTATCAAAATCAGACTCAGATTATAGTTTTTGGTCCATTAGGCGGTCATGAAATTCTAGCATATAGCTCTGACCAGCCCCAGGACCCCAGTTCAGTTACAACTTGTTCTTAGACGGTTACGATGCTTCCAGACAAGCAGCTCTGACCAGTCCAGAATCTAGTTTCAGAATCTGGTCCGATAAGACCCTCAGGGTACATGCAGTCATAATTCCCTGACTATTCATGGAACCCAGTTTCGAGCTATCAACTTAGTAGTTCAGTTTAGATTTTCCAGTGGGAGTAGAACTTAGCATCGAGCGGGCGGGGGTTCCAGCACACCCAGGTTCCCAGAACTATCTTGCCAGCGTAGGTTACAGTATTACTTGGCCTGTTTGGCCCCATACTTTACCCCTATGAACCCTCCATCATTTTAGGGATCTAAAGTGGGGGAGGACCCCAAAGAGTTTGTAGATGAGGTCAGGAAGATTACTCGTACTATGGGTGTCAACTCCTCCGAGAGTGCTGACTTGGCTGCCTACCAGCTGAAAGGGGTAGCCCAAGTGTGGTATGAGCAGTGGAAGGAGGGATGACCAGCAGAAGCAGGCCCAATGGAGTGGGAGAAGTTCCATACATCTTTTCTGGAAAGATTTTTCCCTCGAGAGCTGAGGGAGGCTAAGATGGCAGAGTTTATGAACTTGCGACAGGGTAGCAGGACAGTGAAGGAGTATGCTCTGGAGTTTACTAGGTTTTCAAAGTATGCTCCAGAGATAGTAGCTGAGCCAAGGGCTCGCATGCTGAAGTTTGTCAATGGAGTATCTAACCTGGTCCTCAAAGAGTGTAGGACTATAATGCTAATCAAGGACATGGATCTTTCCATCCTAATTGTTTAGGCTCAACAGATTGAGACCGAGAAGCTGAAAGATATGGAGAAAAAGAACAAGTGGGAAAGAACCGGTCATTCATACTTTGGCTACCAGAGATCTGGCGGTGGTAGCCGCCCACAACAGTAACAGCAGCAAAAGCAGCACGAGGCACCAGCACCTAGCTCAGCCAGCGCCCCAAACTTTCGGGCCCGCCAAGATCGAAGGGGTGGGTCATCTGGCACTCAGTCTCAGGCCCAAAATTCAGGGAACAGGTATCCAGTGTGCCCCAAGTGCGGCGTAAATCATCCTGGGGAGTGTCTACAGGGTAGAGAAGGTTGTTTTGGTGTTGGACAGATCAGGCATCGAATTAAAGAATGTCTGTTAGCAGGGCGAGGGAGATCGCAATTCACTACCTTAGTAGCTCCAGCAGGCCGACCAGCTCAACAGCCCAACACCTCAGGTACAGATGGCGGTCAGCACCACAATCATTTTTATGCTCCCTCTTCTCGTCAGAATCAGGAAAGCTCACCTGACGTGGTTACTAGTATGTTACGTCTCTTCCACCTAGACGTATATGCCCTCTTAGATCCAGGAGATACTCTTTCGTTCGTGACTCCATACATAGAAGTTCAGTTCAACACCAGTCTAGAGGTCTTATCAGAATCCTTCTCAGTCTCCACCCCAGTTGGTGAGTCAGTTACAGCCAGCCGGGTGTATAGAAACTATCCAGTCTCAGTCTTGAATAAAGTCATCTCAACTAATCTTGTAGAGCTATACATGGTCGACTTAGACCTTATTCTCGACATGGATTGGTTACACTCCTGCTATGTCTCAGTTAACTGTAGAACTAGAGTTTTCAAGTTTCAGTTTCCAAATGAGACTGTTTAGAATGGTTGGGCAGCATCTCAACGCCTAAGGGTAGGTTTATTTCCTACCATAAGGCTCAGAAACTCATTTCCAAAGGATGCCTATACCACCTGGTTTGGGTCAAGGATTCCAACTCTGAGACCCCAACCATTCATTCAGTTCCAGTAGTTAGCGAGTTCCCAGATGTGTTTCTTGAGGATCTTCCCGGAGTTCCCCCTGAATGGGAAATAGACTTCGAAATAGATATCCTCCCAAACACTTAGCCCATCTCCATCCCTCCGTACAGAATGGCTCCAGCTGAGCTTAAGGAGCTGAAGGAGCAGTTAAAAGATCTCCTTGATAAGGGTTTTATCAGACCTAGCATCTCTCCCTGGGGTGCTTCAGTGCTATTCGTACGTAAGAAAGACGGTACCCTCAGAATGTGCATAGATTATCGTCATCTGAACAAGGTCACAGTTAAGAACAAGTACCCTCTACCTAGAATTGACGATCTATTCGACCAACTTTAGGGAGCTAGTTGTTTCTCAAAGATTGACCTCAGGTCAGGGTACCATCAGTTAAGGGTTAAAGAGAGTGACATACCAAAAACAACATTCAGAACTCGGTATGGTCACTACGAATTTGTGGTGATGTCATTTGGGTTAACGAATGCCCAACAGCCTTTATGGATTTGATGAAAAGGGTTTTTGAGCCATACTTAGATATGTTCGTCATTGTATTTATCGACTACATTCTGGTGTACTCCAGAAATGAGGAAGAGCATGCTAATCACCTAAGGATAGCATTATAGACCCTCAGGGATCGCCAGTTATTCGCCAAGTTCAACAAGTGTGAATTCTGGTTGAAGTCTGTGACATTCTTGGGTAATGTGGTCTTAGGTGAGGGGATATAGGTAGATCCTCACAAGATTGCTGCAGTAAAAGATTGGCCCATACCTACCTCCCCTATCGAAATGAGGAGTAGTAACTAGTCATCCATAATATCAAATAAATCATTTTCGTCTATCTCTGGGATATAGTCATAGTGATCCTCCTATTCAACTACTTCGACCATTTTCGATCACCTCATATCTTTTTCAGGTCTGGGCTTAGCAGGTTATTACCGAGGATTTGTGGAAGGTTTCTCCTCCATAGCATCCCCTATGACCAAGTTAATCCAGAAGAAGGTGAAATTTCAGTGGTCGGATGAGTGTGAGAAGAGTTTTCAGGAGTTAAAAACTCGACTAACGACCACTCCAGTTTTGACCCTACCAGAAGGAACAAATGGGTTTGTGGTATATTGTGGCACCTCCAGAGTTGGACTTGGTTGCGTTCTGATGTAGCGGGGAAAAGTGATAGCCTATGCCTCCAGACAGCTCAAAGTTCATGAGAAGAATTATCCAACTCATTACTTGGAGCTGGTAGCGGTAGTATTCGCATTAAAAATATGGAGACACTACTTGTACGGAGCTCACGTGGATGTGTTCACAGATCATAAGAGCCTTCAGTACGTGTTCATCTTGAAGAACCTAAACCTGCGTCAAAGATGGTGGTTGGAACTATTAAAGGATTATGACATGAGTGTGTTGTATCACCCAGGTAAGGCCAATGTAGTGGCTGACGCCCTAAACAGATGGTTAATGGGAAGTGTAGCTCACATTGAGGAGGACAAGAGGGAACTAGTGAAAGAAGTTCACAGACTAGCTCGGTTAAGGGTGAAACTAGTAGACTCAGCCGAAGGTAGGGTAGTAATGCAAAGCGTGTCAGATTCATCCCTGGTGGTTAAATTTAAACCCATACAAGATGAAGATCCAGTTCTATTTAAACTCAAGGAAGTGGTTCTCAGAAAGGAGGTTGAGGCTTTCCCCCAAAGGGGAGATGGAGTGCTCCGTTACCAGGGAAGGTTGTGTGTGCCAGATGTTGGTGAATTGAGATGGCAAATATTGGCTGAAGCACACAGCTCAAGGTACTCCATTCACTCAGGTTCTAGTAAAATGTACTGTGACTTGAGGGACATTTACTGGTGGAACGTCATGAAAAGGGACATTGCCAAATTCGCTAAGTGCCCGAATTGCCAGCAAGTCAAGGTGGAGCATCAAAGGCCAGGAGGCATGACCCAAGACATCAGTATACCCATGTGGAAATGGGAAGAAGTAAATATGAACTTCATTACAGGTTTACCTCGGACTCGCCGGCAGCATGACTCAATCTGGGTGGTAGTAGATCAGATGACCAAGTCAGCTCACTTTCTCCCAGTCAAAACCACAAACTCAGCGGAGGACTATGCCAAAATTTATATCCAGGAGTTAGTCAGACTTCATGGGGTGCCCTTTTCCATCATTTCAGATGTCTGAATTCAGTTCAACTATGTAATTCTTTTCGGGGTAGTCATTCCGTTAGTTTCGGCATAAATGATCAGTATTTGCACATGGTAATTGGATGTTTCTAGTTTCTGCTTGTTTCCTATATTCGAGGACGAATGTTTCCAAGGGGGAGATATTTTAATACCCCGGAAGGGCCTAAGAATAGACCGGGGAGTTGAAGTTGGAAACTGCAGAAAAAACTAGAACTTTTCACTAGGATGACTCGAGGTACGAATCGTGGTAAGGACCTACGACTTGTGACTCGAGTTGTGTTGAATTTTGGGAGCCTGAGGTCATGTAATGGGTGGTCCTACGAATCATGACGCGTAGGTATGACTTAGGGGTAGGAGTCGTGGTGAAATTCTCAGTGGTTCCAAAGTGAGTCGTCACGGGTCATGGTATGACTCGTAGGATGTAGCAGCGAGTCGTGATGAGGAGTCGTGGGTAAGTCGTAGTTGGTATGGGTGGATGATACCACGAATGACAGTATGACCCGTAGGATGGTACTACAGTTGTGGTATGCGAGTCGTGGCCAGATTCATAAGATTGAAAAAAGTGGTGAGGTGACCACGAGTCGTGACTTCATGGTACGACTTGTGGTACGATTCGTGGTCGGGGCCAAAACTATTTTTCAGGGAATTTTCATTAAGAGAAAATTCAACTTTTCTACACTTTTGGACCCTAAACCACGTTGTTTTAGCTTCAGTTTTAGACGTTTTAGTTGGGGTAATGGGTTCTTTCCCTCATTCCTCACTTAGACTTTCAAGAAAAAGCACGTAGAGTTCCTCTCATAGAATTTTAGAGGAACAGTTAGGGCAGCCTTTTCTTCCAGTTCCTCAAGGAAATTCTTTGAGTTTTTCGTCAGGTATGTGGGAATTCAGCAAGGAGATTGTTCTCCCCTTGCGTTCCCAAAAACTCTCTCTCTGTTAACTTTCAGCCCTAGCCCTGAGTTTGCAAAATTTAAAAATATTGCTATCATTCTTTTATTATTTCATGTGGAATCCTATCCTATGATAATTGTAGCTATTTTCCACCAGCTTGTAATTAAAATGATGCTTGTTCCATCAATTTAGAAATTCAGCCCTAACTGTTGAAAAGTCAGGAATTAGGATCCTTCTTAGGCTTTGAATTCTTGAAAATTGATTGTATCTTTCAGAGTTAAGGGCTTCTATATTACTTGTATGTGTTAAAGAAACTCGATTACTTGCATGATTTTAGCATTCATTCAGAAAGTCTATATACTATAAATATTTTTTCAAAAATTTCAGTTTGTCTTTAGTCAAAGTACTAGAATATTCAGTGTTAGTCAGAAATGTCAGCTGATCAGTTTGACTTCAGTCTTATTTCAAGATGTCAGTGGTGCCTTTCATGTTATCAAAATCAGACTCAGATTATAGTTTTTGGTCCATTAGGCGGTCATGAAATTCTAGCATATAGCTCTGACCAGCCCCAGGACCCCAGTTCAGTTACAACTTGTTCTTAGACGGTTACGATGCTTCCAGACAAGCAGCTCTGACCAGTCCAGAACCCAGTTTCAGAATCTGGTCCGATAAGACCCTCAGGGTACATGCAGTCATACGTCCCTGGCTAGTCTTGGACCCCAGTTTCAAGCTATCAACTTAGTAGTTCAGTTTAGGTTTTCCAGTGGGAGTAGAACGTAGCACCGAGCGGGCTGGGGTTCCAGTGCACCCAAGTTCCCAGAACTACGTTGCCAGCATAGGTTACCGTATTACTTGGCCTGATTCGCCTCCGACTTTTTTGATCACTCAATTCATGCCTTTATACCCTGGCAAGGTATATTGGGTCCTACCAATGTTGTGTATATATCAGACTCCACATCTAGCTCACGTGGTTATATGTCAGTTAGAGACTCTTCCACTGGTCAACACAGTTTACTCTCAGATTCTTCAGTCCAGATCAATTCAGTATCTCCGAATAAGTATTTCAGACATAGGGCATGTTTATGACCATCAACCAGGGTCATTTTTGACCATATTAGTTTTATATTATTTGATTCAGTTTTCAGCATTTCAATTGGTCATTTCATGTCATACCAGTTCAATTACTAGTTCTTTCATGTCATTCATGTTTCTCTCGCATACTCAATACATTGAAAGTACTGACACATACTTTTATGTTGTATCATTTCATGATACAGCTGCAGATTCCCAGACTCAGCATTGTTAGCCATGCGATCCAAATACTCCTCTGTTGCAGCCGAAGTATGAGTCCTCATTATTTGAGGGCCTTGTTTTACTTTCTTTCAGTTGAGTTATTATTTCAGTTAGACTTAGAGTTAGTTGGGGGCTTGTCCCAGCAACTACTCAGTTAGATGGCTTTCAAACAGACATGATTTTTCAGACTTATCTGTATTATTCCAATGTTTTGAACTTTATATTTTCAGACTTGTTTGTCATAAATGTTTTATGATATTATTTTAAAGTTTTATTGTGCATGTTTACTAAGAATGCTAGTGACTGATAGACCAGGGGTTGACTTGGGGTCACTTGTGGCTTCAAGTACCGTGTTACGCCTAGGGTGTAGGCTCGGTCCATGACACGCGTCGCGCTTCTGGTGCTGATATGTTGACACCTCGCGCGCTTCATCGCGCTACAGTGCATGTGCCTCGTGCCTTTGGTAGCACTGGCATGGTAGTGTGCCATGCTGCTGGCTGCGCTAGTGTGGCCAGTGGTGCTAAATGTTTCAATCTTCATTTTGTGCAACCTAACTTCTTCACATTCACTCCAAAAGCCTTAAATATACCCAAATCCATCACCTTTTAGCCCTAAAATCATCTAATCATGTGCGTTATATTTTTTCACAAATATATATAATAAACACATGCAAACACACATAATTTATTCCCAAAATATAGTAAAGTATGGGCAAAATATGTCTAAGAAGTGCGCAAGTACACCCTTCATTAACACCCCACACTTAAACTATTGTTCGTCCTCGAACAATATACTACTTCCCTTCTCACATTTAAGCACAAAAATTCATCCTACGAACAGGTCTACTTTCACTTAGGATGATGAGACAAATCAATGAAGCTCAAATAATTCACTCGCATGCATATAGGATCAACATTAAAATGTCAAAGTGCGAAATCACTTAGCTTTTGAAAATTAACTCATCCAGATATATTTTGGGCCAACATGAATTGTATGTAATTTAGCAATCAAAATTTATCAAAGTCTTACCATTGTGCCCCTCACAATTTGGAGAGATGCCCTTTCACACAAATATATAAATTAATATAAACTTAGGCATAAATAAAATAGTTTCTGCTCACTCTCCCAAAGAACTCAATGTACATGCAAAAGACGACCCATAGGTTTTCCCTTAATGTAATACTCCGCTAATATAGAATTATGAATCAAGGATCAATTAGGATTTAAATTTGGTTGTAATGTAGGCTAAAGGATGGGTAGGAACTATCTGTCCAAGAGAGTGATCAACCTCCCTAAGCACTTTAATACTTCACAACACTTTGATTTTTAGCTCATTCTTCAATTCCCAAATTTTCTCCTTATACCTCCTTTTATTTTTCAATTTTCAACTTAGGTGACTAGTGGGGATTTTTCTTTTAATCATTAAGCTCATTCACACATTTTTTCATCTTCAATTTTTCAAAGCTCTTTCTTCTTTTTGTTTTCCCACTAACAATCACCCTCCTTGTTTAGCAAAATTTCACATTCTTCTTTTCTTCTCATTCACCACACTTTTTAGCTTTTACCTTCACTTCTCCAATTATGATCCTTTCATGCAAGATTTATCAGTTAAAGTGCTCTAGGAGTCATTTGGATCAAATACAAGTCAATAGAACAAAACAGAATTAATCTTGTAATATGGTTATCAAAAGAATAGGCTAAGGCTCAACATGGCTAACTAGGACAATTACATAAAGGTAGGTAAAATAGGATAAAATAAGGCTACCAAATAAATGTCTATATCACTTTCTAAATCCATCATTCTTATTTCGCTTTGCACACACACCGAGCAACTTCTAGATATCAATTTACAAGCATGGAGTATATAAAAAAATTCCTCACACATTGGCACAAAATGTTTTAACAATGGAAATCAATATCATATAAACACATATATTCATATTGCATAACATAATTAAGCCCATTTTTTTCTTTTTCAAGTACAAGAATCAGTTTCCAAAAGACTAAGTGTGTCTACCTTTTTCATGCATTTATGAGTGAATTTAATAAAGTCTCAATGATACCTAAACCGAAGCACCTAGCATTCATAAGGTACAAGTTCTTATTCTTCCTAATGACTAATTTACTCTTAAGACGGTCTTCATCCATTTATCGTCAGGAAAAATTATGACTCAATGACTAAAAATAAAGAAAAATCTGGACTCTCTAATCGGTTCTAAGGGACTATCCACCAAAAAAGTACCGAAAAAAAACCCAGAAGAACCCAAAATAAAATAAAACTAAAAAAAATACTACAAACCAACAAGCATGCATGATAAATCATAAATCCCAAAAAAAATTAGGCCTACCATGTGCAAATTTATAAATTAAGGAATGTATAGTAATATGAAGTTCACTTCTCCCACCCCACACTTAATTAGTTACACTGTCCCCAGTGCTAAAACAAATAAGCACAAGCAACATAGGGAAAGAAGAACTCCCTGGGCCTATACTCCTCGTCGTATGTGGGGGCAAGTGCAGCCTTCCCCATCTCAGAATCTTCCTCATCATCATCACTAGACTCTATGTCTGAGTCTACTCTTGCTATCTCGTCCTCCATGGCAACATCATTATCAAGAGGCTCCTCATATCCAGGACAAACTCTACAAAGGGCTCATGAGTGCTCGCTCAAAGGGTAGTCTATGTTAAGATATTGTAGCTGCTCCTCAGTCACACTATTCATCCTCAATTGGAACTTTTGCATACTATACAAGTGGCTCAACATGTTGTCAATTCGCACATTGTGCTCATTGACAGTAAGGACTGGACCATTAATACCCTCGGGTTCCTTTGTTTTTGTCACATCAACCCCCCTAGGATCATAATCTGGTCAATAGTTTGCTTCCTCCTCCTCAATGTCATGCCCACGCAAAAATCGGGTCAAGAGACCCCCAAATCTGAAGTTTTGCCCTTTTTTAACCGATGCTCTTTTCAACACATTTTTAATGAGCACCCCCATATTAATTGGCATTCCAGTCATTAGCGCATATACAAGACACACTCTTTCTCTAGTCACATGGGTTACATGTTTTTTAGGCACCAAACAAGCATATACTATTTTTAACCAAACTCGTGCCTCTCTACTTATGTGAGCATATGGAAGAAAAAAATGATACCCAAGTTGTTGGTGGCGAGTCCACCGTGCAACAGAGTTAGAGCGCATAGAGTATGTCTAATATTCCTATACGGAGGTTTCTTCACCATGTCAACAAAGGGTTGTGGGTCAACATTAGGTGTCCCAAGTAATCTATTCAAAGCTTTAGGTGCAAACTCAATAATTTGACCATTTATTTTAACTTGGTTCAACCTTTCCTTTGGCATCCAATTTACAAGGAATTCTCTCACCATATTCAAATTACAGTCACCCGACGCATTAAACATAAAATCAAGATCAAGGGTGAGTATCCTATCTACCATGTGAGGGAAAACTAGTGACAAGTAATTTCTATCAATAAAAATATCATGTTAGTATTTAGATTCCTTATGTTCCTTGAACCATTTTTTTACCTTCTTTCTTTGTGACCCAATGGAGACCATATCGCCTCAATGGTGGTGGTGTCATACTCACATCTTCGTGCTCCTCTTCACTAGGCCTCCTTGCTCTTTTGGACCCATGGCTTGAAAAAGCCACTCCTTTCCCTTTTCTTACTTTTGGTGCCATTTGTGGAGGTTTTACAAGAAAAATGATATACTTTGTGATTTGGGTGAAACAATTTGGAGGATTTTGATGAATAGATGAAGTTTTGAGAGAGTTTGGTTGGGAAATATGAGGGGTGCGGCGCGACACTTATGAAAATGAGCTGAATTTTTTAGTTCTAGGCCTTTAAAATGCTCTTCAAAGTTGGAAATTACATTTTTGCCCTGAAAAGTTTTTCGCCTGCAAAGGGGTTCGTGTCGCGGCGCTGAAAGCGCCAGATTTATTGCACGAGGCACCCTGATGTGCCAATATATGCGCACTTCATGCCCCTGGATGCGCCAACACCCGTACGCATCGCGCCTCTTGCTGCTTCCTGCATGTCACGCCAGGCTTTGTGGCACTTGTGATTGCACCTTGTGCCAGGCCTTGTGCTGCTTGGCCTGAGTAATGTCCGGTGCGCATGATAGATGTTACATAGACTAAGGCNCACTTGTGATTGCACCTTGTGCCAGGCCTTGTGCTGCTTGGCCTGAGTAATGTCCGGTGCGCATGTTCGACTGTCTTGCTCCCCTTTTTCACTATTTAAGCTCATTTTTTTTTTAAATTCATGACCTATCACCTGTATACTTGAACAAACACATCAAAATGAAAAATTTATCTTGGGTTGCCTCCCAAGTAGCGCCTGATTTAACGTCACGACACGACATGGGTATCTTGATTGCTCAGACTTCATCAAGATACCTATTGAGACCGTGGTCACATCTTGGCCACTTATTACCACGCTTCCCTATGACACATCAGAAAATAAAAGAAAAATGAAAAATAGGAAATAAAGACTAAAAGTTAAACACAAGCAATTAATCTAATCCTAAATCGTATTCCCCAAAAATGGTGCCACTTTTTGATAATGCTCAAACTCACACCTCCTACAGAAGTATAAAGCGGACGTTGTCAATAAAGAACCCAACTAAAGGTTGGGGTCGACCCCACAGAGAATACAAAAGGATATAGAAGAATGCTAGTATCTAAGCTTTTGAGTCAATTATTTCCTAAGAGGGGGGGGGGGATTTGTAAAATTAATAAGTAATTGTGTCAAGAAAGTGATTGTTGTTTCCAAGTTAATGCAACTAACTAGGATATATGTTCCCCATGGATTCATAACTACTTCGGATTTTACACTTGTGATCTATCCCAATACTTTACTTGTAAAACTGATAACTATGGTTCATCCAAATGACTAGTTCATCCCTATTGGATGACTTTACTCAATCACCGAGAAAGGTCTCATGAGCGATTTCAATTTAACCGTTATCAATTAGTCCCAAATTTAACTATCCTGTGACTTCAGCTTAAGTTAATACAATGATCATCAAGATCAAGGATTTGATGTAATTCTCTTTTCCTAATCTCTACCTCTCTGGCTCAAGCAAGTAAAGAATTCAGGCATATCCTAATGTTACGCACCGTTAAGAAACATTTAAGCATGAAGAGAATACAATACAAGCATTTAGTATTGGTTTAGAATCACCTTGTGCAAACCCTAGTTTGTTAATTCACCATGGTTCCCACAACCCTAGTTGTGGAGATTTTAGTCTATCATGTTTATAAGTAAATTGTAACATTCATATACAAATATGTAAATTAATACTTACAATGATGATAGGAAGAAACTCACTTGATTATTGCAAAAATAAGGAAGAACAATTCAATAATTGTCTCAGAGTATGTCGTGAACTAAAACTTATAACTCCAAGACTTGTAAAAGAAAACTTCACACACTCTCTCCTCTATTACAAAGAAATAAAGGATATTTATAGTAGTAGATTTATTCTTTTCTTGTTCCTTCACGGATTTGACTTGGGACATGTAGCTCCTTTTCCTAGTTGAAGTGGGATAAAATTGTTAGCAGTCGGATAGGGTTGGAGCGCCGTGCCTAGTATCGCACTACAATTGTCTCGCGTCGTGATCTTGGGTAGAATTGCATGCCTAAGTGATACGCAAATGCTTCATTTCGTCTTGTTTATCGATCGTTATGTGTACATTCTCATGTGATTTTTAGTTAAAATGTGAATTTATACTAACCAACAT
>JACEIK010000492.1:286503-309198 GCA_018107945.1 Datura stramonium | reverse complement strand
CATTTTTATTATTGTCTTCTATTCTCTTATGTAACTCTGTAGTTAGCCTTTTGACTCTTTCTTTTCTTGTTCTTCAATAAACTCTTGTTATATATCAACAGTAATGATGTTGAAAATTGCAGCAGAAAGACAATTCTGTTAAATATGGTACAAATAAAGAATTTAGTTTACTGTATAAAGATAGGATATAAGAACGAAGAAGAAGTAGAGACAATAAAAGTGAAAAGAACTGAAATAGTAAATATAACTTTTACTAATTTAGCGACTTATACTAAATAAATACCTTAGAATTCTGCATATGAGATACTAGTGTCATTACGCTCTCTTTTAATAGTTTTTGCTCACACATTATGCGAGCATTCATGACTTCTCAATTTTTTCGCTCCTCCTCAAGCTAATTTTTTTATCTCTATTAGCTTACTTTCTACACTTTCTCGTTTACGACGTTCTTCTTTTACCTCCTTTTGTTGTGCTTGAAGTTGCTTTTGAATTTCATCCCTGGATCTCCTACTCGTTGGCTTAACTCCTGATCCTTGACCAAGAATGTACCTTGATTTTTCTCCCATAACTTGCACAAATGTAGCATTAATAATAGGGTCCACATCGGTACCCTCTTCAATTTCTTAAATTTTTTCAGCAACAACTTCTTTCACCTTATCCTGCAAACAAATTATACTAGCTTTAACTTTCAATATTTATTTATACAGACTCATTCTAGGAATAAGTATAAGATTTTTCTATGTACACTTACTTTAGCCGAAGCATCATTAATACAATGTCCGTTTGACTTCATGTGTGTCATTTCCCAAAGTTTCTGAAAGTTTGGCTCTTTTTCGGTGTTTGTGTCCCTCTACCAAAATAAATAAACTTAAGTTATTGAAGAAATAATTATCATAATCCATCAAAATAAATACATATCTTACCGCTTCAAATGATACTACTTGGAAGGATTTTCTGCCGCAGATATGATTCACTTTTTGTTTTGCCTTGTTACTTTTATTTCTTTCACTCATTTTCTGCATTGATTTTGAGTCCACAGATTTATTTTGATTCAAGTATAAATAGTAGGATAAGAAAATAAGCAATATTATAAATTTTACTTATTTGTACTCCTAATTACCTTAAAATCTCCATTGCTGAAATATTCCACCAAGAATTTTCATTCAGCTTCATTAACATATGTTGGCATATTTTGCAAACTTTCCTCTTTTATAGAAATTTTTTTGAAATGATCATGATGCCTACTATGATGATATCGATATAAATTTTTAGCTTTTTGAAAAATAGTATCTTGATTATGTCGTATGTCCGGAAGCTGAAAGGTGTCCTACACTCAAAATAGTACCAAAATTTAAGCTCAATAAAAATTAGTCCGAGCTTAGTTCCCAGCCCAATTACAGTTCTAAATAGTTCAGCCCTTGCTATGCGTAAATTTCTTCCTCAAATATCTTCAGAAATAAATTAAAATAGTGAATTTTAAGGTTTGTTAAATTTTAGTTACACATAATAACTCAACATCACAATTTACAAAATTACAAAATAACTAGCAGATTCAGGACTATTGAGCTGTTACCAAAAAGTTGTCATTGTTGTTAAACTTTAGTTACAAATAATAACTCAACATCACAGTTTAATTAAAATTAATAAATAACTAGAAAGTTCATAATTGTTCAACTATTACCAACAAGATGTTGAAGCAATCACAACTTTTGAACTCACGCTGCAGCCTTCAAATCACCCTCATTAGAAAGTTCTCAAAGTAAATTTAACAAGATAGTTCATACCTGTATTATTGATTGTATAAACTTGTATATTAAAGAAAATTTGAGTTTCAACAATCCAATACAGCCCCCAAATGATTTCAGAAAAAACATAGGTGTTTTAACGACCAAGTTATGACAGATTCACCAATGTTCTCAATTCAGCAGCTAGTTTCAACTATCAATATCCGGCACAAGGGATAATTTCAAGTTCAATAAACAACACTTGTCAATGGTTGTCATTTAGAGGTACATCTTTCATTCAAAGAACTAAGATCTCCGTTTCATAAGTAGAAACTAAAAGAATTACAGTTCTAGCTCTCAGAATTTGACTCAAGCAATAACACAAAAAGGTAGTCACTCTATACACCAACACAATAAAGTTTGAAAATATTTCAGAAACATACAATCAATCTTGTAGAATAAACAGATGCTTCAGAGTCAATACAGAGCATAAATTACATTCTCATTGATGTGCAAGAAACTAACTAATCAAAACATGCAACATGAATTTTTGCGTCTGAAAAAATATTTTGAGCCAAAAAATAGCCAATAACTTCGTCGAATAGATTGGGATAAATGAGGAATGACATTCCTAAATTTGAAAATAAAGGTCATAAAAGTAACAATAATCAGAAAACTAATCCAATTCCAATATGAAAAAAGAAAAAAAAATCAATTTAATAGAATTAAGAAGATGAAGAAGCATATTGAAACTAAAGAAATATTAAGTGTTCAATAGAATAATTTTATTTACCAAGTGTTTTGCTTGAATTTTATTCATCCAAGGACCAAAAAAATTAGTAATATAATAGAAACAAAGTAAATTACCAGCATATGAGCAACAATCCTATCTTTTGCTAGATCAGGAACTCCCTTCCAATTTTTGATATCATCTATAGCATTATGGAGAACTTTCACTGAGAGCTCAATAAAAAAATCTTTAGCTCCAGGACCTACTGCTACTGTTCGATCTGGTAGGATAATCACCTTTAACTTTACATTGTCATTGTCCTTGTGTTTCTTTTGAATTGAAAGTCATGTTGTCTTCCCTCTTTCCTTTCTCTTTTTTCATTAGCAACACATGAAAATATTTAGGTGTATATAAATAGAACATTTACAATCTAAAAAATCTAAAGAGACACGGTTTAACGAATGAATCAACTTACCTGGTGGTGGAATTGCATTTACATTGGTCATTTCAACATTATTAGAAGTATTCACATTTGTCATCATGATAGGCTGCAACACATTAAGAGATTATATAATTGAAGATTAATCAAAAATAAAATAACGCTCTGATAATAAAAAATAAAATGATGCTTATAAATTGAGAGAAATAAATAAAGTTACAAAGCAAAAAGATAAGAAATAAAGGAAAAGTAGAAAATAGAAATTAACCATTTTGACAAGGTGATGGAAAAACAAAGCTCCTATGAATAAAGTGATTCAGAAAAAAGTTATCCTGATGACGAGTTGAAAATCATAACTGATCATCATCCTTGACTTCATCATATTTATTAGTATCTTCATCTGTAGCAGAATCACTAAAATCATCCACACTTTCATGATCAGACTCGTCTATAACTTCTAAATCTATCTCTTCCTCGTTATTGTGAGAAGGTGCATCAACACTCACCCCATCAATATCTTCTCTTTGTATTTTGATGATATCATTATTTGACTCTACTTGAGGATTTGCTTCTCTTCTTTCAATTAAGTCAATCGTTGATACAGTTTCGTTTCATCATTTTGTTTGGGAACGTCATACAAATTTCGCGGTCTTATCCTTATCACTGCATGTCATTTCTCACTTTCACCATATTTAACATAGTACACTGATTGAGCTTGCGAGCCTAAAATGAATGGATCATTTGTGTAATGGATTCGTGTCACATCCACACAAACAAATTCATATTCATCCCTTTTGTAACCTCTACTTTGACTACGATCTTGAGGAGGAACTTCAAACCAATCACATTGAAATAATATAACTGATTTATTGTTCAAGTATTGAATCTCTAAAATCATTCGTATCTTTCCAAATTAATCAATATTTTTTGTATGTTCATCACTCTTCATAATCACGCCACTATTTTGAGTTTTCAAATCTAGCACAGATTCTATTGTTCAAAACCTAAAATCATTCAAGATATATCCATTATGACAATAAACACGAGGATCTAGACGTCTTGCCAAAACTAGTAATTCTTCGGTAATTCGATTATCACCATTCTTCTTTAACTATACCACCTGTAATATTTTAATTACAAAATAACAAATATTAATGTTATTTAACAAATAAATTTACAAACCATCAAATGATATATTTTACCTTTCTTTCAAACCACAATGGAAATTCCTCCTTGTGTCTCTTGGCTACATTTTTATTATTCTCCTTTGTTAATATTTCTAAATGTTCCCTATGGATAATGAACATTTGAAAAAAATAATTCAAAAAAGAATTATAACACAATTGTTGAGTATTTATAAGAAAATGATATAAAAGTGAAACATATCTTACTCAATTCAAGGTCTGACTTCCTCACAATTTTTGAGAATGTAAAAATGAGCTTGATTGATTTCAAGAGTACTCAAATTTTTTCAAGCACCCCCTGCTAATGACCTACTACGGCTGTTAATATAGATAAACTATTGTGATATATGTTAGAAAAATTAGAATTTCTATCTGGATGATTTTGCTTCTTTTCCATATCAGTCAAATATTTGGAATAATATATCATGCACTCCTTTGCAAGATAGCCCTCGGCAATTGATCCTTCCGGATGAGCTTTGTTACGTACATAATCTTTTAAGGTGCGCAAAAATCTATGAAGTAAAATATATCAGTTTTGTAATAAATTTCAATTAAAAGAACACATTAAGAAGGCAAAAATCTAACCTTTCAATGTAATACATCTATCGAAATTGAAGAGGACCACTCAACTTCGCCTCATTTGCTAAGTGAATTTCCAAATGAATCATAACATCAAAGAAAGCCGGCAAAAACATACGTTCTAATTTACATAATGTTATCCGTATGCTTTTATCTTATTGATCTAACTTCTCCATACATAACTCTTTAGCGCACAAATCACTAAAGAATAATGAAAATTCGATTAATGGGTCATGTGCATCCTTTGGCAAAATTGATTTGATGATAAGTGGTAAAATACGTTGAAAAAAAATATGATGATCATGACTTTTAAGTCCAATTTTTTTAGTTTTCTTGATACAACGACTAATGTTAGAAGCATAAGCATCGGGAAATTTGACTACTTTGATGAGCTATTAGAATTGAATCTTCTCTGCATTAGACATTGTATAGCTTGCTGGAGGAAGTATGTACTTATCCTCGCTTTTTATTGGATGGAGGGACTTTTTGATTTTCATATCTTGTATGTCCAAACGAGATTTTAATGTGTTTCTTTGTTTTTTCTTCAATATCCAACAATGTTTCTATCACACTTTCACTAATATTCTTTTCAATGTACATTACATTCAAATTATGTCTAAACAATAAAGTCCTCCAATATGGGATTTCGAAGAATATACTTTTCTTCTTCCAATTGTCACGGGCTCACGGCTTTCGATATCTCGTTTTCTTTTTCTTGTGCTGCCACCGGCTGATCCTTGTAAGGAGGTATTAAGTTGCACAAACATATCTTCTCCACTCAAAGCTTGTGGTGCAGGTCTTTCTTCTTTTATGTTATCAAAAGAACTTTTATTCCGCCGATAGGGATGATTTATATCCAAGAACCTACAATGACCCATATAGCATTGTTTTCGATCATGTTTCAAGTAAAGGGAACAAGTATGTACATGACAAACTAGACAAACTAATTTACCTTTAGTGTTCCAACCAGACAAAATACCATAAGTTGAAAAGCCATTAATTTTCCATAACAAAGAAGCACGTAAGTGAAAATTTTGTTTCATAAAAGCATAATAAGTCTCTATTTCATCCTCCCACAAGGTTTTCAAACCATCAATCAAGGGCTAGAGATACAAATCAATATTCATACCAGGACTTTTTGGGCCAGGAATAAGTAAGGATAACAAAAAGATTAGACTGTTTCATGCATAGCCATGGGGGAAGATTATATGGAATCAAGATAACTGGCCACATGCTATAGGAATTACTCATCGAACCAAAAGGATTAAAACCATCTGAAGCAAGTCCAAGTCTTATATTACGAGGATCTAAAAAAAAAATTCGGAAATTTTTCATCAAAAATTTTCATGACAATGAGTCAGCTGAATGTCGTAACACTCATCATCAACTCGCTTATTTTTATGCCACTTCATTTCTTCTGCAGTTCATTTTGTCATAAACAATCGTTGTAGTCTTGGTATCAAAGGAAAATATCTAAGAATCTTTCTAGGAATTCCTTTATTTTTCTTGTTCAAATTACTTGAAGCAACCTCATCATTAGTATCTTCTCCTTTCCTTACTGTCCATCTTTTTTCTCCACATTCAAGGCATTGCTCAAGATCCACATATTCCTTTCTATATAAGATGCAATTAATAACATATGCATCTATCTTCATATAATCTAAACTCAAATCTTTTATTATCTTTTGAACTTCATAGAGAGAATTTAGAAGCACATTTTCTTTGGGTAAAGCATCACCCAATAATTTCAACAAAGAGTCCAATAAAGTATTACTCCGTCCATGCATACATTTCATTTGAAAAAGACGCATTACAAAAGATAATTTGGAGAACTTTTCACAATTTGGATATAATCTTTTTTCTGCATCCTTTAATAACCTATAGAAACTTTTAGCTTCTGTATTATGCTCTTCATATCTAGATTCAATTGTCTTATCAAAGTCGTGATTATTATTGGAAATACCATAATATATATCATGCAACATTTCAAAAGTGGGAGCATCATCATTTCCTAAATCTGAATCTTCACTAATATTTATTTCATCGTCTGAAGATAATTCCGATTCACCATGATAATTCCACCTATCATAAGTTTGAACTATTCCCCACATACATAAATCTGCCTTCACGTCGTCTCGCATTTTTCAAAGCACATTATTACATTTAATGCACAAACATTGAATTTTCACACCAACTACAAGATTAGAAAATGCAAACTTCAAAAATTGTTCCACACCATTCAAGTATTGTGGTAACGCCCTATTCCTAATAAGTATCTAACTCTTATCCATCATGTACGTACCTGCAGGGAATTCAAACCATGACATGTAAAACTATATGAATTTTTTACAAAAAAATAGAGAAAGAAAAAGTTAGAGAAAGACAATATTATAAAAAAGTTAATATAAAGGCCAAAAAGTTCATTGATGACTTCAGTTGGTTGGACTCAACACTTGCAAATCAAAAAACATGTTTGGATGTACTTAAAGAGACAAATGGTACATTTTAAAACAATTGAATATGCCAGCAATAATTTAGCCATTGTTATTAATATTCTGAGAATTCTTGGTCAAAATAACAGTTTAGTCATTACCGCTAATATTATTAGATCCTTACCGAAGAATTGAACTAGATTGTAACGAACTAAATAGAAAAATTTAAATTGAAGCAAATAAATTACAGTTCGGTATTCACTATATATAATTGAAAAATAAAAAATTGGAGTACAAACTGTAGTTCTAAATAATCAAACATAAGTACCAAGAGCCACCCATAGATTGTGAAGAAAAAAGGATGGAAGTTTTGTCTATCTTATTTGATTTTAAATTTTTTTCACACTTAAGTTTTTTATTCTACTAAAGCTATCAAAGTAACAAAAATAGATAAAATATAGGAGAGCAGTTCGTCAAGTGGATTTATGTGACCGTAGAATAGTGGTGAAAAGAATAAGCTCATCCAGTGATCTTTCAATGAAATTGCATATTCATATATTTTAATGACAAAAATTAAAATTGGAGTGATAAAAAAAATCGTAGATTCTAACTGATCCTCAAAAATTATAGTTGTACCGACAATTAGCAAAGGAACACTTGAGGGTCGAGGTCTGCCCCTTCAGTTTTTCATTTACAGGTGATTTCGTAAAATTTGATTTAAAAAAAAGAAGAGAAGAAAGAAGGAATGGACAACCCATTGTAGGAAACTAAATTTGCCAAAGAGGATGCTTGCAATAATGTAATTGGCTTCATACTAAGTAAAAGAGTAATTTTCCAAAGAATACTTAGGTATCCCCACTCTGTATAGTGATTAAAACTAGACAGAATCTTTAACAGTTGTAAAAGAAAATGGACACTGATCGGAGGTATTCCAGGAGTTTGAAGAAAACAACTATAACTTCTGTAGTTAATTCAAAAGTTTGTTTTTTTGTGCAAAATATACCAATGAATAGCTAAAATTAATAACAATTTCTTTCACAATAAACTCAAAATTAGTTCTACCAAAGCTAGATTCAAATACCCATAAAATTAAAAAAAAATCAACTTTTTTTTAGTCAAAAGTTTCAACCTTGAATCAGAAACTTTTTATTTTACAAATCCTTTGAAGAACCCACAAATTAAAAAGAACATGATAACTAAATTATAAGCTAGAATTCACCAAACTTGGGTAGACGTTAAATTATAAGTAATAACTTACCGGAGTGTTGGCAAAACGCAAAAGAAGCAAGAAGAGAACTAGCAACACAAGAAATCATGAGGAGAGATCTGTGGAATAATGAAAAGAGAAAACCTAGTGTTACTTTTGGGGAAAACTAAAAAGCCGCTAAAATTTGACGGAAATAAAAGAACAATTTTGCCGCGTTTTATTTTGGTGAAAAATTAACAAATAATTAGTTAAAGTTTAAGTCACGACCTGCATAAATTATTGCGAAATTAAGTGCATTAGCAATAATAAAAAATTATTATTGCCAAATATTTTATGAGATAGCAACAATTGATTAAGTTCTGGTGATTTATTAAAATTATGCAACAATACTATGGTCATTGCAAAAAAAAGTTATTTCCATTTGTT
Organism: Datura stramonium; assembly: GCA_018107945.1. Taxonomy (NCBI): domain Eukaryota; kingdom Viridiplantae; phylum Streptophyta; class Magnoliopsida; order Solanales; family Solanaceae; genus Datura; species Datura stramonium. The sequence goes on along the minus strand of JACEIK010000492.1, from coordinate 300,477 downwards.
TATATTTTAAATTTATTAGATTCAGTAGAGTATTACAACAAGACTAAAATGTTTGCCAACAACAAGAAAATTATGGGTAAAAATTACAGGATATAGCAACAATTACATAAAGTTTTTGCCATTTATTAATATAAGCCAATAATAATATAGTTGTTGTTAAAAAGTTATTACTAATTTTGTACTTTTTTGTAGTGTGGGCTGGACCATCTCATCAATCTCTTGAGCAATTGGAGTAGGGGCTTCGTTCAAATTTAGTAGAACGACAGAGACATCTTCTTCAGTGGAAGGGTGTTGCAACTCGTTTCCTCATTGCTTACAATCGGTGTCTTGGAACTCGGGCTATTTCTGGTCCTGGTATGATAGGAGAAGGAGGGGGATTGGATGAGACAGGGGTATCTAGGAGGAGATCATCTGGGTTCTGGTTCCCCTCAGAAGGAGTAGAGGAAGGTTCGTGAGCCATATCGGACAAGAGAGAGGATTTTGAAGGGAGTGAGTTGGACTAAAGAAATTTGTGGAGAGAGAACTATGGGAGGGTTGGGAAAAGATTGGAGGGAAGAAAATGTAGATGGATGGAAATGATGGTGAAGATGGAAAGCTGAACCCAATAAATGAAGGAACTGATATGTGGTGTCTGAGGGATGTGACGTTCTAGAGAGCTGCATCAATTTAGGAAGAGGGAAAACAGAGATGACGTGGCACAGTCATATACGTTTAAATAGAGGCTTAAGGTAAGACTAGGAATGCCGACCTATTTAAGAGATCTGGTTCCCTCATGAGTTCCCTTGAGCAATATTCTTCGTATCCTTACTCCCTGATTTCACAACAAAGGAATGGATAAGTGAGAATCTGAAAAAGGTTGAGTCTGATCTCAAGCACTGTTGAATTGATTACTTCTGTGAAAAAGAAAAGGTAAGAAAATTAGTTTTGAAAGTATCTATGTTAAAACTTGATCTTGAGAAAGCTAGTAGGTGGACCAAGTCATCTAGAATTTTGAACAATCTAAGTGGAAGAGTTCACAATGAAAGGGCTGTAATAGGTTTTCATAAAGAAAAAAATTCCACTAAAGATATGTGTTACTTGTGTGGTAAAAGTGGTCATCCTACTATTGAATGTCCAGTTGCAGCTAGGAGCAGGAACATGTGTACTTTGCTGGAAAAAGAAAATAAGCTAAAAATTGTTCATAGGAATAGGTCTATCAACCTGTTGCCATACTGGACAAGAAGAAATTTGATTCACCCTTTTGATCACAAAAAAGGACTCAAGTTTGTCCGGGTTCCTAAAACTAACCCCTGAGTTATTTTGCAGTGAGAGTGAAAGAGAGCAAGCATTGGTACATGGATAGTGCTTGTTCAAGACGCATGACTGGAAACAAACAAAAATTTCTTTCACTTAATTTACTAAAAGGGGAAGAATGTATCCTTTGGCGATGGAAAAAAGGGTATTGTTACTAGATTTAGGAAAATTGGAAGTACAGAAACAAAAGCTCTAAAAGAAGTATACCATGTTGATGGATTGAAACATAACCTACTGAGTATATCTCAATTGTGTGATAAAGGCAACAAGGTAACTTTTACTTCTGCAGGTTGCAAGGTCAAAAGATTGAATACAAAGAAAATTGTTCTAAGCGTAAGCAGACACAAAAATGTGCATAAGGAAAATATCATGGGATAGCGGAGTACAAATTTGACTTGTCTCAGTGCAATGCACTTGGGCATGCTAGTTTGAAATAGTTGAATAAACGTGATTCAACGAACATGGTCATAGGTTTGCCTAAAATTAAAGTTCAAAATGACAAGGTTTGTAGTGCTTGTGTAAGGGGGAAGCAAGTAAGATTCTCATTCAAATCAAAGAATCAAGTGAACACAAACAGGTATCTTGACCTGTTGCGTATGGATTTTTGTGGATATATCCATGAAGGATGAAAGTGAAATTGATGAACATGCTTTGGAACAGGTTGTATCACCTGTTTCAGCTATTGAACAAAGCGTGGACTCATTGACAGGGGGAACATTAAATATGGAAGCTGCTATAGAGATTGATACTCCCATTGCCACTGCCACTAAAATGGATCTTGATGAAACAGGTCCATCTATAGAGTTAGGAGCAGATTGCTGATAGTTGAGGAGCATATTATGTTTCATGATATTGATATCTGATTATTTTGAAAATAGCCCCAGTGGCTATAAGTTGTTTAGCATCTCAAATTGGCCTTCTTTTCAATGATGCCAAAATGGGAAATAATATTAGCTGTGCAATTTTTATAACCCATATGACTGACTTATTTTAATCAAGTATTTCATCTCTTGATTCTATAGGTAGATATCATTAAGGGCACAGGTGCAAGGAGTTTTTCATCATCAAAAAGGGGAAATTTTTTGGAGTCTTTGTAGTTTTGATGATTGATAAAGGTGATGAAATAGGTCAGCCAAGTTGTTCCAAGGGAGTATAAAATTTACTGTCTAAAGAAGCTGACATAGCAACAGTAAATGTTCCAATAGAGATAAGTTGCACGTATCAAAAGATGGTTAAGTCATGTCACACAATCTCAGTAAAACAAACATGTGCTAAATTGAAGTGTTGAAGTTTTACTACAATACTAAATAAGTGAAGAGTTTGACTCGAAGAAGGAGTCTCACTTTAAGTAGAACTCAAAGTCAAGAAGAGTTTGATTTGATGAGAAATTCGAAGTGAAAACAACTCTCTGAAGATTTGTACATGTGCTGATTTGTAAGAGTTGGAGTTTGATTAAAACACAAAGGAAGCCAAGAGATAGACTTGAAGAAGGATTCCTACTTGGAGTAGATTTCTAAGGCGGGCAAAGGTAGTTGCTGCAAAGATGCCGAAGAGTTGTGTATACATAGAAGTGTGACTTCTCAAAGCAACTCATGCACTCACAAACAGAGAAAAAAGAAAATCTGTAAAGTGTGAGATTTTGCAACATTTGAAGTGTGAAGAAATTCAATTGACGAACTTGGTCCAAGTGAAGTGATATGATAGAGTTAGCAATCTTGTACTAGGAGTTGGTCATTGAGTTGTAATTAATGTAATCTTAATTTAGTGAGTAATAAACTGGATTAAGAGGATTTTATCTTCAAGTAGACTATACTAGGAGACGTTTGAGAACACATTCCTGGGGAGGAGTGTGAGTAGCTAGGAATTAGAGTTTATAATTCTTTTAGGCTACAAGAGTTGTAATCTGCTATTTGAAGAGGCTCTTTGAAGTTAGTGAAGTTAGTGAAAATCCTGTAGAGGTACAGGTCGTAGTTTTTCAACTTTTGAGCCGGGTGTTTTCCACGTAAAAATACTATGTTCTTTACTTACTGTTTTACTGCATTATTGAAACACGTCTGACGACCTGTTTTAATCATAGGAAATAAGCTAATATAAATAAGTAAAATCGTGGTCGTGCATCCTATCACAGATGTACTCTTCCGATCCACCAAAAAACCTACATAGTCGGCATCAGCATATCCAACTAGATTGAAGTTATCCCCAGAGAGGTAGAAGAAAACTAGATCAGAAGTACCCTTACGATATCTCAAATCCATTTAGCAGCCATCAAATATGATTCCTTAGGGTTGGATTAGAATCTAACACATATCCCTACGCTAAACACGATATCGGGTCTGCTAGCTGTCAGCCCCTATATATGGTCTCATTGACAGGGGAACTTGGTTCATCATTGTTTAGGCGAGTAGTAGTTGCAAGAGGGGTTTCAATAGGTTTAGAATTCTCCATGTCAAACTTCTTGAGTAGTTCAGAGATGTACTTCTGTTGACTTATCATGATGCCATTAGCATTTTCCTGACTTATAATCCCAAGAAAAGTTTAATTCGCTCATCATACTCATCTCAAACTCACTTCCCATAAGCTTTCCAAATTCTTTACATAATGAGTTGAAAGTTGACCCAACGATGATATCATTGACATAAATCTACACAATCAATAGGTTCCTTCCTCTCTCTTTTAAGAACAAAGTGTTGTCAATCTTCCCCTTTTTGAAGCCATTTCTAAGGAGGAATCTTGACAGTCTCTCGTACCAAGCTTGGGGGGCCTACTTCAACCCATAAAGGGACTTATCCAGTTTATAGACATGGTTGGGATACTCATGATCTTTGAATCCTGGTGGCTACCTGACATACACTTCTTCCTTCAGATACCTATTTAGAAAAGCACTCTTCACATCCATTTGGAACAACTTGAACTCCATGAATGATGCAAAGGCAATGAGAATTATAATAGCCTCAATTCTAGAAACAGGAGCAAATGTTTCTTCGTAATCTATCCCTTCTTCTTGGTTATACCCTTGAACAACCAGCCTTGCCTTGTTTATGGTTGTATTTCCTTTTCATCTAGCTTATTACTGAACACCCGCCTGGTCCTATGATGGTTCTGTTAGTTGGTCGAGAAACTAAGTGTCATACTTGATTTCTCTTAAATTGCTCCTTGCGTGGAAGAAATCTAATCCACATCTTTCAAGGCTTCCTTAATATTTTTTAGCCCTATCTGAGATAGATAAGCTGAGTGACCAAACATATTACGAACATGTGAACGTGTAGTAATGACCCCATCTAGGGAGTATATTATATTGTCCAAGAGGTGTGATTCTTTGTGCTTCCAGTTTGAAATCTGAGGGACAGAGGAGTCCTATCTTTGTTAACTGATTGGAGTTCATATGTCTAGAGTTTCTTCATCAATGTGACCTTCCTTATGAGAGTAGTTTGGGTTGTTGGTCGCTACATCCCACTGATGGTCATTCCTTGAAGTGCTTGATGGAGTACCTGGTTCCTGTCCGTCTAGCTTCAGCTCAACATTACTGTCTTGACCAGCATGATCAGATGGCTTGGCTTGCTCTCCTGGTCCTTCACCAGGAGCTAACTGCAACTTCATTAGTTCTCCAGCTTCTAGATCATCATTTTGAGCAGTAGCTTCATTGTTCACACTTGATTCATTAAGATGACATGTATGCTTTCGTCCACACATTGAGTCCTTTTATTAAAGACTCGATAAGCTTTGCTTTATGAAGAATATCCTAAAAAGATTTATTTCATCACTCTTTGCATCAAATTTTCCAAGGGCCTCTTTCCCATTGTTTAGAATGAAGAATCTACATCTGAAGGGTCTCAGATAAGACAACTTTGGTTTTTTTCCATACAACAGTTCATATGGTGTCTTTTCCAACAGGGACTTGATCAAGCACCTGTTTATTATATAGCAAACAGTATTGATAGACTCCACCCAAAAATTCTTTGAGATTCCACTGGTTATCAGTATTGTTCTTTCCACATCCTCAAGGGTTCTGTTCTTCCTTTCCACCACACTATTTTTTTGAAGAGTCCTAGGTGCAGAGAAGTTGTGAATAATACCATGTTCAACACAGAATTTCTCAAATCGAGCATTCTCAAACTCAGTTCCATGATCAGATCTAATGCTTACAATCGTGTTCCCATGCTTGAGTTGAACTTGTTTGGCAAAGGTGACAAAAAAATCAAATGATTCATCCTTGGACCTGAGAAATAGTGTCCATGTGAAACAGGAATAGTCGTCCACAATGACAAAGATGTATCTCTTCCCTCCTCAGCTAGCAAATCTCATCGGTCCACATAGGTCCATGTGAAGCAACTCAAGAGATCTTGAAGTGCTTACATCCTTGTTTGTTTTAAAAGATGACTGAACCTGTTTGCCTCTAATACACGCATCACATAACTTGTGGTCAATGAACTTCAACTTCGGCAGTCTGGGCTTTTTTCGTAGTAATAGTGGGCCGGTCTCATGAGATCTATGCCGGCCATCAGAATCAAACGAAGGTCGAAGGACCATTCGATTCATTAAGGGGCATAGCGACGCCCTATAAACAAGGTCCTTCGAGATTAACTTGTTCAACAATAAGGGGCTCACATGCCCTAATCATCTGCGCCACAACTCACCATCATCTTCCAGTGTGCTCAAGCATGTCATATTATGATCTCTAATTGAGCTCATATTTTCCACATAAATGTTCTTCCATCTTATTGCAATCAGAATCACTTCCCCTGATTCAATGTTAGTCACCGTGCATGAGGCTGAGATGAATCTTACCTCGTTACATTTATCACAGATCTGAGACACACTCATCGGGCTATACTTTAAACCTTCAACATAAAATACAGCTTCGATGGCATGAGCTATGATTTTTTCGAATTTTCCCATTCCTAAAATGTATCCTTTCTTTCCATCTCCGAAGAACACAATACCACCTCGAAGGACTTTGAGAGAGAGGAATTCCTCAATTTTTTCAGTCATGTGCCTCGAGGCCACTGTCCATAAACCATTTTTTACCACCATCTCCTTTCTCGACTTGCAATGAGCATTAAAGGTTAGTTTTGGGAGCCCATATCAGCTTGGGTCCCCCCAGGTTGTCAAAGGGATGAATAAGATTTCTTTTAGTCCATGCAGGTAGAGCTACTTTCTTTTTTAGAGAACCAGGTTCCTTAAACCATGCATTTTCACTAACAAACTTCATGTTATTTTTAATAGCAATTATCCTAAATTTACATATGACTTTGTAATGACCATTATCTCCATAGTGGGTACACAACCAGTTGTCAGGATTAGACACATATTTACTGTGAGGATCATAGGGAACTTTTGCTTTCAAAACCCAAAACCTTTCTTTGACCAGCCAGATCTATAGTTTGCAGATGCAAGAGCTTTAGAGGACCAGGTCCACTTGAGGGACTTGTCAAGGTCAGCTTTCACTCTCATTAGATCCTTCTCAAGAGCCTCATTTCTCTCAAGCTGAGCTGATAGGCTTAGTTTAGTGTTTTCAAGCTCATTCTCCAACTCAGTTTGAATCCGAATAAGAGAATTTTTCCTTTAGTTTCACTCTACATGCATTTCATGAGTTTTTCATCTAGTGACAGATTTTCTTTAGCTAGCTCACTAAGTTCTCCATTTAATCTAATGTTATCATCAATCAATGACTTTCTAAACCCTTTAGATTGATTTAGCTCAACAGCTAGAGTGTCTTTCATGATTTTTTCATCTAGTGATAGATTTTCTTTAGCTAGCTCACTAAGTTCTCCATTTAATCTAATGTTATCATCAATCAATGACTTTCTAAACCCTTTAGATTGATTTAGCTCAGTAGCTAGATTGTCTTTTTCACTAATCACACTATAGTATGAATCAATTAACACATTTGCAAGTGCTCTCAACTCCTTTTGTGAAAGCGTTTTGAGATTCTTCTGTGAGTCAAGAAAGTTTACCTCTTCATTGTCTTTAGCATCAGATTTAGCCATGAGGTCAAATATTGAGTCAAATTTTAAGGGTCCATCTTCCTAGGCATACATAGAGGTATCTGCTTGAATTTTCCCTCCTTGGCCCGACTCGCTTGATGTATCGCCCCAGGTTGCCATTGCTCGTTTCACCACCATGTCAACAGTATCTGTTCTTTTGTATCAGTCTTGTACCTAGTTCCTTCTCTGTGTTTTTTCAGCATTACCTCTGTATTGGTCTTGCCTATGCATGGGACAATCTTTAATGAAGTGTCCAAGATTTCCACATTTATGACACAGATCATTGGCTTTTGGATACTTGCTGGAGTTTCCCCTTTTTGCAAAGTTTCCACCTTTTCTCACTACTCTCTGAAACTGTCAAGTCAGATAGGCCATATCAGATTCCTCCTTACTGGAGTCACTTTTTGCTGCTTTGAGAGAAAGACTCTTTTCCTTCTTAGGTTCTCTTCTTTCGTGGTCTTGTTGTTTTTTTAATCTCATATGTCTTGAAATTCCCAATCAATTCATCCATGGTCAGCTTTTCCAGATCCTTGGCTTCAGTGATGGCATTGACTTTGCTCTCCTAGGAACCTGGTAACACACTAAGAATTTTCCTAACAAGTTTGTTCATCTTGATAATTTCCCCTAGGCAATGTAGTTCATTGATGATGGAGGTGAACCTGATATGTATTTCTTGAATAGATTCTCCTTTCTTCACTTGAAAAGCTCATGTTGAGTTGTGAGCATGTCTATTTTTGACTATTTCACTTGGCTGGTACCCTCGCGAGCTGTTAGCAAGGCCTCCCAGATCCCTTTCGCTATCTCACATGCCGAAATGCGATTGTATTCGTTTGGACCAATCCCACACACCCGAATTATTTTGGCCTTGAAGTTCTTCTCAACTGCCTTCTTGTCAGTGTCACTATACTCCTTTCTTGTTTTAGGAACTATCATGCCATCTTCAAGAGTCTTCATTGGCAAAAATGGCCTGTCACAAATGACATCTTAGAGCTCTGAGTCCTCAACCATTATAAAGTCATGCATTCTTGTTTTCCACCATCCGTAGTACTGCCCATTGAACCTGGGGGGGTCTGGTAGTAAACTGTCCTTCTTCGAAGTTAGGTGGAGCAACCATTAGAGTCGGTACTTTCTAGGTGTTAACCGTTTAGAAAGAACATGCTCTGATACCAATTGTTAAGTTATATGCGTCCACCAAACAAAATAAGGAACCAGGTCGCTTACCTGGTTCCTTAACAGAAAGCTGAAGCTAAATAACACAAGATGTTTTACGTGTAAACCTCTTTGCTCAAGAGAGTAAAACCACAACCTACACTAGTAGAATTTTCAAACTCCACTAAAACAACCGAGCAAATTTAGATTATAAACTCATGTAATCCTAGGAATTAACCTCTTAATCCCTTCCCCTTGCAATACCTCTATTGTAACCCTTTGCAATAGCTCTATTACAAAGACACCATAAGTAACTCTAGCCTAGCTACTTGAGAGATTACAACTCAGGAAAACAACTACCTATGACTGCTTCTCGGATGAGGAGTAGGTTTACAAGATTAAAACAAAAGATAAGAAATTAACAACCTAGAACTAAACAAATACATAAGATAGATGACTGGTTCTTCTGTGCTGTTGATGCTTGTGTTCGAATGACCTTTGAAAAAGAGGAAGTGTCTTTCTTGTGTGTAGCAAAAGTGAGTAAAAGCCCTTTGTCTTGTGTCAAGCATATAACAAAGATGAGAGCGGGTGAAAGTGTTTATCCATTGGGTAAAGGTGAGAAGCGCAGCAGGTCTGCTACTGTGCTGCGGTAGCATTGCCGCAGTGGCAGTGTGCAAAGTTCCTTTTGCCAGCTGTAACAAGTTGACCTTTACTAGAGACAATTCGATCCTTCACTCGGTCCTCCGATAGGTTTGTCAGATCATCAAAACCGCTACAAGGTCTCTATAAGTAACCACCTATAATTAAGCCAAATTAGATTTTCTCTTCCTTAAAAAAAAACCCAAAATAAAGATATTTAATAATAATATAGGGTCTTATGTAATCATGGAGTGTAATTTTTCCGCCATTTAATATGTTGACTTGCATACGGACTTATACGGTGCCAAATACCGGAAACGGTATCAGGTAAGCCGACTTGGATGTATTTGGCCCAACAATCTTTTCATTGGACTTATGCTTCTTGGTACTTGCATTTTATCTGGAATTATGGACTGGTCTAAGGAAATTAAGGCCCAAATCTAAGATCCCTTTTGATGTTGAAGATTAGGACTGAAAATTGCATCTCTTTCAAAGGAGAATAAAAATTAAGATCCTTTTTTTTCCTTTCAATTGACAAGGACGCTTATCATTATTGGCAGAGTTGAACTATTGTATAGCATTTAATTGTCTTTCAAGAAAAATTTTATTTTTGATTTTTCGTTCGGTCTTCGGTATCTGTTTTAAAGTTCGACTAATTCGGATCGCGTGTTGTAGAGTCCATTATGATGACAACTAGAGTTCGAATCCGAGACCTGTGATTAAGAATGGAGAAATCTCAACTATTTCACCACAATCCATATTAATATCTCAATACAGTTGAATATTCAGCATGTCATAATTTTACACTATTTTAACTAGTTACAACAAGTTACTTAATTGCTTAGATATATAACCAAATTAAATTAAATTAACTATAAACAGTTACTTGTGATTGTAATTCAAAGTTTTAATTTAATTAAAATAAAAAGTAAAAGAGTGATGGGCAAATTAAGAGATACATTTAAAGCAAAAGGTTGTCGAAATCAACTAGTACTTCAGTCATCCTCAAACCTTAACTACGACATTGATATCCAACTTCTACTGGTCCTTTTTGTACAAAACATTCCCATAGCTAGGTCTACAGATTCATTAACGCTATCCATACGAGTATAGCGAATTTCCACCTTCAACTTCAGTGCCAGATATATAGTCGACACGAATCTACAAGGTATGTAACATGTGAGTTCACATCAATCTAAGACACTATAATATACATATTATAAATTCACTTAATTTGAGGTGGTTATAAAAATTCATAAACTTTAAATTTTAAATTCGTCATGTGTGTCGTACTATTGGCCAGATTATATTTTCATTAATGATATACACTAGTTGACACCTATAGCAAATGCCACCTACATCACGTAGTTGCAGAAAAAAAATCGAGAAAATCTATTGAGAATGAATATTTAGTTTGATGTCTTATTCATGCAATGCAATTACGGTCTAGGCGCTTTCGCTATCTGTTTCATAACTTTGTTGACAATAACCACATGGCTCCATATGGAAGTTACCTTCTCCATCCATCATGAATAATACCTTCTTTTGTCTTAGCCTGTTTCATGTTAGAAAATAGAAACAGAGAACATCCAAACCTCCTGATTAAGTTAGTTTATTTACATCATGACCTATATATATAGTGGTTCTTGTAAAAGTTTTGACACCATTAACAATATTTCATTTCAATATTTTACATGTAGCTTCTTTTCACTATCAATTTTCAATAGACTTATCCAACCATTGTTCCAGTTGGGCCTGTTTTCTTACTTCTTAACTGGCCTTCCAGCATGAGTTCTCAAGTTTTGGCACAGATTTCCTGGTGTTCTTTAATTTTTATTCTTTAAATCAATGGTCTTTAATTATTTTTTTTTACTTCTACTGCTCATTTAATGAAATTTTATTATCCAAAGTACTCTTAATTATGACTTAATTTCGCTTGGCAAACCTTTTTAGAGAATGTTTACTCTGGGACATAAATTTAGTATTATCTAATTCGCAAGACAAACTTTTATCCTTAATATTAAAAATGAATTCACTAGGCACATGTTATACCTTGTAAGATACAAGTTCATGCTTGATGTTAGTGAACTTATGTCCCAAGGCACAAGTTATGCCTAAGACATAAGTTCAGTGTATGAATTTCTTAAGGCATAATGTTCTAAAACTAAACTTATGCCCAAGGCACAAGTTCATGCTACTGAACTTATACTTCAAGGCAAGAGTTATGCGTAAAACATAAATTTAGTGTATAAACTTCTTAAGGCATAATGTTCTAAAACTGAATTTATGTCTCAAAGCATAAGTTATGGTTTATAAGGCATAAATTCAGTTTTTGAACTTTATATCTTGAGATGTTTATACTACTAAACTTATGCCCCAAGACACATATTATATCTAAAGTAAAAAAAAAATTGCAAGGTACAGGTTATCCCTTATAAGGCATAAGTGAATGAACTTTTACAGTATATTGTTTTAAAACTGAACTTATGTCTTATGTGACATAATTTGTGCCTAACGAATTTTTTTGACTTGCTAATTCTTTTTTTTGCCTTGTGAATTTTATTTATTTTAATACTAGGGTTAATTGTTGTCCGCGTTTTATAATTTAAAGCATTGAAGGGCAAAAATTAAAGCCACGAATTTGAAGAAAAAAATTAAAGACCACACCAAAATAGTGGTATTCCTGCGAATGACCCATTTTTGGCACGGATTGCTTCTATTTCAAGGTGATCTTTAATTTTTTTCCTCAAATATGATAATCTTTAATTTTTGCCCTTGCTACTTACTTAATAAGAATTATGGGCCAATGTACCCTTATTTATGACCTAATTTCACAAGGTATTTTAGAGAAATTTTGCCTCACCCGGCATAAATTTTTGTAGGAATTAAGTTATCTGACATAAATTATGTAGTATCTAATTCGTTCGGCACAACTTTAGAGAACTTTTACCTTTTCCGGTGTAAGTTCAGTAGAAATAAGTTATGCCTCTTACTACATTTCTGAAATTGAACTAATGTCTCTATCAACATAAGTTCTGTAGGAACTAACTCGTGGATTTTGAACTGAATTTATGTCTTTAATGACATAAGTTTTGTAGGAATTAAGCGACTTATATTATATTATGTTATGAACTATAAACTTTTGTCTTGTGATTTTTTATTTATTTTTTGTGATGTCAGAGATATTTTTGGCCACTTATTTGTGACATAAAGTGCTGAATGACCCTTTAATTTATTTATTTTTACCTCCAATGAGTTGATCGCTACTCTTTACCCTTTAGTGATAGAACTTATATCTAGTGGGCATAAGTTGAAATCATATCCGGACATAAGTTGAATATTATGATGCGAAAATATAAACGTCTGCCCCACAAAAAAATTATTTGTTATGAGGGGCATAAATTAAAAATCAGCACAAAATAGAGATAAAAGTACGAATGACCCTATTTTGTTTGTTATCACCTAAATCCATGCATGTATTGTGCACTTTAATCATATAGGCCTCACGAACTTATATCTTATAAAGCTCTTCACTTTCCTCTCTCATTTCAATGTGGATTCACCTAAATGATATCACTTGCTTTCCTTCTTCATAAGCTCGCGAATCTAGAAGCCTTTCAGTCCTTCTGTGTGGCTTGCCCTTATCAGTCTGCCATCCGTCATGAGCATCACATATACCCAAATGAGACTTAATGTCCTTGTTGAGATTTTTCTGGGCTATACCATGATTGAATCCAAAAGACGTGTATCATGTGAATTTGACTTATGCCTTATAAAATTTTTCACTTTCCTCTTCTATTTCAATGTGGAGTACGCCCAAGATATATATCGTGTGTGCCCCTTCTTCAGAAATCAGAAGCTTGTCAATTCTTTTTTGTGAGCCGTCCTCAGTCATGAGCGTCACATATGTCATCTCCATGCTCGTCGTACGCCAAATTTGTTGGTTAAGCTAGCCTAAAAATACTATTAATAACATGACATGCTACTGTTCATTTTTGACAAATCTAACACGGCTTTTTCTTAGAAGTATCAAATCATTAAGAGTATTTTTACACCTTTTATATGTAATATTTCTTTTTCTTATCAACCCAATATGAAATTTTATTAATGCATCAAACACAAGTATCTTCTTATTTGCTTTATTGCTCACCAGATTTTTAGACTAGAGGATTGTTTGGTGAAAGCGAGAGAAGAGGACTAAGACAACCCCATCTTAGTTGTTGGATGGGTACAAAATTGAATGTTGGTACCCAACTAGCTTTCAAGCACATTTAGGCCGCATGTGGTTTTGTCATTCCCTTTTCATCATCCAAATTATTAAAACTACATATTCTACCACTACAATATATAATTCTACTTAAATATTTCCCCTTCCTAGCTACCCAAAATTACATCAAAACTCATCTGCTCTTACAGTTTGGATTCCCTTACTGATCGGACACACCAATATTAATTGTGATGGGATAATTGAGATCCCTCCATTTTTAATTAGAGATTTTGAATTTAAATTCCTGGACTGAAAAAGAATCTATTGAGAGCAACGCTTCCCAAAAATACGAATTCGAATTTAATTGGACCTTAATAGAACTATCGGACACCGGATGGAAAAAAAGAAAAGAAAAGGGAACTGATTGAACACGTGGTTCCTGTCGAGAATCTATGGAATTGTGTTTTCAAATAGGACAATTGAAACTCTAAACTTTTTAGTTTAATGTCTCAAGATGGTTCGTCAACGCTTATCCTTTGTACTTGTTTTGTCTAATAGTTGTTGCTTGTGTCAGCCTTTTTAATTTATTAATTTACTTTTTTCAACTAGTAGAACCAATATATAGCCAGGAGCTTAATGGAATTGCCCTGTATATATATGTATGTTTTCTGAACACAAAAATTCAGGGACAAATAGTTAATT
>JACEIK010000492.1:185377-286242 GCA_018107945.1 Datura stramonium | reverse complement strand
ACTGATTCTTTGGCTAAGTAAAGGTAAACACTGGTTACTCTAACTTGCATGGTGCCCAACCAACTTTGTCAGTTCTTTGACGTTGGTCACTGAGACAAGTACAGAATTGCAAAGTCTCAAACCTCTAATGATCAAAAGTTTGCCAGTGGGGAAAAAAAAAAAGGAAAGAAGAGAAAGCATCCCTTGGGGACACAAGTTAAAAGTCCAGAGGTGTATCTCAATTTGAAGCAAGATTCTATTTAGGTAGGGGAGAAGTCTTTAATATTGGTGCATGCCAACTATTGGATTTGGATTGACCGACTCATAGCGAGTGGCAGAGTCAGTTTTTTCATTAGTATATATACATAAAAAAAGTTACCTATCTACACACGTGTAATATGTCAATTGGCAGTTTGCCATCCGTTAGACAAAGATGGCTCCGCCACTGCTCGTAATTAAGTAAGGCAAACCTGTCTGGAAAAAGTAGCTTTATTTCCATTAGATGCTCAAATAGGATGAATACCAACTATATAGTATCAGGTAAACACACAAGGAAAGGAAAACATAACAACCCAGATACCTTTTTACTTTAGACAAGGGTGGCCTCAGGTGACAATTTTTAAAAAGATTTATACTCTAAACTGGGGCTTTATTGCCTCTTATTTTACTTTGATGTATTGAGGCTGCTGTGTCTTTTCTTGGCAAAAGAGATAGTAATATAAAGCTTTTTTAATAACAAGATAAGTAGGAGGTGCATAGCAGTTAAGTGGAAGACAAATTATTAGCTAAAATAATCGAAACTAATTCCTTCTCTAGAGAGACAAGATAAATACCAATTCATTACTAAGATATTACAAAGTACAAACTCCTAAAAAATCAATCGAACCATTTATTTCAACACTCTTATTCAACATGAAAATACTATACTGGAAAATGAACGTCCGCAATACAGATTAGGGGCTAATCATCTCGTGGTAAATGATTAACCGCGCTGGTGATGCTTTGTCTTCTCACCAGTCTTGTATACAGTTTCAACCACACTTACTGCTTTGTGGCTCTTGCAACCTAAAAGCCCGCCTGGACGGGCTTTTTGATCTTCTTTGCCGACTGCATTCTTATTGGCTTTGGTGTTTGTACCGGCTGCATTAATTGAAATAGCATCACCATTAATGCTAATTCTCTTTGCATCATAATCTGAGATAACTGATGAATAATCAGCAGCACTAGCTGTGATAACACTCCACTCAATACTGACCTCACTCGGTGCATACTGAGTTGATGGGGACATGCAGCCAGGCACATACTCATTACTTTTTGAATTCACGAGTCCATATCCACAGCTGGATATATTCTCAATTTCGAATAAATCAGAGCTAGCATCACTAGCCATGTCATCGCAAACTGTGCTGCTTTCGATGGTTGTAGTAGGCGGGTTTTGGGCTTTAGGAATGGCATCCCAAGTTAACATGGACAGTTTCCTTTCTAAATTCACAGCTATGTCTCCTTTTCTCATTTTTCCAGAGCCAAACACTTCTATTGATTTTCTTTGCTTTTCGATGGTTAGATCTTGATCATCCAAGTGTTTTTTGACTATTCTCAACTCCTTGTCCACAGAAGCCGTGCCAGAACTTAATGCAAAATGACCCGCTGAATGCTTTGATCCAGGCTGGGTAAGTCCAGGTTCCGAGCTTTTATCCACATTGACTGCTTTTTTGCCTGAACAAGGTCCTTGGCAACCTAAGCTGGCAAAAAATCTCCTTGCTGTCATCTTGTTCTGCTTTGTTTGATATCTATTTCTTGGAAGATTTTGTAGCAGTACACTTTGGCTATTAAAACTGCTTGCTTCTGAACAAATGCTTGGAGTTCCTGTCTGGGAACTGGGTTTCAGGTGGGGCAGATCTACCATCCCTTTGTTCGTCTTGCCCCCATACTTCACCCCAGTTGTAGCGACAGCTTCATATTCCAGTTTCTTGTTGAAATACTTGTCAGCTCCAAATATGCTCAGCTCCCCATCTTTCGACTTGGTTCTTTCTTGGTGTTTCTGAGTGCCAACCGAAGCCTGCTGAGGAAAAACAAATGCAATAGTAGGATCTTGAACAGTGGCAACACCTGAGGTCTTAAACACGAAGTTGTCTTCTTCAGTCTTGAGATAAGAAGAGAAAGACTCAACTCGAAGATTGGCAAGGTTTTCTTGAGTGTTATTTGAGGATGGCTTAATAGTAGGTGCCTTGGTAGGTCTTACAGAAAAGGGGTTCTCAGGTGGTAAAATAACAGCAGAATAAGGCTCTTCATAAGAGCCTCCTAGTTTGTGCAAAAGGCTCTGATCATCGGGGTTGCTAAGGTAACAAGAAAATGATGCTACACGAAGGCTGGTTGCATTATTATTGGCTTCCATGGAGACAAAATGCTTCAGGTTTCTGTTGTTTTGATGAAAATTTTAAAGAAAGTTTGATCCAGAAGCAACAATTTCAAGGAGGAGCTGTATTGCTTAATATCTTTACAAGTGCGGAAAAGTTTTATGACAAGCTTTGAGACAGGAAGGGACAGAACAACACACACAGAGAAACAGTTTACCAACAAACAAGAGATGAAAGACAGAAAAGATCAGAAAGCTGATAACCTATAGAATAGAAAGGAGATCATAGACTTGCATCAAGTAGCTAGGGGAAAAGGATGGGAAAGCTATAGATCAAAATCCTGATTCAGTGATTTTGAGAGAAGGTCACTTGGTTTCTTTACAAGTAGCCCTATATAACTTGGCTCTTTGTTGGAGCCTATGGGATTGTGGAGCTTTAAGATGGTGGATCCTACATGTTTGGAGAAGAATAATATTTGACAGTCTTGTCACTTCTTTCCAATTTTCACATGACATATAACAGTGATTTTACAGTACCTCTGATGTTTTTTGACTAATGATAAGATCTTCCATATTTTGACCTTAACAATTTGCAGTTTAAATGATCATACATCAACAAGAAAGCATGGATATGAATCCATATAAAATATGTAATAAATGCAAACGGGGTCTCTAGGAAATGGCGGCAGATAAAGAAGTGGCTCCAAAGAAAATTCAGAAAGACAAAAATAAAGTTCCACCACTCATTCAAGTGAGCCCCCAAAGAAGGACACCAGCATTCACATCATAATGAATTCTGATGCATTGAAATTCCATTTCTTTACACTAATTACTACTTCCATGATTTAGGTAATTCAATCAATTGGCTGCTCTTTCTGTTGTATCAAGATTACAAGCTGGGTGTTTTCTTTTGGCTGTTGTGTTAGACATATTCCAAGTTGGCTTACAAAGTACAGCAACAAGAAATGGAAGAAAATATTGGAGCAGGTGCTTGCATCTGTATTCTTTTACCAAGTTGCATCGATTTTGAACCCTCAATAAGCCATTCAGTTTTCTGCACTGTTACTACGGCTTTGATCCCATGACTTATCGATCACACGATGGTAAATCTTACAAATTGCATCATCGCTCTCCCTCTAGCCAGCATAGTAAGGATTTCACTGAATAAATCTCATATGCTTTTTTATTCTGTTATCTCTAACATCTATGTTGTTCGGACTCTTCAAAAATGTTGAGGGGTGCATGTAGTATCTGACACGGGTGCGGCAACATTTTTGGAGAGTCCGAGCAACATAGCCTCAAATTGCATTTGGTCCATTTGTAATCTTGTCATCATATATTCAAAAAATGAAAGATGAATGCCCAAAAAATTTTAAATTGTCGATAACATAAAAAGAGACTGCTTGATCTTTTACCATAAAAACTTAATTTACTTGGCTGAAATTACAGAAAGAATGCTGGTAAGATATGGCACAACAGTTAATGAACTAAAGAATTATTAATTGAAATAATGTTAAATGATAATAAACAAAGATCGGAAGGAAGCGCTGTAAGAAAATAAACTAGCCATGATAACCTACTAATATTTCTGCTCTGCAACCGCCAAAACTGGAAAATGAAAAATGGTTACCATAAACATTATCAGAGTTCTCTACTTCATTCATCAACTCTGAACTCCAGCGGTAAAAGAATAATATCTCTGCCGCCAGTGAGCCAAATACTGCAGCATTGACTGCTCTGCTATTATCTGCCAAAATGCTGCTTAGCTGATGCTATTTAATCTGAGACAGTTGAGTTGTTATCACCTACAACCCAATATCTTCTGACAGCAAATAGCACCTTTTCAGGGATCAGAGGACCATCCTCATGATCCACCATTTTTGTGTTCCACCTCATACTGGTCGCGATTCTTTTCACTTGGGTGAGGACATCTACATGGTCTCGCAATATGACAGCACCTTCTGGTCGAAGAATCCTATCCATCTCTAGCAGAATGTCTTCAGCATTACATCTGCATTGACATATGGCACAATTAGCAACTTTAACAAGATCCAACTTGAAGCACGTATTGGTTAGGCGTTCCTTATTGTTATCATCACTGAAACTAATAGCAGTGACAAATACCGAGTGGAGGCAATCATCTCCCTTCTATATAAATCTCCTTACCCCCACTATCACAAGGAATTTGCTCCCTGAACGCTATTGTCACTAGAAATTACATGAAAAAGCAGATATAGCTCCCATGTATGAATTATAGCATATAGAACTTACTTGTCTTTGTATAAGCTGAAAACTCCATTTGCATGAATAAGGTCATATGTCCGAGGGTATGTAGAGAAGGCTTCACACCTGAATGAAAGTTGGAAAGAAGATGAAATAAGAAACGTCAAAGTCAGAAAGAGAGTAAATTCAAATCATATGAGGGGAAGAGAAGGGTCAGTGCATAAATTTGCAATTTTAGCAATCACAAAGCTCAAGATGTGATGTAAAATCTCTATCTTAACATTCAAAACTTAGCTACCCACGTTATCCTACCTTCAGAAAAGGAGCAATGAATTTGATGCATTCTCTGATACAACAAATTAAACAGTCATACAGGGACTCGGGAATCATCAACTAACTACTCAGTGGTAAAATTGAGGGAAAATTTGATCCTGTGACAATTGACCGGAGGGAAACAATGTAGTTGAATATATGAGAAATGAGTTGATATTATTTGCTCTGAGGGAATGAAAGAGTAATTCGCTCGAACAGAGAGGAATGAAGTATAGGATTCATACAGCCAGACCGAACTAGTTTTGCATTGAAAATTTAGTTCCTTAACTGAATGAATTAAAAACATAAAACTTTTCATGATCTTTCATATGCAATTCAGCTACCAGCCTGAATGAATTATCAAACTTTTCACATGTTCACTTTCTACAATCCACCATCAATAAGAGAACGAAAGAATAGGTGGGAATGATGCTAGAATCCAATGAAAAAGATAGTTTCAGAAAGTTTACCAGTCATGATATATGCCAATCAAGCCTCGTTCATATATAACTCCAAGAGTGTCTTGTTCAGCTATGGTTGGCACAACATTCATGACCCATAACTTGGGTGATTCAAGTGCTGCAGCAAAACTTCCAAGGCCAGCATTCATATCCATTATATTTCGATACCTCCCACTGTCGAGGATTTTATTAACTCTCTTATAAGAATTCACATGCTTTTTCCATAACTTGTTGTCTGCCTGGAATGACTCAACAGATAATCCAGGGACAAATCCACTTGCTATTCTCGGAGGAACAGTATTAAGTCTACTTGGAAACGGCTTAAGTTCCCCACCAGCAACTTCGTCTGAATTAGTTGTCTCAGGATAAGGCGTTACACATGCCTCCATCTTCTTATACCTGAAGCCCGAGGATATTGGTTTAATAGCAAGTAATTAGAAGGCAATCAGCTTATTCAAATGACCAAATATATCTCTAAACCTCACAGAGACAACATAAACCACAAACTGTTGGTGGATATTCAAAATGTTATGCAATTCAATATTATAAAGGATTTGCTGTTTCCCATAGAACAATCACTCTCCTGATATCTTTGTGGTTTCAAAATCCTTCACTAAGTAATACTCCACAATTACTGAAGCAACAACAAACAATTTTTTGACATGAAATTCAAATAATGAGCAAGTCTGTGTAGGTATTCAGCATGCTTGGCCATAGTGAATTCAAGACATAGAACATGACAACAAGAAGCAACATTCACATATATATTACTGACAACTAAATCTACTACAATGTAATCAAATTGCTGTAGACTAAAAGTAGATTGTGAATTAAAGAAAGTAACTAGAATTTTAAAGGAAGTACTTGTGACTTTTATCTAATATGCATCGACTGAACAAGGAGGAAGAAAGAAGACAATCTCCATCACTTTGGCTATATAACAATTGAAGATTTTGATTAGATAATAGATTAAAAAGTACATGAATTTACCAGACATTTTCTGCATTCGAGGATTCACATAGAGTTACACGAGAATCTCGTTCCCTGCAGTACTCGTTGTTTACTCTTTTTCTCCATATGGCAATCTCACCTTTCTCGTGCTTCTTTTCCCAGCAGAGAAGTTCAGCCATTTCTTCGATCTTTCTCTGTTCCTCCTCCAGCTCTTCTTTGGGACGTTGCCAGGCTTGATAATTAATTCGCCAGTTGATGGGAGGACCTGAAAGTACCCAGTAGCCCCCTGGTCTGAGCACTCGGTCTACCTCCATCATGTACATTCCATCTATTAAGAAAGTAGAATTTTGTTACGAAAAAAAGGAACAAACTGAATCAGAATTTCCAAAAGAATCACCGAGATAACATCACATACATATGTGTACTGGTGCAGACACTCCAGAATGATTTTGCTCACTCGACTTGACACCATTACCAAAATAAGAAGCAAAAATATGTATTTGATTAATAAGGAGAATATTATGGCCACAAGGCAACTTTGGTTTTTCTAGATTAGTGACAATTTTTATAAAGATGATACTCAGTAGAGGATAGAAGGAGCAGTAAGCCAGTGATGTTATCCTTCATTTCGGTAACTATTGCAAGAGAAGGAGCTATAAATTTACGTTTGCAAGTGGACATGCACCACAAATACAAGCAGTATAATCATAAGAACAAAGTCTCCAGAACTACAGATCCTCACCATTTGCACCCCAAGGAATCAAACAACGTGAACAATGCGCCATATCAAAAGCTCTAGACGGATATGGCAATTTTATGGTTCCAAGTACACCAATAACTGCTGGAACACCTCTTTCCAAAGCAAATTGAACTTGAGCTTCATGCGAGTCTCTGGGTGCGAAGGACATGGTTAGAACATTCTTCTTGAAAAGGTATGCACCCCAACTTGCAACCTAAGATATAACAAATCATATACAAACATTACAAAGTTCGAACTGGTACACTATCAAACACCACTTTGGAAAACTAAGCAATTAATGCAAAATAGTAGAAAGTACCATTCGCAGGCATGAACACAACATGTATGAAAAGAAGTATGTAATTCATCCAAAAGGAGTAAAACTGCTAGACAGATAAAGCAATGGAAAACAATGCAGAATATTGTGGAAAGCTTTGACTCACCCCACATCCGGTATCCAATGCAGTTCGTACTGTACCATTGTCTATTGGTATAACAGAAGCAAGTTGATCAATATATGCATCTGCCCCATTGGGGAACTGTGTTCCACCGCCTGGAAATCTGAATACATTGCCTTCATATTGGACCCAGTTTTGCACTGCCTTCTCAACTGTTAAGCTCTTATGAGGTGCATTCGCAAAAGGTACATAGTCGCGACTCTTTGGCCACGTAAAAGGAGTCACATATCCTTTTGGGGCTGGAATGAGACAATGCAGCTTCTCTTCATCTGGAGGACAATGTCTCTCCCTGTAGTTCATATTTTCTCGAGGGAATGACATCGCTCGCATTTGATCATGACATGGCGTATAATCAATGTATTGCTCGCCACATGGCTCAATCTCCTTGATATCTTGCTTGGGATCATCGAATGAGGTGCTCTGATTCCCATGGTGAGTTTCGTACTCCAAATTGGGGAGGATACCGCAGTCCTCTGCTTTCTTTGTTATCTCAAGAGCTATGCTGTCTCCCTTCCCAAAACCGCTTTTTTGCCACACTCCCAGAACATAGAAGAAACAACAAAGTCCAGCTACGATAAGTAATGATGATAAAGAGCTTCTACTTCTGTTATCCCCTGGATTTCCTTTAGTTGCCATGGTGGACCTGGAATTGAAACTTCACATTTCAGACTACTTATTGGAAGCAACATTAAAGCATATAAAAATGATTCTCAATGAAGTATATATATACTCAAAAGGAAAGAAATCATTAATGATATAACCCGGAGAAGATTGCATATTTATACTCATGATAATTCTCTTTTTTGTCAATAGTAATTTTTGTAGGTCGCCCTAACGGGGGATTTAAATAGCATCTTCGCCAAAATCTAGATTCCATGTTGTGTCATTTAAACAAGCGATCAAACAGAAAATTATTCAAGTAGCTTCATTTAAAAGTGACTTTCCAATGTGGAATATCGATGGCTGCTACTTTCTTTCATCTTCTTACTTTTATCCCTTTATCCTGGACATGCAACGTTTAGATGAATCAAGGAATAACAAGAAAAGTGGAATTGTAGTTAACTTTTTACTTCAACGGCAGTACATGAAGATCTCAACAAGAGAAAGAATCTAGACAATAATCACATCAAACAAAGGCATATAACTCAAGGTTTCAAAAAAAAAAAAATTAATAATACACAAATTGATCTCAAGAACCATTAGGGAAACATAATCCGGTACAAGAACCAAACAAGCATTTAGAGACTCAAAAGAATGAAGAACAAAAGAAATCCGAGAAGCACAATCATTATAATGCATTCCAAGGAGGATCCAAGATTTAAAAGACAGCAGTTCAAAATTACTATAAGTATCTGTTTTTTAATTTTTAATTCTTTTATTTTAAAAAAATAAAAATTCTTTGGGTTCTATGCAGGTGATCCACATTATAAATGCAATATTTGCATAAAAGAAATCTTACTGGATATCAGTAAAGCAGCAATCTTGTTGCAGTTCCGATTAGATCAAACCATTGTGGATAAAGAATAGGGTGTTGTTGTTTGTTTTTGGTTAGCAGGGATTCTGAGGAGTCACCAATTGAGTTTTGGACAATGGACAAAACCAAATTGGATGATTTCAACGATGGGGAGTGAATGTTGTTGTTATTGTCCATGAGCTACGATTGAAGACCAAATTTCCCGCGAATGAACCAGGGATTCATGCTTCCTCTCAAGTCTAAACCAATCAACTTGCACTTTTCAAGAAATTGATTTTTTATCTTTTTTACACTATAGTCACTGTATTTCAATTAATTTGTTATATCACGTCATTTACTTTATTTTCTATGTACGTTTGATTAACTGACAGCATAAAAAATTATATATTGTCAATGCACAAAGGTTCAATTCTTCAAATACCACCCCCTTCTAGTGTATATACTTCATTCATGCCAAAAAGAATGAAAAAAAAAATTGGAGTGAGAGTATCAAATTCTCTATTTGTTTTGTATGAATTCAAATATGATTATTTGAATTTTTTAAATAATATATGTATAGTTAAAAATTACATACATAAATAAATAAAGAAAATTTTGACGAGTCGTAGCCATGCGTCCTCAAATAGGAATATTAAATTAATTATACCTAACGTTCCCTGGTTGAATTTTTATCACAAAACAGTATGCTTGTGGTAACTTCATATATATTGCTTGAAATTTCTTAGCTCTTTCTTGTATTTATATACTTTAGGCAATACATTACTATATATTATAATTCTTCCGAGTTTGAATCATTTTGATTTAAAAGAGTTTAGATTGCTTTCAACTGAAAGCCTTGATATCAATCGGGTCCATTCATCCAGTATAATTACGATGCCACATTAGCCCTTCAGGGATTAATTTAAGAAGTGACGACAGACTTGGTCCAAACTACTACTCTGTCACTGCAAGAGCTAAGCAGAGCAACAACCTTCAGAAATCAGTTTGTGAGAAGATGCAAGAGGAAAACAAATTAATACTTCTCGGAAATGATAGCGCCCTTGCTCCAAGAGAGTTGAACTTGCTCTCAAGATCAAAGGCATCCATTTGAGTTTGTGAGAGAGGAGGACTTGAGCAACAAGAGTGTCCTTTACCTCTCCAACACAATCCAGTTCATAAAAGGGTACCACTTGTCATCATTGAATATATCACATGAGCCCAAACTCCTGCCAGAACACCTATGAAAGAGCCAGAGTTCGTTTCTGGGCTGTGCTGAGATTTCACAATCGTTTTCTACATCTGCACTTCAAAGTCCTCCCTTTGTACAGATGTTAAACTGTACAAGATCATGGTTTCCCAGGGTGAAGGCCTAAGTGAAAGCATGTAAGGAAGTGAGAAGGGATGAAGAATTTCTTCACAAAATCCCCAGGGAAGATCCGGGTCTTCTGGATATCATAATGGTTGCAACACTATATGCTTTCAAAGCTCAAGAAGAGGTACTTACCCTGAAGATTGTGATGGCTCTCAGGGTGAAGGCCTATGAAAGCATGTAAGGAAGTGAGAAGGGATGAAGAATTTCTTCACAAAACTCTAGGAAGATCCGGTCTTCTATTATCATAATGGTTGCAACACTATATGCTTTCAAAGCTCAAGAAGAGGTACTTACTCCTGAAGATTGCACCAGAGAAAAGAGTTCACATACATCCCTGCTTCATTTATCGTTGCTTAGTAAACATACCCAAAGTGCCAGCCAATTAAGCAGTCTAGTTCTCAGATATTGCAAGCCAAATCCCAATAATTCTTTGTAAACAAAAATAAATATGGCCTAAGAAACCTCCATGCCTTATTCATAGCTCTAATGGAATACTGAAGAAGAGAAGTTCTCAGGCACTACAAATTTGGTTGGGGTAGAGCTTATATATTTTACTCCTAGACACACTGCAACATCCATATGTGTGAAACCATTTAAAGTTCACAGCCCTAAACTTGGACCCTTAATCAGAGTTCTGTACCAGTATGCTAAAACATTATTCTCCCAAACTTTCAATAAAATATTTGGGATTCACTTATAATGTCTCCATTACAAGCAATGTATGCATAGCGATCCTTTTTAAAATGGTAATGATATGTGAACATAATATCCTTAATGCTGCAGCTTCATGAGTAACAAAATAACAACATGACAGATCTACATCAATCAAGAATTGAGGACCGACCTCAAACATTTTAGATAAATCACATCTAATAATGATTCAACTAGCTAGATGAACTTTATGTGTGATATATTAGGTTATTTAAGACTAGACTAACAACTCAAACTTATATAGAAAGGCAAATGGAGTCAGAACATAATCAACCATGCTTCGTAAGCAATAAGGTCAATTTGTCGCACACTAGTAAACACTTGAATGTCAAAATTTCACCAAAACATAAAAGAGAATTCCTCTAAACTCTAGGCTTAGCTCTTAGCTGCCAGCTTTTCTTTGGCTTTTTTGGATCTTCAAAACCTTCTTAACAATTTTTCGCTCTTCCACCAAGAAAGTCTGACAACTTGCAAACCCAGCATTACTCAATTAATAAAGTAACACAAAAGAAATGAAAGAGACGTATAACAGATATAGCAAAGCCAACAAGCATTTAAGAGAACACACCTCTCCCTCACTGCTCCTCCAGACAATACTCCACCATAGGCACGGTTCACAGTCCTCCTGTTCCTAGACAACCTGGATCTCTTATACTCAGCTGGTCTCAAGTGAGGAATCTGCAAGACAGCAAATCTTGGAGATTATAACATCGCCCAAATGCTTGAATAATCAACTACCAAAATTAACATAAAATCTTTAAACACCAAGCACAAGGACGACAGGTACTAGGATCCATCAGCGGGGCTGAAAGGTGACGAGGCAATACCAACATTTAGTACATCTATTCACTGAAAAGAATGGTCAGAAAAGCTAAAGCTGGCACTAGTCAAGTGTTAAATATTAAATATCATGGCCTTATCCTTCTAATTTTCTAGAGGAAAGAATATCAATCTTATTTATGGATTAACAAAGAACACTATCATTCATTAAACTAATTGGAAATAAGTATAACACACCCATATTTCTACTCAACTATAGCATGATTAAAGGAGCTAAAAAGCTATCTCATTTAGAGGCACAACAAAGATGGAACAACTCCACTATCTTTATAGTAGACAAAACGAAAAAAATGAAATGACACACCTATATTGACTTCATGCTCATACTACAACAGAAGAGACGCTTTTAGCTTCAGTCCAAGTTGGAAACAGTCCAAGGAAAGAAACAATACCTTTAAACATGAAAACAGCCAGAGTGAATATAACTAAAAGCCATAATCTATTCTTGTACAAGGCATTTGATAGACCACAACTGAATTTCAGACAACAAAACCCTGATGAAGCACATGATCACTGTGAAACAGCACCAAATTCTAACCAAAAATGTAAATGAAGCTACATTTAGAAAACATGATCTAATGATTGATGCTTACATACATCATCACGTGACATAACAAAAACGTGTGGTAAACCAAATGCAGCAGAATGCACTCTGTTACTGAAGGTATCGAAACTTCAAATGAATATGTATAACACAGCTTTGGTAACAGAAAATATTAAAGTTTTGATCTAATTACAAATATTAAAGCTCAGTCAATCGCACCACGATTGCAAACGAAGAATATGCGAAAGAAAGATGCCTTACCCCTTGAATCCTCTTTCCAGTGACAGGGCACTTGGGACCACTAGCCCTCTTCTTGGTAGTCTGATACACCAACTTCCCACCTGTATTCCAATCAATCAATCAATCATTCAATCAACTACGATTCCCCCAAACAAGCTAAGATCTCATCGATCGCCTACATACATCCTGCTCATCAGCTTATCATAGCAACACCAATTTATACTCTAAAATTAAATAGCCAAAAAAGAATCAAACTAAAGAACTAGGAGTTTAATGATTTGCTGGCTAGTACCAGGAGTTTTGACGACGCGGTGCTGGTTGGATTTGGTGGCATAGCTAGCGTGGCGCCTCCGGTAAGTGAGTCGCTGCACCATCTTTGAACTCTCTCTCTCTCTCTCTCGCTTGCGGTTGAGGCTCGGACAGAAGAGGGAATGAAGATTTTGAGATAACAAACTTAAAAACCCTACTCGGGAATTTGCCCTAGATCTGACGGCTATACTTTGCATATATTTGGACGGTTATGATTGACAAAGATTTGGGCCTAAGTTACTTGGGTTTCAACTAATCCAATCCAACTGGTTGTTTGGGCTGGTATTTTGGGTCGTATACACCAATCCAACTGGTTGTTTAAATATATTTTGGGTCGTATACACCAATGTTACTGGTTATAAGATTAGGGGTATATAAATCAGTTGATAGCTGGTTTTGAAATGAGTTATGCATGTATTAAATCATGTATAGATAATATTACGTTTGATAGCTGGTTAAGAGGTATGCTATTCATATAAGATTAATACGCCGGTTTGACAATTTAGAAACTCACATAACTAATATATGCATAATTTTAATTAAATTACATGTTTTTTTTGTTTTTTTAATTTTTAAAATTGTGGGTTTATATGATTAAAAATAGTGACTATTCGATTATAAAATAATACTTAAATTTTCTAAATACTAAAATCATGTTTGAATCGTGTTTGCATGTTAAATTCTTTTATTTTAAAAATAACCTTCAAGAGTACGATTAATTCTAGTGTCCTCTTTGAAGAAAAGGATTGCTGAAATTCGTGAATGGTTTGAGCTGAGCTCTAGCTCCAAATAAACAAGGAATTGAGAAATTGACATAAATAGAAACAATATGAACCATACTATGTAGCCTTCTTCCTATGAAATTTTTAAATTTTCCACTTTTATTTATGGTTGTATGAACAATTTTTATACAATTAATGTAATTTGACAGTTTCAGACTATTTGATTGGAAGCAACATTGAACTATTATACTGAAAAGGAAAGAAATCATTAATGATATAATGCGGAGAAGCTTGCATATTAATTATAATAATTCTCATTTTCTGCAATAGTAATTTTTGTAGGTCTAACTGGGATTTAAATACCATCTTGCCAATTCTAGATGCCATGCCAGTCATTTAATCCAAGCGATTGAACAGAAAATTATTTAAGGAGCTTTGCTCTGCAATGACTTCTCAAACTTAGGGAATCGATTCCCGACCCCCACTCAACCTAGGCACAAAATCTAAACTTCGGTGCAACCTCGACCTAGGACGATTTAGAGTCCACCTAAGAATTATATTCTAGCATATTTGTATATGTTATCTATTATTCATGTTAACGATAATTTTCTGGAATGCTTTAGCTTGCGATTTTCCAACAAACAATAATTACGGGTAATTGGCTTTTGAATTCTCAGTAGTGAAAATTGGCGTTAGAGAACAGCTGATTATGTGCATTAAAGGGGGCGGATTGAGGCGTCCGAGGTAGACATATATGTCTATATCTATGCCAATTCATCCTCCTTAAAAGCATAGCCACAACCAAATTTAAGATGATTTGCCTTGACAGGAGCCTTATTAATATCCCTTCGTTTCGACATGTTGATATTTATTTAATGACATAAAATTTATGAATGAATAAAAGACTTTTAAAGTTTGTGATCTAAACATTTCTTCATCATTTGTATGAGTATGAATCATTTTATTTTGGTAAAGAGAATTAAGAAATCGTATTCACTATAGAAAGGTAATATTTATTTTCAAATGGATTAAAAGAAAATATATCATAAAAGTGAAAATACATATTTGAGATGTAATTTATGATGAAACTTTAAGAAAACTTTTGAAATTGACTTCGGCTTGACAAAGATGCGAAAATTATGTAACAAATATTTTTTGTGTACCCGAATTAAAATATCTTCTCAGCAGAATACAGGCAGGTGCTACTGTCGGATTTAATGAACACACAATTGTGAATTAGTCATTGAAAAGTGATTTTGTAGAGCGCCAATAATGATAGAAGGAACACTTCGATCAAACCTATTATTTCACTAACGCAACACAACAATATTGTGGAAGGGAAAAGGAAGCTGCATTATAATTTAATTTGTTAGTTGTATTATATTTTATGAAATATGATCAGAGAAACAATATCACACAAAATAGAACAAGAAACTATTAATGATTGATCTAAATTAAAGAGATCAAAACTAAAGACTCAACTTTTTTGACTTATCATGTATGATATAATAAGATAAAATACTTTTTTTCAGTGTCACGCATAAGTATTTGTTGTATACACAATCTTAGAACTATAGAACACACTAGAGACTGTGTTTGAATTTGACATACTTAATTGTTGTGCATTATCACATTTGTAAACAACAACATTTGTGTTTTTAGGAAGAAAAAGGGGAAAAGACCGCAATAAGATATTGAACCTGTTTGACTTACTTAATTTAAAGTAACGTTAAAATAAATTTAATAAATAAGTAATTATATGTTTAAATAAAAATATTGAAATTGAAAATAAAAGTTGAACTGTTTCACAAAAAATATTGAGTAGTATTTCTATTAAAATAACATAAATATTTTTAAAGTTATATATTTACTCTAATAAAAACGTAATTTTTTTACAGAAATTTAAATTCCATATTGATTCAAATACAAAGCAAGTTAATCATGTTATTTAAATAATGATAAGATTATTTCTTTATAAATATCAATTATTTTATGCTTTTCTAAAGCATAATCATAAACAATGTAATATAATAACTAATAACAATAAAGTTTAAAAAATGCTACATAAGTAAATTTGATCAGTTTATAAGTTTAACATCCTCATTATCTCGAATGAATAAGCACTTGATTAATAAATATTTAATTACTTTCTCCACTGACTTTTACTTATTCACCGTATTAAAATTCATATCTCGGTTCGTTTTCTTTATTTGTCCACTTTGTAAAATCAAGACTAACCATTTTTACTTGTCTACTTTAGAAAATCAAGACATAATTTATCACAGACTTTCAATTTACCCTTATAATCATTTTCAATACATTTTTCAAAGCATTGAATTTTTATATTTAAAGGTTGATATTGTAAAATTATCATTCTTGTATGAGGTAAAAATAGATAGTCGACGCGTTTGTTTGGCAGGCTAAGAGAAATGAGAGATAGCAAGGACAAAAGATCTCGAGGGCTCTCTGCGGGGTGACATTGGAAGAAAAGCCATCTTTACCAAGATAAGGATCAGAAATCGTTGCCTCCAATAATGTGGTGTAAAAAATAAATAGGTGATAAGAATGTCACAATGCTTAGGTGCGCAGAGGAACTCGTACGGATCTGAGCTGCATAAGGATAATGTCCGGCACCTTCAAATCGATTAGACGGTGGCATAAGGACATGTGGTGTAGTACTTTAGGGCTCCCGTGATATTCCCTTATTGGGCTTATTATGCCTTAATTCTGTAGCCTATAAATAGTTGACCCTCCTCTTTTGTAAAAGGATTCAAACTCTATTATGTATCAAGCAAATATATTGACAATACACCATTTTTCTCCAAGCATTTCTTTTTCCATATTGTCTTTAATTTGTTTAAGTTATCTAAAATAGTTGATCTCGAGGCGGAGGTTAAGATTTCAGGCATGCTCGCGGTTGCACCGGAGGCGTTTAGATTTGTTTCTTTTATCTTATCTTACTAGTTTACATTGTATTTTACTTGTATTTATCAAGTATATTACTAATGAAACTGCTAGTGATTCAAATCCAAAAACAGGGTTGAATTGTAACACTCTTCTGACATTTTATAAATTTAATTATACTGTTTTTGGAGCAAACAGCTTTAATTTTTTATTTTTTTTAAATATGTTTTTTTATTTTAAATTAATATTGAATAAGTAAAAGTAGATCGGGGGAGTATTGTATCAAACGTGTAGATCCATTAGTATTAGACCTTAGCTCCCTCATTAATCAAGCTTAGTCTCGAATGAATGTTTCGCAGAGGTTTGACTTTTGTTAACCACCGGAAATAATTAAATGTTACTTAGCAAAAGTCAACACTTGACTTATTCTCATATTTTCCCGTCCCATTAATCATTTGTCGGGAAATGGTCCTCCCATATTCAGTAGTCCACGTTGCACCAGATCACGTGGTTGAAACGTGACCCACAGTTCTCCTCTGCCAGGTGTCAGGTTAATTGAAGTTTGCCCAAATCGAAACTGAACCCACTTGAATTTCTTCTTGAAAAATTTTGGGCACAATAGGGCAGTGGACCCAGGCCCATCTCTGCCAGTAATACTCTCTTATCTCTTTTCTTTGGTTTCTGATTGGTGGGCTCCAAGTGTAGCAAATACCCTAATCATTTCTTACGTGCTCAAACAGTGAGCACGCGGTTTGGCAAATATCGCCCATTATGGGGGCCTGAAATTCTGCTGACTTGAGCACTGTTGTTAATTCAAGTAATTACGCTTGATTACTTTTATTGTGGATGGTTTTAATTTTTGTCTTTCAAATTGATGGTTTTTCAATTTTTTTACCCTTTTTAATATTTTAAGTAACATCTCAATTATATTAAACTAACAAAAACAAAAAATTAAAAAAATTTTTTTAAAAAAAATAAAATAAATTCGCAATGCATAAGTTCATACTATTGAACTTCTACCCAAGACATAAGTTCAGTAGACAAAAGTTCCCTAATGAACTCATGTCTAGTAGACATAATTTTATGTTATTGAACTTGCGCCTACGAGGCAAAATTTTATGTCATTTAGACACAATTTCAATTCCATAACTTCCTTCAATAACATGACTTTATGCCTTATGAAATGATACCTTTACGGTATAATTTGAGCAAACACTTATGCCTTGAAATTTATTTTCCTGTGTCTTATGAACTTCTGCCTATGAAATTATGCCTTTAAGGCATAATATGGGCAAAAACTTATGTCTTATGAATTTTTTTTCCTATGCCTTCTGAAATATTGTCTTATAAACTCTTGTCTTATGAAATTATGTCTTAAAGACATAATTTGGCCAAAAACCTATGCCTTGCGATTTTTTTTTTTCTTTTTCTGTTTATTTTTGACCATTTTTTGTCACTTAAAGTGCCGAAGAGCATAAATAAACACTAAAAATTTAAGGGGCAAAAATTAAAGGCACTCCAAAATAAAGGCATTTATGCGAATGACCCATTGTTAATTGTAAACTCAAGATAATTTATATCATATATCCTCTCCATTTTATTTATAACGCATTGAACAAATCAATTATTATATATTTTAACATTTTCTATCTAATAACTTTTCTGAATGACTATGGACTTGTATTTAACTTAAGAAAAGTTGAACAAATATAGATTCCCTCTCCTTGTTCTCCCATTTTCATCTTCTTCTTTCAATAAATTATGAGTGCATAACTAAAAATAAAAAAGAATGAGATACGTGTCGTAGAAAATTGAAGATTCATTGTCATTTTGTGGATTTTAATTGAATGAATAACATTCCATTTAGCTTGTATCATGTATAGTATCCTTAATGATAGATTGTATTGGTTTGAATGAAAAAAGATTTATTTTTAATTTGAAAAACTTGTGGAAAATAAAGTAGGATTCATTACTTTTTGAAGGTTACGCGGAATCTAGCTATCAAAAGTTATCGCGATTGAAACTAAAACGCTTGATATCAAATTTTAAGTTATTTGAACCAATTTTTGAAGTGAAATGAAACGATAAATTTTTACACAATAAAGCACAGATATATCAGAATTTTGTGATTAAATTTAAGCGATCCATAATAATTTGTAGTCAAATTCTATGGATTCATTAGAATTTGTGATAAGATAAAGTATTGCACATTGGTTTGAAAAGGATTGAAATGAATTCTCATATATATTCATTGACTTTAATTTTCTTGCGTTTGGACTATATACAGTTTACTCCGTCAAACATTTAGTCATAGGTGAGAGCTTCTTCTTCTGTTTTTTATAACTTGTTTGGCCAAATTTAAATCAGTTTATTTTAATAAGTGCTTATTGAAAAACACTTTTTGTGAGAAGCACTTTTGTGAGTATTTGGTCAAGCTATTGAAAGTACTTCTAAATGTGTTTTTCACAAAAGGTACTTTTCAAATAAGTGCCTTGTGAGAAGTTACTTTTAACTTCTGAAAACAGTTTTTGTTATTCCTTAAAAGCACTTTTTCTTTCCAAACACTTTATTTTTTAAATAAACACTTTTCAAAAAAAAAAAAACACTTAACCTCTAAAAATTTGGCTAAACAAGCTATTAGTCTTGTCAGAAAATTCTTGCTCTAATATTAGTCTTACCAGAACTTTATTTTTAAAATGAGTACTTGTTGTGTCATGCATGATATCTTAATTAATACCAAATCATTTTTTTTCAAATTTTCGTTTTCAAACACAAATCAATCTTGAACTCCCTTTCCTCACCGAATATTAAATTATGCCTCAAAACACAGGAAGGCAAGGACATCACAGGTACATCAAATTACATTTGATTATCAAGAAAGGTTTTAATATAAGTTGTGTACATCAAAGCATATTTACACCTTGTGCTGATCTATAAATACTATGTAATTTTTCATAGTACAAAGTTATTTATATTTTCATGTTAACTCTATTACATCACCCAATACTCTGAATGATTTGTTTTCTCTTTCTTTATGTTGAAAAAAGACACACAATTTGGTAAATACTGCCAAAACGAGGAAACTCTCAATTCACACTTGACAAAGAGTATGCACAGCTTTCATCATTCTTCTCTTTTGTCTCATTTTAAATGCCAAAATATGTTATCTCTTATAATAAATAAAAATGACATAATTATGCAAAAAATATTTATACAATAGGAGCACATTTATATATTAATCATTTTAATTTCTCAAATTTTACAAGCATTCATCTCCTTTAATTCTGGTTGGAAAGATGTACGTGCAGTGAATAATTTAATTTAGGAAATAAAAATAGAGAAAGATACAGTCAAATTGGCCTCTGATCAATAACAATGTTATTAATTTTGATGATACAGTAAAATATTGTTATAAAAATATATAATATGAAAAAATAAAAAAATTAAAAAAATTAAAAAAATTAAAAAAATTTTTTTAAAAATTCTTTTACCCATCCTCATGCTCCTATCTTTGCTTCTTGGTGACTCAAATCCACACAACCTTATGGTTGGAGGTGAAGGGTGCTTACCATTCAAGCAACCCTCTGTCTATTATAGTGAATTGATTATAAAAAGCCGAACTGTTATCGAAGTCTGTCTATGAACTTTTTGATAGATAATTCATTCGGACAAGTTTCAGATTGAGATACTTTAATTAGATGTGCAAAAATTGATATAATCAAGTAAATCGAATCGAAAAAAGATGTTATTAATTTATCAATATCGGTTATTGGATTAACGATTTTTAAACGTCTTATAAATTTTTTTTATTTTTTTTATTTTTTTTAGTTTTTTTAATTTTTTCATTTAAAAACCTGTTTTTATTAATTTTATATAAAAGTGAAAAATTCATAACTTCAAAGTTGTATTATCATTTTGCCCCTAAGTTGAAAGTTGAATTATCAAAATATCCATTAAATATTGAACGACCATTTTACCCTTCACTCAAACACTATTTCTATAATATTTTTGTATCAAAAGGTAAATTTATCTTTCAAAAATTAATAAATTTGTGTTCCTCTCTAAAGGAAAATTGGATTACAAAATTTTCTTTTATAAAAAATAAAAATTAACTAAGGATTGTAATATCTTCCAATACTTATTAAATTTTAATTGTTTTGCATAAAATAAAAAATGTAAAAATATTTTTAATTTTAATAGTTTTTAAAATATTTCTTTTTGGGTTATTTAAATTTTTTTATTTTCTGTGAAGATGTCAAAGATAAAAGTCCTTTCATTTCTTCATTTATTTATTCTTTAAATGGCTCCACAAGAATTCTCTATGAATATATTATTTTCTTAAAAATTTAAGCAAAGTAGAAAATTTATTCTCTAATTAAATGTGAGAACTTAATGCATACTCCCTCTCCACCTCAAAATAAGGCAATGCTTAGCCTTTTAATTTTATTATCAAAATAAGTGGTGCTCTGCTACACCTACAAAATATTAATGATATTTTTCCAATTTTATCCTTATTTAAATTGGAGAGAGTTTTACATAACCAAGAAAACACTAAAGAGTTACATCTTTTAAGGTATATTAATTAGGGTGTTATAAAAGCATACTTACTTCTAGGAATGAGTAGTTTTCTAAGAGATATGTCAAGCTAAAAACACCACTTGTTTTGAAACGGAGGGAGTATCATCATACAAGGTAGTAGTATTTGCTTAACTTCCCATCAATTACAACATTATGAATTCTTTTGCCTTATTTTATTTTATTGTTTTAAACTATTTTGGTTTATTTCATATCTTATCATCACTGTTAATCGTGTTTTAAATTTATCAATAAATATAAATTAATTTAACTATTATTAATTATTTATATTTTCAATTTTTTATATATTAATTTTTCTCATAACTTTTTCACATTCTTTTTATTGCTCTATATAAATGTCCACAATAAAATGTCTTCGCATTCATTATTCTATTTGTCTTCTTTTGCCCTTTGTGATATTATTGTCATGTTTGAGTCACTCTATTATTTTATTACTTTGTTTTCTGCTCTTTATCGTGCTACTATATTATTATGTTAATTATTTATCGATTTTTTCAGTAGAACATTGACACGTGAAACTTAATCTGGCAAGTTTAGTATTCCTAACGTTGTTTCCCATCTATTTCCTAAGTTATTTTTTAAAACAGATTATTATGCTCACAAATTGAAGCAGACTACTCTAATAAGGATTTTATCATGTGCGTCTTTATCTACTTAAATTTGATTTTCTTATAGCAATTGCTTGGCTAGTATTTGATTGACCATAACTCTGATAAAATGTAAGTTGAGCATTTTCCTCGGTCTCCGTGGTAAGAACAATAGAACCAAAGATAAAGCATTTGCAGTTTTAAACACCTAAACTATTTCACAACGAGCTTGTAATTTTCATAGCCATATTTTCTAATACTTTTACACGGATGTACTTCATAATGCATATATATATATATATATGGTTGCATATATATCATTTGAATGAGCTTAACACAAATTAACATGGGACATTGTTTAAAGCAATAGGCAATAAAGATTTGGATTTTAAATAAAGCCCATCTTCTTATTTATCTTGGTAGTGTTGTTTTCATTTTTAGTTGTTGATTTGAGAGTTCTCACTCTATCATGAACAGTGAATGACCTTATTTTTCTTTTTGAGGATTACAGATACAATACATCCATATTTGCTACTTAACAAGAAATAAAATGTTTGTTTTAGTAATAATATATTTTAAATTTGCTTATGCCTGTAATTTCCAGCAGTAGCTATGCATGAAGGTAATGTATAGAGAACAAATAAATAATAGAAAGAAGAAAAGATTAGAGAAGCGTTTTCTATCGATTAAACAGAAAACTGAACCGAAGGATTAAAAATCGATTTTATCAAAACCACAATCTTAATATCTTATTGGTTTAGCGTAAGGAAAATTAAAAATTGATAAATCGAATCAATAATACACAAAACTAGACTGAACCAATCGATAAAACCTAAATTTAACAGAACATTTTCTAGAAGAACTTAATACTTCCTCTTATTTAATTAATCTAATATTATATATATATATATATATCAGCATAAACAAAGGTGATGTGGCACCTTTCTATGGTCTAGAACACTATTTATCTTTTTCTCTTTTTTAAATTTTTTTTTTTCATCATTTATGGTCATGGTGCCAAAACTCAAAGTCATTTAACTCTCTAACTATGTTGAATATAATAAAAGAATATATGTATATATCTTGATAAAAAATTCTATTTATTTATTTTTTTCATTTTATTCATATTCATTTATTAACTCTCTCTCTCTCTCTCTCTATATATATATCAATATTAAAATTTTAAAAAAACAAAAAAAACATGTAATTTAATTAAAATACAAAAATTAAATTAATTAATATTAACAAGATTTAATTAATATATCATGAACAGATTTATATATTTATTACTATATAAGTAGGAAGCCAAAATGAAAATTAAAATAAATAAATATAAAATAATAAATAATAAATAATAATATTAATAGATAAATATAAAAATAACAAATAATTAATGATAATAATAGTAATGATAATAAATAAATATAAATAATCAATAATAATAATAATAAATATAAAAATAATAAATAATAAATAATAATGATAATAGATAAATATAAAAATAACAAATAATTAAATGATAATAATAGTAATAATAATAAATAAATATAAATAATCAATAATAATATATTTTTTTTATTTTTTTTAGTTTTTTTATATTTTTTATATCATGTTAATAATTAATAAATATAAATAGCTAATAATAAATAAATAAATAAATAAAGATAATTAATAAATAAATAATGATAACAATAATAATAATAATTATTATTATTATTATAATTATATTATACTAAAAGTGGAACCTGACTAAAAGTTTACTACCATCTTGCCCCTAGAGTAATTTTAAAGTATGATAAAACATCTAATTAAATAGTAATATTTTACCATCGAATATCTAATATATATATATATATATATATATATATATATATATATATAAAAAAATTAAAAAAATTAAAAAAATTAAAAAAATTAAAAAAATTAAAAAAATTAAAAATATTTTTATATTTCTTAATTATTATTTATAATAAAAGCTACACCTTTCAATTATTTTTATCTTCAAGCTTTCTACCGGTTACAGTAATATTTTACACAATCATCTTAATCAAGATCTGTACTATTAAGTAGACTCAATATGAAAATATATGTCTTTATGTCATGATCATACTTTGCACCTTTAATAGGTAATATGGAAGTTGTTGCATCTTTCTTCTTCTTTCGATAGTTTTTCACGCTTGATTTACCTTCTTGGTTTAGTTGTTGCATTTTTGGATTTGTATGAAATGTCCATAAACTTCATAAAATAGCATAAAACCTCAGACTGGGCTGACTTGGATGCTGGTGACTTATATATTTTTTGCCATCATGGTAACTTGTATTTTATGTAATTCTTGCACTTTTTTGCAGTAAATACGAAAATTTAGTATTTTATTTATTTAGGTGATTTTGTCACGCTTTATACTTAATCATCATCAAAGCATGATTAATAAACTTAAGATAGCACACGCCAATTCAATCATTTTGAATTTACACTTATCTTAATCTCATATTTAATTATTTAATGTGGATATACAGGCGAAGCACGTGTTCAGAAACTAGTATATATATATAGACACACACACACACGCACTCCTTTAAATCTATCTTCTATATATTATCTATCTATTATAATTATGGTTTATAAGAGGAGATGTGGCATAATTTTTGCCATGATCAATCTTTTTGACCTTTTCTTTTCTTAATTTTGGTCTTATGAATTTTTTCCATTTAATTTTTATGTTATATTAGTAACTTTAAAAAAGCCACTTATTTAATTCCCTTAATCACACATCAATCTTTCCTTCTTTTTATTAATTAATTCTCCTAACAATAATTTTTATATTATAATATATATATACACATACACATGCAAATACACACATATATAAATTAAAGCTAAACAAAGAAAAGTAACGTGACACCTTTCTTTGGCTAAGGATCCCATTTATCTTTAAAATAAACTTTTTGTCTCTTTTTTTCACTATTTTCTTAAAAGTCATCTATATAAATCTATATATTTTCATCTTCATAACATCTACTCTAATTAGTATTAATAATACATAACTCCCAAATATTTATGTTAATAACTTCAATTATTTAATGATAAATCTATATGGCACCTAAAAATCACACCTAAATTTATTCCTATTTAAATAAAATTATTTTGAGTCATATTATACTATACTTTGTAGTGCAATAGACACCGACAAGAATATTTGGCCTTAGTTTCGTCAGTCATGTCACGACTCCAAATGGTCGTGATTGACATTCTCACACACCCACCCCGGTGGGCGAACCAATGATCCCAATAAATACCTAAATATCAAACATTCGTAAAGAGATAAGAGTCATAATAAAATGAAAGGAGACGCTAGAAGCAAGAATAACCCCTCTACAACCAAAACAAAATAAAACTAAACTAATCCCAAGATCTGATTGTCATTTCACGAGACGTCTGCTTATAAATCTAAGAACGATTAATTCTAAAATACAAATAAATTAAATGTCCGAAAAGGAAGGACATCTTCAGTGGGAGTGATACTACCTGGTCTGCTCACCTTTCAAATAAAAATTGTTGTTGCTTCACGATGAGGACGAGAGAAACTGATTCTTAACTTTGGGCACTTAGAAAGAAGTGTATGAATGCAGATAACACGGTACCAGGCATCATCGACCGACTCATATAATAACGTACAAACATAACAACAATGATATAAAATAAGTCTTCAGCATTTTACGTAAGGTAGAAAACCATTTCAAGTACACTAGCTCCACCTGTGTGATAGCCGACCGCTTCACTGGATTGGGCCTTTATTGCCGCAACGATACTTGACCGCCAAGCAACAGTCTCACTGCAGCGGAAGAAGCCTTGTTGTAGTGGTACTGCCTTAGGTAGTAGCTCGACTTAGCTGCACCTTCATCAGTTCATCAGCCACGATTCACATACTCTACAGACTAAGGAATATCCCACAAGTCTGAGCAACAACAAATACAAATCTTAATCACTTACAAATGCTACAAGTAATCCCCAGCAAAATCCACTCAACACTTATCGGCATCGTAACCGTATCATACTTAGAATCAGGGTTCGTGTCCCCATTTTTAAATACATAAACAAAATTCATAATTTCCACAACTACTTAGCACATACTTCATTCACTTCGCATATCATTACAAACGTAACATAAACAAAGTAAATCAAATGGTGACATGACAGGCACACGCCTCTGCATATCACCATCAACACTCAATCCACAAAATCAGTATATCCATATGCCAGAGGGTCTTATTTCTGCCCTTTCAGTCATATTCCGCAGGGGACTATAGAAATTCATGTACCTGCACGGCGTGGTAAATTCGCTTCCACTCATATGCTCGTTCTGATGCTCCTCTCGGACACGAGCCACTCAATATCGTCAGTCTGAATTCTCTCCTCTGGTAATGAGTCACTCACCTCATGATACTTTTACCATTCAAATCATTTTTCATCACTGAATATAACAAGTTATAACCCTCACACACACACACAAACACACATACACACACACACACACACACATATATATATTTCAACACATAGAGCTCCTACTTTTCACTCCATCCCTTGCACAAGTACGATTCATCGATTAATATTATAGCTTCTTAAAAGAGTTTCATTTCACAATTCCACGAAATTTTCACAATAGTTCATAATCATCACATATTAACATGATATTGATTATTTATTCAAATAAACAATTTCATATCAAATAATGTCCGAAAACTAATCATCATTATCACACATGCATACAAGTCAATATACAGGGTCTAATCCCTCTAACCATAATCTACCTCAAATTCCAAATTCAAAAAGAAAAAACTGAAAACATAAATGTTTAAGGATTACATCAATATTGAGAAAAACTAGAAAAAGTTGTAATTTATAATTTATAATTATATATATATATATATATATATTGTAATACTCCGGAAGTGCCTAAGCCTAGAATTTGGTATTTGAAATGAAAAGCAGCAGAAAATCTGAGATATTCTTCTCGAATGACTCGTTGTACGGGTCGTTGGTGGGTCTAATCAGAACCGCTGGATGTGCCCGTAGAGAATCATAGAATGACCAAGTGTAACGGGTCTAGGAACGACTCATTGTTTGATGTAACCAGTCGTTGTAAGTGGATCATCGTGAAGGTGGTCTTGGTCAGGTCACGACACGACCCTGTTGTTTGGGACAATGAGTCGTGGTATGGTTCCATTGGGAGGATTTCCCGGGAGTGAGCAAGGGGTGACAACGAAAGGAATGAGTCCTTGGGAATAGTAACGACTCGTCCTATCCGGTCGGGTAGCAGACCTGAGTCTGAAAGTGAGGAAACAATCATTAGAGTAATGACTAGTTGGAGCTCAGGATGACCCGTTGTATTGGTCGTTGCTCTGGACAGTAGCCAAATTTCTGCGAATTTATTAAGGGCTTTTCCGTACTTTAAGTTCCTAAGGCCTAAACTATGTCGTTTTAAGCCCAGAATAGTGTTTTAATAGAGGTAAGTTCATTCTAGGCCTATTCACTTTCATGCATGCAAGTCTAGAAGCTCCTAAGGGTGATCAAGCCTATATTCCTCAAATTCTTCTCCAAATTCCATTTGGCAATCAAGAGAGCTGTGAAATCAGATCTCTTCAGGTATGTAAGGCCATTAATGGGTGTGTCCATCCACACCCATTCCCACCCTCTCTCCACCCTATGAAATTCTCAGTTGATGAATCTATAGTTTAACCAACATGTGAATTCCCAAGTTTCAATCATGGCATGATCTAAGCGTTTTCAATGTTGGATTATGATTAATGGGCATTATTTACAATATTATTTTCAATACAATTATGTTTTCAAGTTTTATAAATTATGATGTCCATCCATGAAAGTTCATGAAAGTTGAGATCTATGATATATGTATTCAAGCATGATGAGATATATATGAAGAAAGTATGATTTTGAATTACATATGTCTATATTCATGTTTTCAAATGACAAGTATATGTCAAGTATGTTAAGCATTGGGCAAGCCCATATGATTCAAGTATGTTTCATGATTTATCTAAACTTCATGTATTGGAATACCATGATTTCAAAGTCTAGACTCCCACTCTTGATCATCTTGTGGTATGGCTTGATCCAAGGTTCCTCATGTTATGATTTCAGATTTATGCATGTATGTTATGAGTCAGCTTCATCTTTAGACGATGGAGAGCATATGCATGTTTTTGGGAGTAGTGTTTAGCATCGAG
Source organism: Datura stramonium (assembly GCA_018107945.1). Classification (NCBI taxonomy): domain Eukaryota; kingdom Viridiplantae; phylum Streptophyta; class Magnoliopsida; order Solanales; family Solanaceae; genus Datura; species Datura stramonium. The sequence continues at coordinate 258,236 of JACEIK010000492.1, read as the reverse complement.
CAGGCTAAGGGTCACCAACCCTATGCCTCGTAACTACGCCAACGTAGGTATGTTCGCAGTATTTGGAACCTCCTTGTGAGCTTCCCCTGCCACCAAGGGGCCTTCATCTTGATATCGATATCACAGGTAGCGTCCCTGAAAAACTTTGAACGGCTCGGGCGCACTCAGGTGATAGTAGGGACCACGTAAGCTCTATCGTGGTAATGTCGTTATATGACGAGTCTCCCATTGTTTCTCATGATTAGCTATGTGCTGTCATTAGTCATGTTATTATATTTTCAGCAGGTTTGACCCAATGTTCAGTTTTACTTATGATTATCAGTTTTCTACTTGGGGTCATTCGATCATGTTATGATATTCAAGCTTATGTATAGATCATAATTTCAGAAAATAGCAAGCAAGCCCTACTCTTTGAATCTTATCTTGATCATGTTTTATGATATGTATGATTTATAATTTTACTTAGCGGTTTTACTTACCTTACATACGCGGTGTACATTCCACGTACCGATCGCATACCTTGCGTCAGATCCTTTTATGATACATGCTCGGATATTCAATCTCAATCCCCTCATTAGTCAGACTCTTGGTCAAGATCTCCTGATCTCAAGCAGGAGTCCTCATCTTTCGATGACCCTTCTTTTCAGCTATATTTTGTATTTTCATTTTCGTACTACAGTGAGTTGGTTGGGGTCTTGTCCCATCAACTTGTCGTAATAGTAGAGGTTTTTCGTACATAGGATATAATCAACTTCGGATTTGAGTTATGTATTTCGATGTTATGAGATTATCAGACTTCCGCTATGTTAATTAGGTTGATCTTCTGTTTTATCATATTTGAGTTAGATGATATGTGCATTGTCATGGGTCGACTTGGCCTCTCGGTCTCTTTTGGTCCCGTTTCTCAATCCAGGCCTAGTTCAGATCGTGACATATATACGTAGGCGGATCCATGATTTAAACTTGTGGGTTCCTAATAAAATAAATTAATATATACAATAATTGAACAAAAAAATTAATACTGAACTTTATATCACTTAAACATAAATATATTAAAATAAATATTAAAATCTTAAAAATATACCTAACAACTTGTCATATTTTGAAAACGATCAATGATCACCTCATTAGGTACACTTTCAAAGACTTCATCTTTTATATAACAAACTAAACAATCAGTCAAAAATTCATCACCAATTCTACTGCGCAGGTCATTCTTAATATACTTTATCGAAGAAAAAGCTCTTTCAACTGCGTTGCAGTAGCGACATGTAAATTTAAACTCAACTTCATAAGCAAATAAACAAGTCTTCAAGTCTCAGTAAATTTATTTTCACCAGTTGTTCTGAAAGATCTCCAAGTCTTTTCAAGTTAAAGAAATCATTGTCCACTTCTCGCACATAGTCAATATAATTGTCAAGCTCAAAACTAAGATCTTCAAGCATGGAAACACTAAACTCATCTCGGTAATATGTAGCAAGTTCTCATAATCTTGCCTTATAATAATTTGCAAAAGAATTATTTGGACTCAGACTAGCCATACCAAGAAATAGATCAGTATCTTACTTCATCAAAACGATTGTTAAGCTTTGGTGCTCTAAATCAATAACAACATTAAAAATTTCTACACGCAAATGATAAGAATATGTAACACTTGAACTCTTACGCTTTGATTTTCCAAGAGCATAATTCTCATTCATTTAGGGTATCACAATATCATGCTTGGCACAAAATAAAGAAACGTCTTTTACCAATGAATCTCATTTAGAATCTCTCGTAGATTGCAATTGTCTCTTTGTGAAACCAACAAGGTTCATAGCACTTATGATATCTTAATCTTTTCTTTGCAAAGCCATATTCAAATCACGTGTAATTGCCAATATTTTAGTATCAAATCCAATATATACACAAACTCATAAGATCTTATGTCATCTACCAAATTTGCCATTGATCTTTCTTGATACTGAAAACCGTGCTTAGCAAGAACTCCAAGTTCATGAACAATTGAGGGGAATAAACTAATAACGTTATGCATTGTCTTGTGCCGAGAACTCCAACGGGTATCCCCTGCCCTTTGAAGTCCAAGTTCTTGATTCAATCCACTTCCTGTATGAACTTCACCGAGCGCTAGTAATTCCACTAATTTTTCTGCTTGATCATCTCTAAGCATCACTCTGCTCTTAAAAGAACCTCCAAAAACATTCAAAATATTAGCAAGAATATCAAAAAATTGATTTACCTCATGATGTTTTTTACAATGTATTTACAAGAGTCAATTACAATTGATGAGCAAAGTAATGTATGCAATATGCCGAAGGAGAATCTTTCATAAACAAAGTTTTAAGACCATTGAATTCTCCTGCATGTTACTAGCTCCATCATAACCTTGTCCTAATTTGAGATGAACTCAAATTATGTCCTAAAAGCAAAGAATATATCGCATCTTTCAATGATCACAGATGTATCTTTTAACATGAACAACACTAAGGAATCGCTCAATAAGTTTAGCTTCTTTTGTTGACATACCGCAGAACAATACCATTTGTTCTTTTTTGCGATAGATATCCTTAGACTCATCAACCAATATCCAGTAATCCCCTTTAAGTCTTCAATAATTGCTTTCATCAAGCTTTTGCACAATCACTCACAATTTCTTTTTGAATACTTAGAGAAGTCAGAATGTCATTTTGTGGAGCATTTTCTAATACAACTTTTTCACATCTTCCTTCTTATCCGCATATCACTTTAAGAGATCTTAAAAAATTTCTTCCTGTGGAAGTTTCACTCTCATGGCCTTGGAAACAAAATTCCTTCTTTTAAACGAAACCTTGCAACATCAATCGAAGTATTTAAACGAACCCGATATTCACTTTTAGTTTTCTCGGATTGATTGTCTAAACAAGTTAGAATAAATTGTGCTTGATTATTTAAATCTAACATCATCTTGAAACACCGATGGTGAACATTATTTACTTCACCCACATGTTTATTAAGTCTTTCTATAGCTTTATTCCAACTTCTAAAACCATCCGTTGTGAAATGATCACTTACTTTTTTTCCGTGTCCTCCCATCTCATATTTAAACAAGTAACAACATAAAAAGCTGCATCTTCTTCAATGCTATATTCTAAATCCATCCAGAATATGAAGTGTTAAACCAATCAAGATTAAAATGACGTGCTTTCCATCAAAATCTCTTATCAGAAAAATAAAATGTTTACTAGGTTTACAGGGGCCCTTTTGAATATAATATCTTCTCACTCTATCACGTAGATTAGGAGGATATTCTGAAATTTATTTTCTTCTAGCAAGATCAGATTCAAGAGGACCCAAATTCAATATTTTATCTTTATCTCGATGAATGAAGGTCGATTAACATTATCAGGAATAATCGGACATGAAGGAGAGCTTGCGAAGGAGAATCTGAAGGGTTTGAGGCTTGAAAAAGTTTGTAATCATCTCTGACTCTAACTTCACACTCCCCAACCCATTTAAATACATAAAATTAATTTAAAATAAATAACTAAAACCCAACAAATTAAATTTTAAAATAAAATATTATAAATCAAAGAATTAGATAAATGATATCAACTATAGCAAGAAGCAGCATTGCGTTTGAGGATCGAAGTTCATTATTTACGTAGTCTTTTTATGATATGCCTCTTTTCCTCTAATTAATATAGAAAATAACAAACTACAATTAAATAGTGATAATTAACAAGACACAATAGAAAATAAAAAATAAATACAAATATATAAGAGAAAAACAAATAAAAAGAGGCTGTGGAGAAATATGTACCCGAGTAGTGCTGATAGCCGAACGAAATAGGCTAAAAATTGAAAGAAGAGGCAAATAATTTTAACCCTAAGTTTTCTTGTTTCTCCTTTTTTTTTTTTTGGTTTCAAATTAGGTTTGAAATATTGAGATTTAGGGCTGATTAATATTTTATTGCTTGATTTCTTTTTTTAGTTGACTTTGTTATGTTTTTTTATTAAAAATATAAAAGTGAAAAAGGCTTCTGCAATTTAGAGCTGAAACCTCTTTTTAATTTTAAAAAGAAAATAAAAAAAAAAAGAAATGAACTGAATAAAAAGAAAAGAGAGGCGGCGTGCTACTGGGATTCAATCCCACAACCTTCCAGACGCAAGGACTTCTGAGGAGGCCTTCCTTGCCACTACATCATCAGTCCATTTGCAATAGGTTCCTATATGAAATTAATTATAGGGTTCCAATATTTTTCAATACAATTATAGGATTTACGGTAGTGTGTGGATTCCCGGAACCCGCATCCACTCATCAGATCAGCTCCCTATATATATATATATATATATATATATATATTTCAACACGTATGAGTGTACTTTCCACTCCATCACTTGCAAGTACGATATCGATTCACATTATAACTTAAAAGAGTTTCATTTCGCCACCAATTGAAATTTTCACAACAATTCATAATCATCTCATATTAACATGATCTCCACTATTTATTCAAATAAATAATTTCGTATCAAATAATGTCCGAAGACCAATCACATGCCATTATCACACATGCATACAAGTCATTATACATGGTCTAACCCTCTAACCATAACCTACCACGATTTCAAGATAACAATCAGCTAATCTAAGCGGAGCCTTGTTTCTCAAAGCTTCGAAACACTCAAAATCTACACACTATAAAGTATTCATTATTTACTTCTTCAACTATGGGTCTAAATAGACCAAATCCTCCCTTTAGGCATTTTAATAGTAAAATCCTTTCGCTCAACCTAGTTCTAGGTCTCCATCCTTGTCTAAACTTATAATTGTTAGCAAGAAACCTGAAAAACGCTTATCACCCATAACCCTTTAATCTAATCATCCCATTACCTTATGATCCAACCCTAGTTTATCAACCTAGGTTTCTCTAAGCATAGAATTCCACCATTAAAAGGTCCCCTAAGCTTTCTATAATTGACAATAACCATTAATGGGGCATGAGATCAAGAAATTCACCTTAGGTATCAATTCTCTCGCTCCGGAGAAGAAATCACCTTTAAACCTTGTTCTCCCAATGTTTGGAAATAATGAAAATAACTCGTAATTTTCTCTTAAAACCCACTTTTGATTTGCCTAATCGCCATAGGCAAGAGTATCGCTGTGGCAGTTCCATAGCTTACTCTCAAATTATAACGGCGGGACTGACACATCGGTCTCACCGCAAAGGGAAAGTTCACTGCTGCAGCGGTCCTCCAATCGTAGAGCTACCCAATTTCGGTCAATTTTTCACTTAAAATATTTCACAACACATTCTATCCCTCCTTAGCTTGTTTTCAATGTTCTAGGTCCCTAATCATCCCGTAACGATGTTCGTAGTCGTTACACCATGAACAAAAAAATTCTTTAAAATGTGATTTCTGGTTTTGTCTTTCTTTTTCTTTATTTTTAAAATAAATTTGATATATACTATGTTGCAATGCAATTCATCTTTCCCTTCAATTCTTAATTATCGTGTTCTTTTAGATTTTCATTAGTTGGATATTTTTTTATTGATGATGCTAATTCTTGTTTCTTAAGATCACAATGTTTTCAAAAGTGAAAGCAAAGTCGAGAAAGGAAGCCAACTGCATGTTGCTTAAGAAAGCATGTATGTATCCTTCTATAATTATGTGGATCAATTTTTAATAAGCCTATTGATAAAATATGAAGATATAAAATTAGCTTGCAATTTTAAATTATTATTTTTTATTAATAGAAAAAGTATTTATTGACGTATAAGAATGCAATCCTCAAGTTTTCATTTTTGTTATTGATAAAAATACTCACATTTTTAGATATTATAATCTGTCTATTGGTTAATATCTTTGCTACTCCAAAAATATATAAAAATATTTTTATTTTATTTCCTTTTTATCTAATTTTATACTCTATTAATGTTTTTTTTATTTGTTATATTTTAATAATAAAGATAATTAAGTATTATATATTATAAGTTTACTTTATTTATTATTTTCATCAGTCATAAAGTAATAAATTTTTTATGCTAATATTATTAAAAAAAAATTCATTAGATTAAACAAGACAAGAAATACTAATAAATGAGTAATAAGGAATTAGTCAAGATAAAAAGTAATTTTTATATTTTAAAAAGAAATTTAAAAGTTGAAAATATAAAATTATAAAAACTAAAAAAAATAATAATATTAAAGAATTTTAAAAACTATTTTATACGTCCATGGTTAATGTTCACCATTATGTATCAAGGTTCACCATTTCTTTTGGGCAAATAGAAAATGAATTTTATAATATTTTCATGTTTTATCCAATTTAAGAATGACCGAATGACAAAGTTCTTTAAAAATAACACGTTAATTATGAAAAAATACATAAATCTATATCTATATTATGAAAAGAAGAGAAAAAATTCTCACTAAATATGTGGTGCATAATTAAAAAAGCCAATATAAATTATTAACTAATAACTAATTTTCTTTATTTTCCAATTGCGTTATAAGCTGCCCTATTTTGGAAAGTTACCCATTTAATGATAAATAATTACACCTTAAATAACTTTAGTAAATTAACCCCCATAATATCAAGAGAGGATTCAATGAAAGCAATATATTCCACTTTTTAAATTATTTTCAGAAAGGAGTCGGTCGGATCATTCTGCATATAAATCATTTTGATGGCTTAATAATTTATTTGTTATTAATGCAATAGATATTACCTAAATTTTATTTTTAAAAATCACTTAAATACTAAAGATGAAATGAAATCAATGAAGTGAAAGTATATCATTTATTTGATTAATCAAGAAAGGATAATAGTTTTTGAAGGTGCGAATATGAGAAAGAAAAAGAAAGAAGAAAAAAATTAGCCATTAATATAACCTATGATATATTTTATTAAATATCTAAATTATATCTTAAAGAAAATTAATATACATGTAAGATAAAGGTTAGATGGCAAATCTTTTAAAAGTAAAAAAAATTATGATAATTACATGAAAAAAATAATTAAATCTAGAATTATTATTGATGCTACTCGAATCACAATAAATGTTTCAACTTATTTATTTGATAAATAAGGGAGGATAGAATATTGATGCTATGACTTTCTAAATTTATAAGGCTACTTTAAAAGAAAAATATATATTTACAAGAATGATACAATACAATATATATATATATATATATATATATATATATATATATATATATATATATATATATATATATATATAATATTTTAAAATGTCTATAAAATTATAAGATCAAGACTATTAATAAAAATTATAAAAATAAAGCTCAAGAAACATTAAAGAAGACTCGTGTAATGCACTCTATTGACATGTGAACTTTAATTTAGAAAATAATATGGCAGAGTTAGAAGAGGTGAAATAATTACTACACCAAGATTATTTATCAAGTTATTTTAGAATTTTTAATATAGCAATAAGTCATAAAAAGTATATGAAAACTTAATAAAAAAGAAAATTATTTTTTGAGATTTTTCATAAAATTAGTAAAAAAAAAAAAAGGTGAACTTTGTTATCTTTCATTAAATAATATTAGTTGTTAATTATCGGAAGAATTGAAAAGGCAAAAATTAATTTTTTGAAAAAAATAAGCAGAGGGGAGAAACGAGAAATGATGTTTAGGTGAATACAAAAAAAGATTAAATGATAAAAAACATTATCAAAATAAAAATAATAGAAAAAAGAAAATAATCAAGAAAATAAAAAAGGGAAAAGAGGAGATCTCAAAAATATCAAAACGCAATGAAAATATGTCTTTTTTTTAATTTTAATAATCTTTAAATTTTTGAAATAAACTTTTTAACTTAAAAATATTTACTAGAAATATTAAGAAAATAATTACAAATAAATTAAAATATATGATTGTTAATTTGACATATGTGATGGAAAAGTCAAAAAAGAGTCATTTGTTTAGTTGAGTTTTCCTTTTTGTTTAATATCAATCTTTTACATATGAAGAATAGAAAGAAAATAAAATGATGAAAAATAAGACACATTAATTAAATTATTTAATAATACAATATTTTAGTTACATTATTTTTTAATGGATAGGTTTCACTTACTTAAAAGACTTACTATACTTAATGTAGAAAGCTTACGGTTGATACATATACATATACTTCCATACTGGAAAAAAACATCTTACTGATTATTGGTAATGTAAAAAAAAGCTGCTATATTTTTGGTACATCATTGACTGTTACAGGTATACAAAAGAGAATCTATCTGAAACTATGTATCCATTAATATTTGCAATAACTTTTATTTACTTATTATGCAAAATATTATAACAGACAATAAATGAGCAATTTGAGAAAACCAAAATAAGAATTTATTCGTTCCAACCACAGGTATTATCTTAATCTTAGAAAGTCATTTTTTGTTCAAGTAAATTAGAATTAAAAAAAAAAAACTTTTTAAATAATAAATATAAAATATTTTATTTTTTTTATTTGTAATTGAATATTTATTAACAAATTAAATGCATAATACATAAAAAAATTTAAAAAAATTCAATATATACTATATATACATAAATAATTATAATCATATATAAATAATATAATTTTACACCTGGCTCCATCCCTGATCTGAGAAATCAACCCCAAAACTTTTTTTTTCTTGTTTCTGTCGATCTTCTTATGTTAACTTGACCAGATTGCATCAAATTAATAACATGAATTACATTGAAAAAATATTTTGATTAGTAATTGGTTTGATATTTTAAAAAATATATAATTTTTTTATGTTTTTAATTTTTTAAATTAAAAAATTTAATTGAATCAATTGATGCACATATGATTTGGTTTGGCCTTTTAAAACTCAAATCAACCCAGCTTATGTATACCTTCACTTACTAGTATTCATATGCTCCAATTTATATGAAAGTGTCTAATTAAGTTAATTTAAAAGAAAAGAATTTTAGAACTTGTAATTTAAAATAGTTAAAATATTTGTGTTTATAAATAATTTTATTAACGATAATATAAAAAGTAAATTAAATTATTACTAAATATAAAATAATATTATATTTATTGCACTTACAACCAAAAAATCATATAAATTAGAATGGAGAGAGTAACAATAAATAGATATATTCCGTTGAATTGAAGATATAATTTAATAATCACATACAGATAGTATAAAACAAGAATCTAACATTTTATTTATTTTAAAATCCAAGTGTGAACAATGAACATCTTAGGTCCGATGAGCCGTTGATATATCTTTTGTTTCTTCCATCCATATTTCTAAAGGAGGTCACGTTGAGTAACTATTTATGAATGTAACGCCAATGAATAAAACGTCATATTTTACTCTTAACAAACATCATTATGTATATTTCCTTGCTCAGCTAGTCAAGAGTATTTGCAGAAATTATGAAAAGTTATTTAGGAAAACAAATGATAGTTTTCTCATAACCGGAAGGTTTTGGAAAATGCAAAATAAGAAAGATTTTTTTAATTAAAAAAAAGAATCTCTTATAATCACTTATAAATTGAATAGAAGTAACTGATTCTTTCAGTTTTCTACGTAAAAATAAAAGAGAATATAGAACTCAAAACAAGTTTGTAAAGAGGTACAAAACCAAATTCCTTTTTATGAAAAAATGCAAAGAATCTGTGCATTGTGATTCAGCAAAGATAACAATAAGTAATTGTTCATAATATGTGAACCAATTGTTATTGAAGACATAAGTAAATAATTTAAAAGTATGATCTCGCTGACAATTTAAGTTTTAGATCATGAGATGGTCACACATATATCAATTCAAATAAAGGTTATGGGATTCGAGTCTCACATTAATTCACATTATTAAAAAAGCAATTTTTATTGGATCATAATTAAAATCAAGCCTATATGTAAGGAACGTACTGAAGATAAATTCCCAAGGGCATGTTTAGTCATGTGAGATAAAAATCAAGATATTAAATCATATATAAGATGAAGTTAAAGTTTTGTTTGCACATGTAATTTAAAAATTCTTAAGTTATATTTCTTTTTTATGAACATAAAATCACATGTGTTGTGAAATCATCAAAAGAAGATTTCATTTCTTATATAATCTTACTAAATAAGTAAGGACCCATTTGGCCATGCGAGATGAAAACATGATAAGGAAATTATATGAGATGAAGTTTGGAATTTTGTTTGATATGCAATTTGGGATTTTTAAGCGTATTTTTACTCATGAACATAAGACCCCATGTTGTAAAAACTATTCAAATTGCCAAAATTCTTATACAATCTTACCAAATAAGTAAAAGTTCATAATAAAATATAATACACTATCAAAAAGTCATTCTAAGAAAAATACAACTTAAAATCGAACTTTAGTTGAATAAAAGTAAAATTAAACACGAGTTGTGTATACTACTTATTTAATAAATTTGGTTGGTAAAGGTTGATGAGTAAATGGTAAATGTTATGTCCAATATAATAGTTGGCAAAGGTTGTTTATATTTATTAAATAAATAGTTGGTAAATAAGTTGGTATATATAAATGGTGGACTTTTTTTTTACAAAATATAAACTTGTGGGTTAAATTTTTGCATTTAAAAATCCCATCTCATGATTTGAAATCCCAAATCAAGCTTTTGGAGAGATGAAATCGCATGTCCAAACACGCTGATTTCATCTCAAAATTTCAAATCGGATTTCATTTCGCATGTCCAAAGGTCACTAAAAGTTCAACAAAATATAATACAGTATGTCAGAAAATCATTTTAAGAAAATATAATATTTATTGATCGAACTTCAGTTCAATAAAAATAAAATTGAACATGAGTTATAGTGTACTATTCTTTAATATAATCTTCCCACGTAATTGACAAACTTATATTCGATATAAATGATTAGCAAATGTTGTAAGAGTAATAATACCAACAACAAATTTTATTTTCATCTAAAATAAATGATTGGTACATATAAAATAGTGATTTTTTTTACAAAATATAAACTTGTAGGTCACATTTGAAAAGTCTATATCGTGATTTGAATATATGCCTAATCAAGATTTTTTGAGAATTTAAAATTTCATCTCATGATGTAAGATCATGAGATGATATCGCATATCTAAAACTGATTTCATCTCATGATTTCTAATCATGAGATGAAATTGCATATTTAAACTCCCTACTAAAATAATAAAGTATATTCTATAAATTAAGTATTTAGAAAAAATTATCACATAATTTAATAATTATTTAGAAAGTAAGCTAGACTCATGCTACAACAAACAAAAATTATATTAATATTATAAATATTTTTAGGATTGTCAAATATATATAAATTAAACTTCCACGACTAGCTACTTTCAAAACCATAGACTCAAAAACCGATCAATGCTTATCCGGAAGCCTTCAAGAGATGAACTCATCATATGCAAACTTCTTCAGTATGAATATGTTGACCTTTCAAATTTGAAGGATTATTTTAGGTTTTCTATATTTGCAAGAAATATAATTACTATAATGAAAAGAAAACTAGTCTTCTTTTTCCACTCTCTAAACTCCAAAAGAATTAATTCCAAACTTCAAAGGGAAACCGAATTCCATGGTTTCTTTCACACATGCTAACAGCTATTATTTGACCAGATAATTACTAGTGTCACACCTTTCTTGTCAAAATAAATTAACATGAGTAATTGAAATTTATTACAATCTGGTAAATGTAGCTAAAAAATTAATCAGAGGAAATGAGATTTTTGTCTTTAATTTTATAAATTTAAGTAGAAGAAATGGCGTTTTCAAATCTCTTATGTATAAAAATAATTATCTCTTGTATGTAAAAATGAGAATTTTTAAAAATAAAATCATAAAACTAAAAACTATTTATAAGGGGCTAGAAAATCATTTCTCCCCTAAAATTGATAAACGAGTGAAAATGCGCTTATTTTTGACAATGCAGAGGTTAATTTATTGAGTGATAGTTGTGTTAGAATTTAATTTTGAATTTCCTACCTTTATTTGAATTTTACCACAATTGTGTTCTAGTTCAGAAAAAATTCTTAAGACAAAAGATTTTGGTAGAAAGAACCTCTTCTAGAGCCATCCTTTCTTGGAAGAGAAGTTTCGACTCTATAAATAGAAGATCTTTTCTTTTCATACACAATACAATAACATCCACAATATAGTCGCTTAAAAAGTCTTGTTTAACTATGACAAACATTAGTGATGAAGATTATTTTACTAGAAAATTCAAAGCCAAGGGGAGATTTGTTAGGATTTGTCCTGAATTTTCCTTCTCATACACAATACAATAGCATCCGCAATGTAGTCACTTAAGTCTTGTTTAAGGGGAGACTACTCTCTCAATAGTTTTATATTTTTATATTAGCTTTCCCAATATGTAGGTCACTTGACCAAATCATGTTAAATATTATACTTATATTAGTACAGTTTTATTGTTCAAAATTTACAATTATTAACCTCGCATGACGCCATAAATTTCGCTGATCCCAACAAGTCAGGGAGAGTAAACCTACCGAACTATATCTTGCATGTTAAAATTTAAGTCCTTGTATGTAAATTAAAATCATTAACAACGGGAAATTTTGAAAAAAATGGAAACTCAAATTGCAAGTACAATGATATTTTTAGATTCAAAGCCAAATGAACTCAATCCCCTCATGTAGTCGTCGGCCTTAAGTCACATTTGGTGAAGCTGCGTTTATGAGCAAGCGAATGTGAACGAACTATATTCCTAAAAGAAAAATTACCCTAGCTCCTTGTTTTCTTCCTTCCTACTTTTAAAACCTTTTCGCAAGATATAATTAAGAATAAATTTAAATATTTATCTATGTTAAAAAAATTAGTTTCCTAACACAAAAAGTTATTTACATTATATTATCCCGTCTATTTCATCTCGTAAAAGAGAAGAAAAGAAGAAAACGAAATATGTAAATCTTGCCTCGTGACATGAAAGGTATGCAACATACCTGACCTGGGTCGAATCTCACCCCACCACGGCAACTCCAATCCTTCACTACTCTTTCACTTCACACATCAAATATAAGAAACAAAAAGGAATTATAGACTTTTTAGCGGTTCTAGTTTGTCTTCTACTTTAACATGTGCCATTTTGCAAAGCAAGTTTCTTCTTTGACTTTTACTTTTTTTTCTCTCTTCATATTAAAAAACTTATCCATTTTTGTTTTAAGTATTTTTGTCTTTCCCTCTTCTCCCCAACCACCTCGCTGAGGGCTGTGGAGAAGAGGTTGCTTGCACCGATTCACCAACATTTTTGTTATTTGTACAAAGTGATTAGTAAATAGGGCTATTATTCACTAACATAACTTTTTTTAAACATATTTAGGGCCGGGGAGCAGATGTATTATTCTGCCAGAATTTAAATGTTGGCCGTTAGTAAATAGGATATATACACATATTGTGCACATTTGATCAATAAAATGTAAAGACAATGCAATTCTAACAATCAAACTTACATGTTAGGTGTGCATTTTGAATGCTTTGGACCACCCAACTAACTTTTTGCATATTACATGGGGATTCAAAATTCTTTTACATATATACATTATTTTTTATCGAGAAGGTACGGGGGTGAACACTTTCAAAATCTAACCACCTATATCCGCTCTTTTGGATGGACGATTATTTAAGTTAAAATTTTTCTTCAATAAAATGGGACATTTGGCCAACTTACCTAAAAGTTACTAGAAGGATTGAGATAAGCTAGCCAAAATATGCTAAACAATAGGTCATACTCCAACTCTCCCAACTCTTATCAAGTTAAAATAATAATTTTTTGGTTCCTATCCTTATAATTTGCTTACCAATACAACTAATAAACGTTTTTCTTCTTTATTATAACTATATATAACATACTCAAACAAAATAAAAAAAAATTTAAAATATTTTAATAAAATTTCTTATAAATCACTTGGACTATTTAATTTAAATTAGGCTCCGGCTTTTGATAGATTGAATTTAAACTAATCAAGATCAACTCAATTAATAAAGAGACAAATTATATTTTATGGGTTAATCCTACCTCATCTAATTTAACCGAAGAATCTGTTAATGAAAATGGAGCTGGAAATTATTACAAGATGCAAATGCAGCTAGAAATTAAATATTTATGCAACTCCTCCTAATGATATTGTCAGGGATTAAATCTGAGGTGCAATTAGTTGGACAACATGTATCTTTCCTGATTTAAATAGGCAAAAATAATGGTGATTAATTATTAGATAATTACAAGTCCTTAAGAATAGTACGGTTTAGGTTTATTTATTGAAAGGGTGACTAATGGAGAAGATGGTCCCTACTCCCTACTTCAAAAATCATCTTAAATTAACCTAATCTAGATGCCAATTAAATTTCCCTTTTACTTCTTTCCTAGCCTATATATGATCTTCAGTGGTTCAATTTTTAATTGAAAGTGACATTTTTGTGTAACAAGAGTACATGAATTATCCTAATTCGCTGCCAATTTAGCATTTTTGTGGTCCATGTATACTCCTAATTAATCATGTTGAAATTACTAAACAATAACCTTGAATACTTTTGATCTTGTTTCGTTTTTTTTTTTTTTTTTTCCTCTCTTTTCAGACTTTAAAGACCACGTGAAGCTCCATCTGAAGTAACTAAACTTTAATTTCAATTCATAGATATCTCTGTAATATAGATATACAATAATGGGGGCAAAAGCATGGTATGCTTCACATTAATCCATTAGAAATAGCACCTTTTAAACCCCTCTTTTTTAATCATATATTCAATTTTAAGTTTCACAAGTGAAATTCATGAATTTTCTTTTATGAAACTGAAATTCGAAGATATCAATAAATTATTTTTCAGTTACCCAGATTGAAAAGTGACATTTGTAAAACTTTTTCCATTAATGGAGAAGCAAAATGGACAGTACTCCTCCGAAGTCTACTCTCAGGCTATTTATTACAAAAATTAATATCATATTTTATATATTACTAAAAGAGGTAAATGAGTTTGATAATAAGCCAAGTAGCATATCGAAAACTAGTCACTTAATATATTTACAATAAAAATTATTTCATTTTATTATAATATGAAAATTATATATATTCTATTAAATATTCTAAGAAATAATATTAATATTATATAAATAGATTATATAGATATGGTAAAAAAAAATCATGTCATATTAAAGATTTATTTTACATTCTATATATTTATCATTTAAATTATATAATTATGGCGTTAATATGATATATATATATGGAAATATATATATATTTGATTGACAGTAATATGATATATATGGAATACATCATGTCATAATTAGATTATTTCAAAATATTATAACATGAAAAAAATATTATTAATATTGTTATGTTTATTATATAGATATGGTAACAAAAAAAGTCACGCCATAATTAGAGTTATTTTACATTCTATATATTTATCATTTAAATTATATAATTATGGCATTAATATGATATATATGAAAAAATGCTTGAGGACGCATTATTAAAAAATGACATTTTTTAATTCTGAAATTTAGTTTTGTTTTGAATAAGATGTTTTCCATTAAGACATGTTCTTCTTTGGTTCCAAGGCTTAATTATTATGAATTAGTTGCTACATTTTATTTCAGAAAATTATTTGTTATGAACATGATGTTTTCACGAGACAAAGTTACTTGATTCTTTAATTGATTATTATGGGATTACATGTTGTTATAATTATCTATCTTTTATGAATGTTTTAGAGATTTTTACACATAATAATCACATTTTTGCAGACTAATATACTGAAATGTACTTCTGGGTTGTTAGAATTTGTAAGGTTATAAAATCTGACAAGAGGTTTGGACTAATTAATTAACTTGAATTTAACTAATTTAGCTTAACTATTTTTGTTATATTATAAATACTGCATTTAACTAATTTTAAGTGTAATTACAAGAATTTTATTACTAAACAAATGGTTCAATATCCAAAAACATGTTAAGAGTCATTCTAAATTTAAAAACTTATGAAAATCTATATATTATTTAGTTCAATATTCTAAGATTTTAATTTAAACCTAAAATTATGCATAATTATAAGACATAATATTCATATTTAACTAATTATAATTAATTTTTTATTATATTATCTATGTAAAATTGATATTTTAAATTACCAAATTTTCAAAAGTGAATATTCAAAATTGTTTAGTCATATTTGAATTTAAATCAGATGTTGTTATGCAAAAGTTAATATAATTTAGAATATATAATTTAAAAAAAGAAAAAATTAAAAAAACAAAAAAAACATTTGAGATAGTCAGTTATATGAAATTGGAAATTAAATTATGATTGAAATAAAAAGTGATAGAAAAAATATATTAAATTTGAATTTATAATTTAAATTATTTGATTAGTATTACTACAAGATAAAGAATTGTGAAAATTTAATGCTTTTGATCAATTCTGGCGACGTATATTTGTATTTAAGCTAGATATAACAGAAACATATTGATTGAATTATTTTTATAATTAGAGAACTAATTATACGTAATTATTTGATTGACGCTTATATAATATATATGAAAAAAATCATGTCATAATTAGAGTCATTCTAAATAAATATTTCTTCGACATATTCTATATATTTATAGTCTTAGTAGGCGTTTGGACATGCAATTTGAGACGCAATATGAAATTTTGAGATGAAATCAGCGTTTGGACATGCGATTTAACTATACTTAAAATCATGAGGATGAAATCTCAAATTCTCTAAAAAGCTTGTTTGGGATTTCAAATCATGATATGAGATTTTTCAAATGCAAAATTTAACCCACAAGTTTATATTTGTAAAAAAAGTCCATCATTTTATATATATACCAACTATATTTACCAACCATTTATTTAATAAATGTAAATAACATTTGCCAACTATTATATTGTCTGTGAGGAGATTGTCCTAAGATTATTTAGAGGATTATATTAAAGAGTAGTACACTACAAGTCATGTTTAATTTACTTTTTTATTGAACTAAAATTTGATTCTGTTGTATGTTTTTTTAAATGAATCTATGATAGTGTATTATATTTTATTATGAACTTTTACTTATTTGGTAAGATTGTATAAGAATTTGGACAATTTGAATAGTTTTTACAACATTATGGGGTTCGTATGTTCACGAGCAAAAATACAACTTAAAAATCTCAAACTGCATGCCCAAACAAAACTTCAAACTTCATCTTATATGATTCATATCATGATTTTAAATTATGATTTCATCTCGCGCCAAACGAACCTTAAATTGTTTTAATTTAAATTACTGTAAAAGGAAAGATTGTAAAAGTTTATTGCTTAGAGCTAATTATGACGTGATATGGTGTGATTTATTTATATTTAAATCAGATACTGCTATAAAAAAAATTAAAACACCAATTAAAATAATAAAGGAATAAAAATAAAAAAATTAAAAAAATTAAAAAAATTAAAAAAATTTTATATATTATTTAGTTCGATATCCTAAGATAATTAATTCGAATCCTAAAATTATGCATAATTATAAGACATAATATTCACATTTAACTAATTATAATCAATTAATTAGTATTGTTAGACAAGAAAAGATTGTTAAAAATTTATTAAAATACTAATTATGGTAGCGATATATTTGAATTTAAATCAGATATTGTTGTGAAAAAGTTAATATACTTAGAATATATAGATTAAAATATTTTCTATAATACATCCACAGTAGTATATAATTATTTGATTGGCAGTAATATGATATATAGAGGGAAAGTCACGCCATAATTAGAGTTATTATATTAGAAAATATTCGTATGACATATTCTATAAATTTATAATTTAAATTATTTATTTTGTATTACTATAAGATTAAAGATTGTGACAATTTAACTCTTAGAGCTAATTCTGACAACATATATTTGTATTTAAAATCAGATATTATAGAAAATAATATTGATTGGATTATTTTTTATAATTATAGACTAGGGGCTATATATAATTATTTGATTGACAGTTATATGATATATATGGAGTACATCATGTCATAATTAGAGTCATTCTATTAAGAAAATATTTCTTCGACATATTCTATATATTTATAATTTAAATTATCTAATTAGTATTACTATAAAAATCCAGTTTGTAAAAATTTAATGTTTAGAGCTAATTCTAGCAACATATATTTGTATTTTAAATAATAAGAACTACAAGAAATAATATTGATTGAATTATTTCCTATAATTAGAGAACTAGCTATATGTAATTATTTGATTGACAGTTATATGATATATATGAAAAAGAAATCATGCCATAATTAGAGTAATTCTAATAGAATATATATGAATACATATGTTGACTACCTCACAATGGATATAATATAGATATTGAATTTTTTGAAGGGAGAATCATATCCATGCAACTGTGGGTAGGCATGTTATCGCGATGTTTAGAGGAAAAATAAATGAGTTGGGACTGTATATCATGAAATTTTTTATTGTTGGTCCAAATAACACTAAATATAAGACCAATAAATACGAGTTGATGTTGATGCTACTAATAGAATAATTGTGAATAAAATAAATGAACCCGACCCGCCTATGCATATCTTCAATCTACAACCTTATGTGCAGTTGATAGACCAATTTGATATTGGCGAATGACTTATTTGCAATTATCAAATTCCGCTTTTATCTACATTGATCTGTTTTAGCAAATTGATGAATGTTTCTTTAAATGAACTACATATCAATAGGAGAGATTGTTAGTCACGGAGAAGTGCAATCACACAAGCAAGGCGGTAAGACCAGTATTTTTATGAATATGGAGCTACAAAATCACGAGTAAGCTTGCAAACATGATTAAAATTAACATATAGATTTCAATGTGATTATTTTTCTCAATGTGAAGTTGTATTTTGGTAAGTAGGATGAAGAATATTCTAGCTACTTTTTGGGTGAATTTGTAGAACAAATTATGTCATACTTGGAAGGATCTAGCGATAGCCCTATTGTAGTGTCTAATCAAAAACGTAAGTCAAAGGAGGCGTTGACATTTATTTCATTAGCTCTTTATTAATGTACAAAGTTGATCAAATGAAACAAATTATATGATCATTTATTCATTTGATAATTTTGTAAGTTTAAATTTTTTTTATTAATTTATATTTTTTAATAATTTATTTGTTAAATAATATCAAGAACATCGAACTAATTGTAACTGAAAAAGAAAATGCTGCTGCCTAGCTAATAGGCCAGAAAGACTATTAATAGTGTGAAAATATTTACCTGCTGTATGTGTTGCGCTTAAAACCAAAACTAACAGAATTAAGAGGGTAATAAAAATTACGTGCAACAAAAATGAGCTTCATTTAAATTAGTTAATAATGCGTCATAAATATCAAACATTTAGGATGAATGCCACGTGGTTTAGTGAAGAGGAAAAAGATAAATATACGATTGCTAAAGTACAGCAAATGCTTAATTTTTTTTTTTTTTTCTAATTTGCAAGCAAAAGAGTAAATGCTGAGTGCTGTCCAGTTTTGACTCTTAAAGATTAGCCCCTTTTACCCTCTCTTCATCATCTCTTGGTCAGCTAGCGTAACAACACACCTGGTCTCTTCTATATATCCCCTTTCTCTTCTCTTCTCCAATTATTATTTTTTTAATTAATATATAGAGAGGACCCCCTCTTTTGTTTAGACTCTTGTCTTCAACATTTCTTCATAGTGAGTAAGCCTAATTATGTCCTTAAAAGATAGCTAGAGGAAAAGAAAAAACAAGAAAACAAGTCTTTTTTTTTTTTTTTTTTTGTGGTTGTTGAAATCAAAGAAAATTTGTTGTTTGATATTAGTTAGAAATGGGAAGGCCACCTTGTTGTGAAAAAACTGGGGTGAAGAAAGGACCATGGACTCCAGAAGAAGATATCATTTTGGTTTCATACATTCAAGAACATGGTCCTGGTAACTGGAGAAATGTTCCCTCTAATACTGGTAAAAGAAAAGAAAAAATTGAATCTCAAAACCCTTTTGATCCCCTTGGTGTATTTTTTTTTTTTGTCTTTCTTCTTTATGGTTTGGGGGTTGGTTGGATTCATTAAATATGTGTAATTAATTTTTCTGCAGCTCCATCACAGCTTCTATGTGCCAATTGATTTGATCGATTTTTTTTTTCAGGTTTGCTAAGATGCAGCAAAAGCTGTAGACTCCGATGGACTAATTATCTCCGGCCGGGAATCAAACGTGGAAACTTACCGGGAACATGAAGAGAAGATGATTATCCACCTTCAAGCTCTTCTTGGCAATCGGTACTAAAACAAAATCAGCTTCAAAATAATTAACTTGTGTTAAATTTTTATTTATTTTTTTGAATTTTGGGCTTTGATCCAATTTTTGAAAATGTATATACATTGAGAAATCGTTTAGCCTTGCGGGTCTGTAAAACTCGAATTCTCCAAGAATTTCATTTTTTGACAGTAGGAAAGGGGAATTGACCCCAAAATATGGGCAAAAGTGTCACACATATTATGTGCTAATTCAATTTCCACTACCTTTCCCATTCTATTCTCCAATCACTCCTAAATCGATCTTTTTTTTTTTTAAATAAAAAAAGTTACTATTTTAGTATTGATTTATTTAATTCTGTACTACTTGAGATGGATCTCAAATTGAAATTAAAAATCAAGATTTGTTTGTTTGGCCCGATGGGCAGCCATAGCTTCTTACCTTCCGCAGAGAACGGACAATGATATCAAAATTGATTGAACACTCATTTGAAGAAGAAGCTTAATAGGTGGCAAAGGTTGAAGGGCATGATGATATTCATGATGAGAAAATCAACAAGAGGGAAATTCAACATCATCATCATCATCTCAATTACAAAAATCTCAAAAGGACAGTGGGAGAGGAGGGCTTTAAACAGACATCGCCACTGCTAAACAAGCTCTTTGTGAGGCTTCTTATCACTGACAGTGCTCCAAATAATAAAATAATCCCACTTCGAGGAACAACAACCAGCAGTTCCGCAATATCTACTACATATGCTTTCCAGTGCTGAAAACATTGCCAAGTTGCTTCAAAATTGGATGAAAAATTCACCCAAATCGAGCTCGTCCAATAGTTCGAAAATTACTCAAGTGTCCTTGAACAACAATTTATCAATGGGTGCGGCTTCGAGTTCAAGCCCTAGCGAAGGGACGGTAAATGTTACGGCGGGACAAGGTTTGGATTCGCTCTTTAGCTTCACTCGTCTAATAATAATTCGGAGGTGTCGGTCGATGAGGGTGGTAATTTCAGTACACCTGAGAATAACAATGCTGGGATTTTCCAACAAAGCAAGCCAATTTTGCCTGATTTCAAGGCAGATAATAATGGGAATTTTCAAGAGGAGCGCAAGCAAAATGTGGACACACAAAGGTGCCTTTAACTTTGCTGGAGAAGGGTTGCTTGATGATGCTAATGCACAAGCTGAGCAAGAAAGATCACTTAATGGAATTGCCTTGAGTGAAACTGCTGACTTGTTTTGAAGAAACAAACAAATATTAGTACTATTAAGAAAAATAATAATAAATAATAATAATAGTACTAGTAAATATTTCTTCAAAACAACTTAGCAGTTTCAGGTTGATCTTTTGGGTAATATTAATTAGTTGTTACAACTAGTTAATTAGGGATATATTTGGGACTCCATAGGTTTTATTTACTTTATAGCCTGAGCAGATCTAGAAAGTCTGATATTTGCAAGAGCATAAAGTGTATATTCCATGTAATCTTTAAACTTGCATATGGTATTATAAGTTAGGAATAACGAACTGTCCCCAAGTTAAGAGCTTCAATTGTTTGTACTTTGGGTTCAACTTTTTGTGCATTACCTGCCGCACAACTTGACTTCACATATATGGAGTCAGCTATATGAATCCTCGTTATTTTTTTTTTTTGTGGCTATTAATTGTTTTTTCTGAAACTCCTTTCAATATTTCTTTGAATATCAACATAGAAGATGATTGATAAAGTCACATCCTGGCTCCATTAATAGGTAGTTTTATCTTCACCACATCCATAATGAGATTAATGCACCGAGCAATTAGGTACTGTTTTTGACTTTCTGAGCCTTATGTTTTCTTAAATCATGTCGGTGAAATCAGGTTAAGCAAAAGATTTTTAATATGATCATCTATTTCAATATAGTGGATATAAAAAGTGAACAAAGGAGTAGATGTTCATTTCTTCTCGATATATTTTAATTATCACGCTTTTTTTTATTTTTTAAAATGCTTGAATCAAAGATCTATCTAAAACAACCCTTTTTAGCTCCTAAAATAAAAATAAAATTTATATACACTAATGTTCTCCAAATTTCCTTTTGCATAAAGCCACCTCAAAGGCTATAGTTGAGTAAATCCACATTGAATGATGGAAGATGTCATGAGTCAGAAAGGCATTTAACTGTGTTGTGGATGAGGAGTGATAAGCAAGTCAATGTGTTACAGTCTATAGCAATTCTACAACTAGTGTTGTTGATTGGATTGCTTTTTCTTCCTACGCTAAACTCCTAAGAAAGTCTAACTTCATTAACTCTCAGAATTGAGTTTGCTTCTTGCATTCTCCAATCATAATTAATACTTAACAATACTATTTTCTCCTCTTCATTTTACTCATCATATATTTTTATTTACATTCGGGCCTAGTTTCAATATGATTTCATTTTTTAAGTATATCAAAGGGGATTTGAAGTTGAAATTTTATATTTTTGATTAAATTGAATGGTTGTTGGTATTTATTTGTGTGTTTTTAAATATTTTAATTAAATACAAAAATTTCATAATTTGTTAAAACTATTAAAATTTTCTCAACTTTATATAATTCAAAATAAGCAAACAATAGTTCATAAACAAGTATAATGGATATCCTAAGACGCCACATTAATTAATAAATTGTATATTTATGTTACTTTTATAAATAAATATTTGTGATAACATATTATCAGAACTTTCAAAGTACACATAATTTTATAAAGATTCACTGATCCAAAAAAAAAAATCAACAATAGTAGTAGCTAACTATTTTTAATATAACTTTCCAAATGTTACATACAATATATTCACGAGCATGTGTCTTTTTCTTACAAAATTTAAAATGATGGATTTTTTTACAAAAAAACTATAATCAAGTTTTACATTAATTTTTTTAAAATTACTAAATAGAAAGAAATCCTACTCTTTGGAGAATTTGGGATTTGAAATTAAAATTTGTATGCAAATTTCATGAGCAAACATTATTTCAAATCAAACTTAAAATTGAAATCCACATCCAGATCAAATGCCTATTAACTAAAAAAAGATAATTTGACTAAATTATTTTTATTTATTCTTTAATCTGAATTTAATACTATTCTTTCTTTCACCGATTAATCTTTGTCCACGCTCATTTGAATAAGACTCTAAGGTAAAAAAAAGAGAAGAATTAATAGTATCTTGATTTTATATAATAATAATTATTTTTAGTCAATACGACAAATACAAAGGAGTAAAGGGAAAATCTCAATAGTTTAATTGATTAACTATATAATTTTTTTTATCTTATTGATGAAAAATTGATTCTTCATTTCATAATCCCTTTTCCATCCCTCAATTATTTATTTATTTTAAAAAAGTACTAATGGAAGACTCATCTCTCTACAGGATCTTCATTTCAACAAAGCTTCCTTAATTCCATGTTTTGAAACATAAAAGTTACTATAAATTAAACAAAGGCAGAATGAAAAGTTTAGCTAGTGAAGATACTTAAAACTGTTTTAATTAATTGAATTCTTCAAAATTGGGAAGAAGGTAAAGCAATTCTTCAGTTAATCTTTATTTTATTAAAAAAATAAAAATAAAAAACTCCCTCCAACCTTGGAATATTTATAAATTTTTCCTCTCCTATTATCAATGCCTTATGTTGTCCTTTTGATATATGTACATATATATATATTTGGTGATTTCTTGACATTTTCAGTCGTCATTTATATGTAATACCTTTTGCTATTGTTGATAAGGATAATTTATTTTTATCTAATATCTATAATTTAAATAATATTATATCTTAATAATTTATTTTAAATTCATTAATATTTTATTTTTTTTATTTTTTTTATTTTTTTTATTTTTTTTATTTTTTTTATTTTTTTTATTTTTTTTATTTTTTTTATTTTTTTTATTTTTTTTATTTTTTTTATTTTTTTTATCTTATTTAATAAAATAAATCGTTAATAATATTATTTTAAACGTTTGTTACAAAATCTATCTCTATTTTAATAATTATTATTTTTTTGTATGATTTGCATTGTATATATTAATACAAAGACCAATTCGAGCGGATTATTTTTTTCTATTTTTATTATTCTATAACAATCCGCATGTCATTACGAGGGGAACGGACTTAGAACTCTCGAAAAAGGCTAAAATTCAAGGAGAATCGATGTGATTGAGCTAAGTGTTAAAAGATGGCTTTAGGGGCAGCTACTCATTTCGGAGGACAACTGCAGTGGTAGATTTTTCGCTGCAGCGAATTCATGGTGATGGCCGGAGTTTCGCCATAGCGGATCGGGGAATTAACCGCTGATCCGCTATAAAGCGTCACCGCGAAGAACGA
Organism: Datura stramonium; assembly: GCA_018107945.1. Taxonomy (NCBI): domain Eukaryota; kingdom Viridiplantae; phylum Streptophyta; class Magnoliopsida; order Solanales; family Solanaceae; genus Datura; species Datura stramonium. The sequence continues at coordinate 233,614 of JACEIK010000492.1, read as the reverse complement.
ACCTTTAGTTAATAGAGCCCTACTTCCCTCTTTCCTACCTCATCACTTCAATTCAAGGCTATAGCGGGAATTCACTGCAGCGACAATTAACGCTGCAGGAGAAGACGGGAATCAGAAAGTGGATTTGAAGTGGAAATTTCTGTGGTTATACACCATTATTTTCAAAACAAGTGCTGTTGAAGGTCTGGACGTGATTTCTCTCCCCCTGCAGCAGTTAAACTTTCCCTTAGGTAAGTCTCTAGCCAATCCCTTCCCCCATTCGATTTCTCAACACCCTAGGATCGTAGGGTGGCTTTTAATAGTGTTTTCTAATGCTAAGAAACCCTAAGTTGATAGACTAGAGCTGGATCATGGGGAGTTAATAGGTTGGTTAGATTTAAATAGTTTATAGGAGCAATGACTGCCTCAAGGCTTACTGTGCTAGAATGTGGGTTATGCGGAATTTGGGACCTAGAACTAGTGAAATTGAGGTTTTACTTTTGAAAGTGCCCTGAAAGGAAGGATTTGAACTTCCAAGACCCCTTATTCAAAGAGTAACAATGAAATTAATATATTGTTGTTGTAGATTTTGAACATTCCGAGGTGTCGAGAAAGGGCAAGGCTCTGTTGAAGTAGCTAATTTTTCATACCTGAAAATCGAGGTAGGTTATGGTTTAGGGAATCCAGACTCCTATTTAATGACATATGTGTTTTGTGCAATGATGATATGTGATTGGTCTGCATTACCTGGTATAGTTTTTACCATCAAATGAACCGTAGAAGTAATGTAGATATGATGTGGTCTCGTGGAACCTATGAAATTGTGTTGAAATGGTTAAATGAAATTCCTTTGTATTATTGTTGATATGGTTGATGGTTTGTATTTATGCAAGCGAGGGAGTAGGATTGTAAACTCCCTGAGTGTTTAAAGAATCTACCTGTATATTCAATTGAATGAGAATGATTAAGGATAGTAATACATCCGAAGATGAGAGGATCCTGCCCGAGGGGAGCATCTGAGTGAGCAGTATTGGTTGAGCGGCTTGTGTCCGAGGGGAGCATTCGAACGAGCATATGAGTGGGAGCAGGTACCACGCCAGTATAGTACATGAATTTCTAGAGTCCCTTGCAGGTCATGATTGGAAGGCAGAAAATCCTTTAGCATGTGTGTATATTGACTTTGATGACAGTTATGGTGATATGACAGAGGCGTGTGGTTCGACATGTCACCATTTGTTCTTTTTCTCGGAGTGTTTATGGTGATATAGCAGAGGCTTGTGCCCGACATATCATCTTTTGGTTCTATTTATGATGTGTAAAAATTTGTAAAAGTTTCTGTGAATGGGAGTATGTGCTAAGTGATTGAGTGTAATTGGTGATCTTTTAATTGTAACTTGAACGAGCAGCGGAAAAGATCCTGGTGATAGGGATTAATGATTATGGATGTTGAGTTGAATCCTTTTATGATGAAATGCTTTAAACTGCATGTTATGATGAGTTGCTATTAATTTATGTGTCAAAATTGTGTTATATCTAAATGAATATAGAGTGTGTGAACTTCTGAAAATCGTGGAACTTAAGAAGGTACAGCTAAGTCGAGCTACCCTCTCGGAAAGCGAAGACCGCCGCAGTGAAAGGCCCAACCTTAGTGAGCAGGTCCGTTGTCACCTGTGCAGAGCTAGTGTACTTGAAATGTTACTATACTTATGTATGATACTCGGGACTGGTTATATATTGTTGCTGCCATTCTTATATGTTATTATGTAAGGTCGAGCGATGATGCTTACCAAGCATTCATCTTGTACGATCTACTCTTGCACTTTTCTCTGAAAGCGCAGAATACGATCCAGGAAGCCTCCTCATCCTCACCTATAAGCAGCAACGATTACTCTTGAAAGGTGAAAGGAGCAAAATGACGGCAGTCCCACTCCTCCCGGTACATGTCCCTCCTCCGGACATTTTAATGCTTTAATTTTTTAGACTCATCCTTCCTAGTTTTATACATACTTGGTGCAAATGAATTTAAGATTTTGAAAAATATTGTTTGCTTGTTTTAGATGGTCGTTACAATTTACAGATATTTCATTTTTCTTTTCATAAAAGTGCCTCTTCCTTTCATTGAATGTTGGTTGTTGGGGTAGATGTCGGGTTCGTTGGTTCGCCCAATCGAGGATTAGTGGTGTCAATCACAACTATTTAGGCCAACATATTATACTCAGTTATTTAATTACCAAATGTCGTTACTTATATACTCTGATTACTGTTTTTTATTTTTTTAATATTTCATTTTGAAAATAATATTTTTTTCTTTTTAATGGGTAAGTTCATAGCATTGACTTAAACCATAGGTGTGAAATTCACTTGAATCTTTTTTTTGTTTTCAATTGTCAAAACATTGATTATCATAATATTATTTATTGATAGTCTCTTAGATTTACTTTTAAAGTTTGACTTCTTGATTCGAAATTTAACTTCTAATAATTATTAAAGATAATTAATAAATATGTCATTGTTATAAAACAAAATTTCCCCAAAGGAATGAACAGAGGGATATCTCGTAATTTCAACTTAAATTGACTCATTTAATTTCCTTTAATAAGGGTAACAAGAACTAACATTTCTTATTTTCAATCACCTTCGGACTTTGCTAATTTAATGAAGTCTAACTCAATGGTGTTGCTCCCTCAAAATCTGAATCTTCAAGTGAATGTTGATTAATTTACTCTATCCTTTTAAAGATTGAGTTATTTATTTTGAATAATTGCTATGAATAGAAATCCAAAAATTAAAGAAGAAAAGAATATTACTTTTATAAGGTGGCGTTTGACTAGTTCTGCTAATGTTTTTCCTGTAACCATACAACATGTATGCCTTCATTGTGAAGCTAAGAAGGTTGACAAATGTTTGACAGTGGTCGGATTGATGTTAACATGGGGCACCAATAGCTGTGAGTTGCAAAAAAACATTATTTATATGTATAGTATAATATTTCAACAAAAAAAATCTTAAAATATTAATTTATAATTGAGACTAGTACTGGCTCCGCTATTGAACATAATGAGTGTATTATTTGTGAGGAATGGTAATATTTTTATCCCACATTGAATTAAATTATCCGTAATAACATATCTTTGTAACAATTATGATATCATAATTTCGAAAATAGATCAAACAACTTGTTATACAGTAACAGTGAAGAACTTTGAACAATGAATAACTAGCAATATATTGAAGCTAAAATGAAGAAGATGAAGATAGAGATATCAAGGATATCATTTCATATATGATGTAAAATGTATGTGTATACATTGAGGAGGACAACTTTATATAGTTTTTCTCTAATCTGTGATATCACAGAATATACCTAATCCAACCATTTCCACTTAATGGTTATAAACTAACTACAGTTAGAATCTATTCTAACTAACTATCCACTAACTGACTATTATCTAATTTCTTCAACATTCCCCTCTGCCGGGAATCCGTGAAGATGTTTAAGGTTCCTAACTTGACATCAAATAGTCATGCTGATGTCTGCTGAGCCCTTTGTTAAGGTCTGCAGGCTGCTCTTGTGGGAAAAGGATTGATCATAATGAGTCCTTGTTGTAGTCTTTCTCTCACAAAATGATAATCTATCTCAATGTGTTTTTGTTCGTTCATGATATAATCGATTTACCGCAATCTGAATAGCAACTTTACTATCACTATAAATCTAAACTGGAAGTTGCAACATCACTATCCAGTTCCTTCAATACTCCTAGTAGTCATATTAACTCAGAAATAGTACTAGCTAGGCTTCTATAATCAGCTTCAACTGAGCTATGGATATTGTAGTTTGCCTCTTTGCTTTCCAAGATACTAATGAATCTCCTACCTTATGATGTACCCTGTAACTTATTCTCAGTAATAGGGCAGGCTGTCCAATCTGCATCACAATATGCAGACATATATTTGATTGAATTACTTGAAAGCAATAACCCTTGTCCTGGTTGTCTCTTTAATACCTTACTACTCCTGAAGCATCCATATGGAGATTTTTTGGGCTGCTGTAGGAATTTACTTAAGGTTTGCACACTAAAAGAGATTTCTGGCCTTGTCATGTTTAGTAGAGCAACTTTCCTACAAGTTTGATAAGCTGTTGGATCAATAAGTGGATCCTAAATGTTATAATTGTTTATGACCCATGCTCATCATACAACTTAGAAATTAGTTTGATGTTAGCATCCATTAGAGTTCCTAATGGGTTTGGCAACTGACATCCCAACCTCAGAGATATAAAGTTCCAGAATGTATTTCTTTGATGTATATTGATCCCAGCTTTAGACCTAGCAAATTCAATAACTAGAAAATACTTTAACTCCCCTAAATCCTTCATTTTAAAGGCCTGTTGTAAAGCTGTTTTTGGGCTTTCAATCAATTCTAACATGTTGCTTGTTATCAACATATCATCCACATATACCAATATTATAACAGTTCCTTTAGTTGATTTCTTGATGAACAAAGAGTAATCATATTGACTGTTTGAATTTAAGACCTTCAGAGCTTCAGTTAGCTTGTGATTTCCATTGTTCTGGGGCTTGCTTAAGTCCATATAAGGATTTTTTTAGTTCATATACTTTCTCCCCTTGACTGGAAAACCCTGTGGCAATATCATGTAGATCTCATCATGCAAATCACCTTGAAGAAAGACATTATAAACATCCATTTGATGGATATGTAATTGCTTTTGAAGCTACTATAGAGAGCAATAGCTCACTATAACCATCTTAATTGGCGTAAGAAAAAGTTTCTTTCAGAATCTATACCCTCTTTTTGACTATAGCCTTAGCCACTAGTCTAGCATTAAATCTTTTCTACTTCACCCAGGACTTGTACTTTACCTTGTAAATCCATCTGCACCCTATAGGGACTTTTCCCGCAGGCAATCTTGTGGTTCCCCAGTTTGATTATCCTCCGCCGTTGTTTGGATCTCATCTTTCATGGCTGCAATCCATCTTAAATCTGTCTTGGCTTCATGATAACTCTTAGGTTTTGTGATGACTGACATGGCAGCAATATAAGACTTATAGGTAATAGACGACTAAGCAATGTAATTGTCCATAGGATATTGAACATCTGTGTTAATGTTCAAGGACACAGCCCTTTATCCATTTAGGAGCCTATTTACTCCTAACAGACTTTCTATTTTCAATATCTGAAATTGTACAATCTTGTGCCTGAATGTTACTGTTATCATTCTCACCATTTGGTCTAGCTTCATCACTACCTGATAGAGGAGACTGCCTAGGATTTTCAATATGTCTTTCTCGAATTCATTTGATTAGATTTAGCAATCCTTTCATTCTTGCCCATTCCTGAAGCACTTCTTGAGTCAGACCTATTACTTAGATCTAAATAGATGTTGTTTTCATGAAACATAAATTCTGAATTTTGTAGAGGATCTATGAAGATAGATTGTTTTTATAATTCTTCTAGTTCATCAAATGGAAAACAACTTTCTCTAAATATTACATCCCTACATACAAAGAAAGACTTATTTTTAAATCATATAATATGTAATGCTTTGTGCTAAACTTCGAGTGTCCTATGAACAACTAATCTTGATCTAGGCATGAGTATATCATGCTCTGTCAAAATCTTTGCCAAACACAAAACAATTCTATGATTCTGAGGTGAGACAGCATTGGTTTTCTACCATGCAATCTTTCATATATGGAGTTAAGTCATTAATAACACTACTAGGGAAGTCTCTAATCAAGTAAATAGCAGCTAAGACACAATGTCCCTAGAATCTCACAGGAATTTTTGCTTGAAACCTCAAGGCTCTTGTAACTTCAAGAATGTGTCTATGCTTCCCCCTTTCAGCGCTCCATTTTGCTGAGGAGTATAAGGGCAAGATCTCTGATGAATTATTCCTATATTTTTAAATAGATTATCACATTACGTTGTTCACAAATTCAAAGTACCATTGTCTGATCTCAATACCTTCATTGTTTTTACCAAATTTAGTTTATACAAACTGAATGAAGATTTGAAGTGATACACACACTTCTGAATTATGCTTTAACAAAAATACCCAAGTCATTCTAGTATGATCATCCACTATAGTATGAAGTATTTATTACCATCAAAAGTAGTTATTTTATAGGGACTTCATAGATCAACATGCAACAAATCAAAACTACTAACATTTTTTGTAATTATATTATGAAAACATCAGCGTAGTTTGCTTAGCTTTAGGACAAACTCTACACTTGTCTATTACACTGTTTATTTTGCTATCGGAACAAACAATCTTATTCAAAACAGTTGATAACATGACCAAATCTCTTATGCCATAACTCCACATCCACACCGTCTTCGCTGGTTCTCTACTGTCTAAAGTTGCTCCAACATTGCATCCAACTTATCTATATGACACAGCTGATTCAATAGCAGTACAAACCACCCTTCTTTACCAATCTCCCTTACCTTCCCACTGTAAAACTCCTGAAAAACACAAAAGTGAGGGGAAAATGTAACTGAGCGCCCTAGCTCTTTGATTATCTTTTCTCACCGATTGCAGAAGATTATATTTGAACTGAGGAATGTGAAATACATTAATAATTATACTTCTAGGAGAGATAGTACTAGACCCTATGTGTGTCACTTGAGTAACATCTCCATTGGGTAAGCAGACTTTTTTATGATTAGGTTGTAACACTCGAAATATTAGACAACATGTTCAAACGACACATATGATTAGTAGCTCCAAGAGTTAATAATCCAAACTTCACTATTTTGAGAAACTAACAAAGCTTTACCTGCAATATTGGTTGAATTTGAAGCATGATGACTGTGTTTTATCCTGCTGATTCAACATTTGCATTATTTGATCATATTGTTCCTTAGTGAAAGTACACCCTTGCAATAATTGTTTAATATCTCTTCACCCTTTGCATCACTTCTAAACTTCAGAATCACCTTGACCTTTTTCCATATATTTTTGATGTTGACTCAAATTCCCTCCTGGGACATTGGAGTTCATACCATATGTAAAGCCAGACTTCCTTGGCACATTGCAGCTTAAGTTGTCAAAGGTGAAATTAGCTTGAGAAGATTATGATTCATACCCTGATGAATATTGAGTGGCTGCACTATTTCCATGTTGCATTTTCTTCTTTGACTTAAAATTTGTAGGATACCCAACTAGCATATAGCATTGATCTTTGTTGTGACCTACACTTACCGAATTACAAACAACTTGAAAGTTTTTCTTGAATTTAGAGGGTCCAAAGAGAATATTGCTGTTAAAGCTCTTTAATACATCACCATAAGATCCAAGCTGTTAGAAATAAAGTATTCAAGCTAAAGCTGCCACCATTTGATCCAACAGATTTTTGTCCTTCAACTCCAACCAACATTGAGTAGGCTTGATTAATGCTAGGCAATGGATACAGGAACAAAATTTGGTTTCTTGCTTGTTGGTATAAGTCATTCAATCCCATCAAGAATTGATATAATTTGCATGTTCAGATGAGAAACAAAACTTTCTAGATTTTTCACAATCACAAGCTAGTACAGGCACTAATGCTTCAAACTCATCCTTAGATTTTTCAATCTTGTCTAATATGCAGACACAATGGCTGTTCCTTGTTGTAAAGAAGAAATTCCTCTCGTGAAGACCGAAGGTTCTTGGAACCATCCACTGATCAAACCTCTTCTTCAGATCCTCCCATACAGATGCATTTGGAGGCAAAATTCCACTCCTCCAAGAAGGCTCTTAGATATAGAATTCACCAACCATGAGAGAACAATAGCATTAACTCTCTCCATTGTCCCTATAATTCTTCTCTAAACATTTCTTTCTTGCAAGAACCATCTAGTAGTCCCATTTTATTTCTTCCAAGCAGAGCCAACTTAATCGATTCATCCATAAAGTATAATTCTCGATACCAAGCAATTGAAAGGAAATATAGCCTCACTCCACTTACATCAGTTGGACTTAGAAATAAAGGATTGTAATCACGTTTTGGCTCATATTGAATTGTCCAAGAGTGGGAAGGGCATTTCCACCTTGAGATGCGTATGTTCCATTGCTCAAATTTTGCTATAACTCTACAGCAACACCATCACCATTGATCCTCATTCTTAAAGGAATTCTTAGGAATTGAATCACCTCAATTCTTTTTAGCGAGCTATATACAAGCATTCTCAGAACCTTGCACAAAATGATAGAATTGAAAGAAGTTGAGAGACTCGATAATGCTATAACAGCTATTACGAGATCTTTAGTACCTTCTTAGCAGTTTATCACAGCCAAGAATGTTCTGATACCATGAAGAACTTTGAAGAATGAATAACCTGTAGTATATTAAAGCTAAAATGAAGAAGATGAAGATAGAGATATCAAGGGTATCATTTCATATGATGTAAAATGTATCTCAGATACATTGGAGGATAATAGCTTTATATAGTTTTTTCCTCTAATCTGTGAAATCACAGAATATACCTAATCTAACCATTTTCACTTAACGGTTTTAAACTAACTGCAGTTTAGGAATCTATTCTAACTAACTAACTACCCATCAACCTAATATTATCTGATTTTTTTCAACAAATAGGTTATTATACCGATCTCCTCATTATCTATCATGACTTTTTATTTTTGTATTTTATGTGTCCAAATTGCTTTGGAATGTTTTTCTTTTTTTCTTTTTATTTTGAGTCGAGGTTCTATCTAAAATTGTTTCTTTATCTTCACAAGGTACAGGTAAAATCAGATACACACTATTCTTCTCAAATCCACTCGTAGAATTATATTAAATTTTTTATTGTTATTATACTATAGAATAAAAATTCTTTACACGCTCATCAATTTATGGACAATTATTTAGCTACATTTAACCTCTTTAATTACACAAATATATTTTTGAGGATTTCTTTTTGTGTGCGCGTGTTTCTTTCTTTATTTCTTTGTGTTGAGAAAAAGATGAGCATACATTAAACGAAACAGTAACTTTTTTTCCGGGCACAGGAATAATTGGATCACATCTTAATATACAAAGAGACCAACCAAAAGAAGTTAAAAGAATTTCTCAAATTGAACGTCCAAATAGTTTAATATTATCAAGCTTCAACAACTAAAGCTACCCTTAATTACATTGAAGTTTATTGTTTGAGGATGAGAATTCTCAAAGCTCTTGCCTTTTTCATATCATAACTATCATTGAAAGCAATCTCAATTCAGAATAACTATAGCCAGAAAAGTTATATTGGGAATTTGCACGGTATTAGAATGCAAAACATGTGGAGGGTTTGACTTTGCTTTGTTCCTAACCACCCACAAGGCCTAGGCCACTCCTCCCTCTCCATCAAGGGAAAATGTATGTCTTGGGCTAACCTAACTCAAATATACTCTTAACATATATAGTTTGATATTATCTGCTTTGTGTCAATTACATATGTTCTTTTCTAAGGCGTCACACTCATACGAATATGGATTTTGTTTGCACGAGTCTTCATTCGAATTAAGTTTCATGTGGCCCATCACCATAATTTAGTGGTCTCTTCCTCGAACTAAGTTTTAAGTGGCCCATTAACGAGCATTTATGCTCATTGCAACTCAAGGTTAGCTTCTCTTTTTTTTTTGTTTTTTGTGCATGCGTCTTCAAGAGATACCTTACATGATAAAAATAGTAAAAAGTAAATTGGTACCTTTGGTACCAATTATTGGCTAGTCCAATCAAAAATACTCTTAACATATAGAGTAATATTATTCTTTAAATAAAGTCCACGTGATTTTTTAAAGAAGTCGTCACACATCATTAGAAAAATGCTTACACTTTATATATAGCTTTCTAATTAATCTTTTAAAGAATCAATGTGGGACTCTTGCATCACTAATTATAATTCTTGGATGATGTGATTTTGCTAATTAAACGTTATACCTCTCTGCTTCCTTGAAAAGGAACAATAGAATGCATTGTAAGTTCTCAAGAAATAACACCACCAAATGACAGGGCAATATACATAATATATTCACCTTTTGGAAGTGTCCATACAGAGAGAATTTAATGAAAGCACATTATTTTCTTCAATGTAAAAAAGATGCAACCTTTTCCACCTGCAAAAGGCATCTTCACTTAGAGACGACATTTAAGAATTTACATATGGTGGAACTGAATAGTATATAATTAAGCTGGCATGCATATTGCATAGTTACAGTAGGTTATGAGCACCCATATTATTTCTTTTCCTAAAATGAAAAGAAAGAAAAAAAACCAGCTAAGCTTTCTGCACAATATTTATAATATATATAACCTTAATAAAAATATTCTCAAATGGGGTTGCTAGACCATATATTATATGATCTTTCATTTATAGCTATTTGACACTCTCATGTGCAGTAAGGTTCTTCACCCTTTATATGACTTCATTAATGTGATGAAAGTGCAATTTTTATTTTTATTTTGAGTATCAACAGTAGATATGTAAATGGCTAATAAATATTAGACTTTGGTTCTATGAGATAAGAACAGTGTAATAAATAGCATATTTTTATTGTTATTTTTATTTATAAATAAATATTTACGATTATAAATTTATATATACTTAATTATTTTACAAAAATTCATTGATTTAATATATCAACGGTAGTAATACATAGCTATCGCTTAATATAATCCTCCCAAATAGTACAAATAATCTCTTCACATTAAATACGAGCCTTTTTTAGCAAAATTTATAATTATAATTTTTTTTAATAAATATTAATTTATGAGTCAATTCCCCTCATTTTCTCTAATTTTCTAATATTAAAAAAACATCTATATATAATTTAAAAAAAGAAAAAATTTGAAATTTAAAAATTAAAATTGAAATTTCATATAAATTTTATAACCAAAATACTGATTTAAATCAGATTTTCGATGGCTCTTGTAAGGAGATCGCTAGTTGCGATTAAATGTGGTAGAGACATTATTATTATATATATAATATAGATAGGTCTATTTCAGATGAGATGGCAATTGAATCTTTTTATATGCACAGACATATATATATATATATGTAATGATCAAATGCATGCTTATGGAATAGTTTAAATTCGATTATTCTTGTCCTATATAATAATAACAACAACAACAACTAGAATTATTATTTTTTTTAAAAATACCAAAATATATATAAAAAAAATAAAAAAAATAAAAAAAATAAAAATATTTTTAAAATAAAATGATCAATTTGTCCTTGGAAATGACTCGTTCAATCACTTTTATAATATATTCATGACTATCATATTGAAGTAGTCAGTACTCATCAATACACTCACTCCATCATAGTATATATACATAACGTTTAATTTAATTAAACTTTCTGATATATACAACATCATATATATCATTTGAAAATTAAAGAAAAATGAAATGGTTAAAAAGAGAAAATATATAATTTGATATGAAAATTTATATTGTATGCTTTTATTTATGTGAAATTAAGAATAGAGGAGGAAGTGTTCTACTCATTCTTCTGTTTATGGAAATTAATTTTGAAGCCTTATCTTGATTAAAAGGGAAGATATTCATGTGAAAGGGTTGAGACAAACACTCTATCACATAATAGAGATTTTTAGGCTAATAATTCATGAATACATGCATACGGAATTTTTTAAAACTAATTCATACTAATATTGTTCCAGATGAGAAAATAACATGAAAAATGATAAAATTTTCATCTAGTATTTGATGCCCGTTAGCCATTTCATGGCATAACATCAATTTTTGCGTCTATGACATAATTGTTTGTAAATTATGTGAGAGATTCATACTTTCTTTATCTGAATTGACAGTTGCCGATTTGTATTTGGTTGTACCAAATATTTTAATTTTGTACATTTTATGCTCCATTTTTTATAGTTGTAATTGACTAAAGAACGGAATTCAAGATATTGGTTTAGCTTATATAATGCCAGTAATGGTGGAATTTGATAATTATTCAATCTATCTCTATATTTGATAATTAGACCTCAAATTATTGCTATTTTAAAGATTTTTCGTATAATAAAAGGTTAAAGATTCTTATAGCATGTGTTTGGTCAAGCTTCTGAGAGGCCAAAATGCTTATTTTTTCTTAAAAACATTTATTTTAAGAAAATGAGCTGTTTGACCAAGCTTTTGAGAGAAAAATAAGTCTTTTAGGGAGTAGCAGAAGTTGTTTTTCACAAGCTAATGCAATCTCTCCCTCAAAAGCACTTATTTGAAAAGCACTTTTGTAAAAACACACTTAGAAGCATTGTTCAAAAAGCTTGGCCAAACACTAATTGCTGCTCAAAAGTGTTTTAAATTTTACTGTTTAAACACAAAATTGTTTCACCAAAAGTATTTTGATAAAGCACTTTTGGAAAAAACACTTTTCAAAATAAGTTGATTTGAGCAGTTTGACCAAACAGATCATTATTAGGCCCATTTGGCCAAACTTCGAGAGGGCAGAAGTGTTTATTTTTTCCTGAAATGCTTATTTTTAAAAATGAGGTGTTTGGGCAAGCTTATGGAAGAAAATATGATTTTAGAGAGTAGCAAAAACTGTTTCTTGTATAAAAAATAGCTTCTCCCCAAAAGCACTTATTTGAAAAGCACTTTGCTAAAAAAAAACACTTAGAAGCAATTTTTTTTAAAGATTGTCAATATAAACTGCTTCTCACCAAAAGTATTTTTTGATAAGCACTTTTGAAAAACATTTTTCAAAAATAAGCTGATTTGAGAAGATTGGCCAAACAGACTATAACTGATGTGTACTTAGTCAGTAAGATGTTGGTTTTTATTTAATATATTCCCAATTAATTTTTTCTTTTTTGGGCAGTGAAATTAAAACTCACCTTATTTAGCAATGCAATGAGGAATAGAGAGCTTCAAGCAAATGAGCAAAAAGCGCGTTTTAAACCATGGTCCTACACTATATCCGCTGTTGACATGGGCCATATTTAAACGGCCCTATGGAAAATGATGGGCCAACCTTTTGGGTTTCAACAGATGAGTTTGTAAATAGTTGTTTTGCCAAACCTCAAATTCAATTTGGACACACATACATTTGTTGCCAATGGTCGAAATTATTCACAAAAGTGGAGGAGCATAGAACGTGAGAAATCTGCCTAATTAATCATAAGGAATTTGAGCTGCAATTAATGACTTTAGGGTTTTAATTCCAATAGAAACCTCCCCTCTTTATTTATTTTACTATGCATGACTATAATATAAATTCGTTTGAAGCCTACTTCGCTATGGCTACAAGATTTTCAGATTCAACAAAATACAGACACGCTTTATTGGACCTAAAGATGTTTGGTAGCTTGGGCTGAGGATAACTAAACTATAAGCCCAGATTTCATTGGGCCCGCCCTACCTACAAGAAGAATGGGGTAAAGACATAAAAACCTTTATCTATAGGCAAGCTTTTGCAAGACTACTCCTATTTCAAAGTGGTTCTAATTTTTATTTTTTTTGTAAATTAGTTATCTTTAATTGTTGCCTCTATAGCTCATTTAATAAATAATTTAGTATCTAAATGTCTTAATTTTGCTTTGCAAACCTTGAGGCATAAGTTGGGTGTTAGCTATCTGTATGACATACATTTACCTTTACTATAAAAAATTCACCATGCACAAAGTTAGTCATATAGGCACAAGTTTTCATGCTATCGAACTTAGTACCTCTCAAGACACAAATTATGTTAAGGTGTAAGTTCAGTGTATGTATTTTTAAAGCATAATGTTCTAAAACTGAAATTTATGCCCCAAGACACAAGTTCATGCTATTGAATTTATGTCTCATACCAAAAAAAAAAAATTGATGCTATTGAACTTATGTTCCCAAGCATGTTTATGCTACTGAACTTCTACCCTAAGACACAAGTTCATGTTGATTGAATCTCTACCCCCAAAGGCACAAGTTCATGTTATCAATCTCTATCCCCAAGACACAAGTTCATGCTATTAAACTTTGTCATTAGGATCATTTTCGCATCATCTTTTTGTTATTTAAATGTTGAATACAAAAACTAAAGACCATTCCAAAATAAGAACATTTGTATGAATGACCCATCTATAGGTCTATTTTCTTTCATTGAAGTTATCGTAATGGGTAGGGAAAATTTTCATGAGTAACACTATTAGCGGCCCAATTTACAAAATAGCAAGATGTAATTTTTTTTTCAAAATGTAAATAAAATATATTGTATCCATGCGCTTCAGTATCTAATCCTAATTGAAAATCATATGGTATGCTATCTCGATTTTAACTACATGCGTGTGTATATATTTTCGCATTAAAAGCTGAATGTATGTGTACATGTGACAATTAAATTATCATTATGTGTTTTCAAAGTGTAATGCCTGATCAATTGAATATAATGTATATTATTTTTCAAACTGTAGAATCCATTTTCTACCCATACAGAGATCATGGCCATTATACCAGTTAGATGTGAAATGCAGGTCAACTATATGTAAAGTATATGTTATATGTATAACATGCGTGTATGTCAAATATTTATTCTTGAACTCTATTTTTCTGCTGGTGTCCACTTTACCAGAAAAAAAGAAAATAAAATCACGTGAAGGTGCCACTTTATTGCGCAAGTGCTCACTAATAAAATTTTTAGATACTATATGTGTATTTTGTATATCTGTTATAAAATATACAATATACTATATTTTCTATTTTATTAAAAACAACACTATAAAAAATAATAAGAAAGTCAAAACAGCTGCATCAGATAATTTTCTCTAAATTTGGTAGGAACTTAACATTATTATACAACCTTAAAAGACACGTTACAAAACTTTACCATTATTCTCATTCCAATCCATAAAAGGATAACATTACATCTTGACCGCAAACCTTAATCCCTGGTTGTTTTCTAGCTAAAAGACATCTCTTCCAACTAACCTAAACGAATCCCCTTCATTTTTTTCACTAAAAATTTACATATAAATGCAATGATATGGGACTTTAGAATTTGCGCAACGTTCTACAATGTTGGAGATATTCTGTAGCACACAGAGAATATAACAAAAAACATGCTCATAGCTGTACACAAATATGTTTTAACAAAATACACGTAACCTACAAATCAGAATCAGTTCAAGCGGGAAATAAACAAAAGAAAACCACAAATAAACTGAAACATCCAATTCCATTTTGTCTTATGACTATTTCTCCGCTGTTATGCGCTTCATGAAAACACTTGTCAAAACTGCTTTCGACTCCAAAGATGCCTTCAGCAACTCCAGCGCCTGCAAAATAACAGTAGGAGTTCACCTAACCCAAGAGAAAAGGAAATACAAAACGACACGAGCAAAATTTATTGAGTTTATTTCACACACACACTGAATAGTGTAAACAAATTTTAATACTATAAGGTAACCGGAATAAAAACAACAACATGTAACCAGTCATAAAAGGTGAAATTACAAACGTGCGAAAACAAATTAAATCACAGTGATAGTTATAAAATTCTTTAAATTCAAGTATAATTGATTACCTCTTCCATTCCAAAACTTACTCACTTTCTCTCCTCTCTTAGCACACCTACATCCCTGACATTAAACTTGTTGAGAAGGGAAATGCAAGAAATGGTGGACATGGGCTTAACCACCAAGTCATTGTCACCATGTATGTCACCACATCTCTTCACAAAACCCCCCTGTTGCTTCTTTTCACACCTCCATTCGCTACCGCCGAGCAACATATATCAACTTTCGACATACTCCGTTCACAGCTTGGTGCAGAGAGTTAATTAGGTCATCAGAAACAGTTGAGTGGGAACTACTGTTGGAACAGCCATAAAAAGTCTTCTCATGTGTCGGAACGTCTTTAAGTAGTAAGAAAGGAACTGACGAGATCCCAACTGAAGACTTTGGTTTTAAAAGGATATCCTTGCATTGGTTTGATTGGATATAGGTGTCCTTCAGATTTTCCACGCTTTCGTAGAGGTTAGGCCAGGATCCACTCATTCCTTTCTCCTTAAGAAGACCTATAACCGTTCCTGCGGGCAATGTGAGAATGTGAAAGAGGAAATCAACACAATCCTTTTCAGCCTCAGCAAATAGGACTTTTTCAGCCTTGGTGTCAATCAAAGCTTCATGCTCAATTTGGTATCAGAATAGTCGTCATTAAGGATGATAACTGCTGCAAATTTTCTTCTAAGAGAGGTAGTTTTAGACTTTTAGTTTAAAACCCTCAGGAAATTCTCATTGTGTTCTGGATGTTGAGGACCTACAACTTTATCAAAGAACAAACACAGTGAAGAAACAGAGCTAAACAGAAGCACAAGTTGTGACTATGTAATGAGACCAGACTTCTTTGACTCCCTTTCATTCCCATTATGTACATAAAATTGCAGCATGTGTATAATTACAATTGCAGCAACTATATAATCGACAGGAATAATTGTGGTTACAAGAGGCAAGAGCTATGATAAAATCTCTATGCTATCCTACGAGATGTAGAATTTCTTTCAAATTCAACTTTGGATAGGTGTGGTCTAAATACACTTAAATATTTGCACTTGCTTCATCATCATCATCATATAATTATTGACAAAACAGTGAAACAGTCAGCAATACACTAGTCAAGATTCTCTTTGTTAATCTAAAAAGATGGAGAAATGCAAGAAGTTCACAATGAAATGCATACTGTATCTAATAAACTCTTATTTTAAAACGTGAAGAACTTGAGAGCAACTGCAACAAAGTTCTGCATTGATGACCCCGCATCAAACAGAAAGTAAATCGGTTTCTTCGAGTCTTGTGGTTGCAGTATGAACCAAAATTCTTAACACTATTACTATAAATAAATATATATTCTATTACATTCTTACATCTACCTTATATGAGTATGTTTTATCTAAAATATGTTTCAGTTATATTCGCAAAGTAACCTGGGTTTCTTAATTGCTATGGTATGGACTTTACAATTGTTAAATTTCTTTGCATTTGCACCTCTAATGTATAACATATTTTTTATTTACACCTTATCCGTCAAATTTTTAAGATTTGCCTCAATCTATTTATTTCATTACAAAACTTCCAATCTAAGGGGTCAGCAAGAGTAGGATATAGGTTGAAAGGGTGAGGTAGATGAAAAAGAAACTTTAGATAATTGTTTTTGCATTCATACATATAGGGTGTGTTTGGTAGGCAGAAATTTACTAAAAATATTTTCCAATTTTTCCATGTATAGTTATAGTTGGGTCAAAATATTGAAAATTTTTCTAGGAAAATAACTTCTCCGATAAAAGTAGTAGGCACAAGTTCAATGTGACGTTCCAAGTTCATTGTCTTCTCCCACCTACCCAACACCCTCCTACCTAACCCCATCTCCACCTCTCATAGTATTTTTCTAGATTATATATAAACGCTTACAATATTTTTTTTTTACTTACTTACCAAACACTACACTAGAAAATAAGTAATAAATACACTTGTTTTCTAAGAAAGCATTTTCCATCATAACAAACACACTAATAAGGCAATGTTTTGAAAAAGAAAAAAATTTCCTGAAATTGATTCAAATCAAGGGACGACTAATGATTCACTTTGCTAATGAGTTCTTTGAAATAATTAATAAGCGAATAAATCATCACAATCTATGTGAGATAATGTTACTGACAGTGTTTGGAACCATAGCATGAGCCATAATAGACCATCAATTGATTAACCATCTTCTCTCATGATTCTCTGTAATTGGTTAAACAGGAAAAAGTAGTATAGCTAGAAAAATTGCACTTGGGAAAAGCAAATCAAATCACAAACCACTGCTGAATCATATTTAACAATTTACTATCTTCACAACTCACAAGAATTAGAAGTCTAATGTAGGGTAAATGGCTAATATCTGGTGGCGCAGCCATTTTTTGTTCTACTGAACCAACTTTAACTTTTATTAGATAACATCCAAAATTCTGGATCATAGAAGCTAGAATGAGCGTGCTCGTAAAAACTTCTAAAATCAGTTTATAACAGTCTTCACATCACAAAAACTTACCTGCAAAGGAAAGGTGAAATATTGGAAAAAGATGGACAGTAAACCCTACCGTTCAAAACAAGACGAAAGAGAGAGAAAGGGAGCAATTCATTTCGGTGGAAAAATATTCAGACCTTTCTCATTCATTCCAATTATTTTTTAATTTAATATTATAAAATTTAAAAAATTTCTATTACTTTTTTAAAAAATCTGCTCCATCTTAAAATTACAACAGATAAATTATCTTTTATTTTTACAAACTGAATAATATAAATAAATATTTATTTTAAAATAATAATAAATAAAAATGAAGAAGAGAATATTTTCTGCAATACAAATGAATATACATACGGAAATTCTAAAATAATGAGTTGGGCCTATAGGCAAGCGAGTGACAACTGTACACATAAGATCATAACCCAATTTAATTAAAATTTAATTCGATAATTAATAGCTCATTTATTAGCTCAACTCATTTTAATCCATTGAAGTTTGGGTTGATATTTAATCCAAATTGATTCATAAGAAATTTTGTCAACATATTTTCACTTTTTAATTTTTAAAAAACAAAAAATTTTATATATTTATTAAATATTAATTTTATAAATTATCAAAAGATTATAAAAGAACAAACAAATAAACAAATTAAAATACACAGAGTTGAACGAGCGACTATGACCCGCATTTTAGTCCATCAATCCAACTCATTTTAACCAAAATAATCTTTGAATGAGTTAATAAACTGCCTATCTATTACCTCAATCTATTTTGATCCTAAATTCAACCCAACCCAACCGCCCATTTGCTACCTAAAGAATGGGCAAGTGCACAAATAGCCCATTTTGGATTCCTATTTAAGACTTCTTTTTTCTCAATTGGAGTCAAGTTTATCCACTTTAAAACCAGCTTTATGATGTTTGAATCACTGCTTCGTGAAACCAAATTCAATTATATATATATTGGGTTAGGGTTTGTCGTGCTAAACTTAAACATTAGCATTTGTTTGTGTAAGTAAACCTTCATGCAATTTTGTTTAAAATTTGGTTGGCACTCCTTAACTTCCAACGAGAAAAAGATTGAAATTGACTTCTGCAACGCAAACTTCAAGACAATTTTATTTGTGGCAGAAAAATATTGAGGTTAACTGTAATTAAAAGAACTGAACATGGAATTTCATTTACTAGTTTGTTTTGACGGGGTCACAGTGACATGGGCTGTTGGAAGGCATTTGTTCAAATAATTTTTGAATCGGTTTGTCTGCTATAATGTTGGAGATGGCTGGAAAAACTATAAAATTAAGATGCCTGAGAAGAGACGCACTGTAAAATAGATGAAAGCAGAGAATATATCAAAAAGAAACTCAAATGTATACAATAAATTGAGATTTAACAATATATAACCTGCAAAATCAAAATCAACTCAAGGAAAATGAAACAAAAGAACAACCACCGATATATATATATATATATATGTACAATTTAAAACTGAAACATCCATTCCATTTTTGCCTCTTTATGACTATTTCTCCGTTTTCACGCAGCTCATGAAAATATTTGTCAGAACGGTTCTCGACTCGAAAGATGCCCTCAGCAACTTCATGCCTGCAAAATGATAGTAGGAGTTCACCAAATAGGAATACTTAATGACAAAAATCGACATGAGCAAAAATTTAATGGGTATTTCTACTATATAGAAAAAGAAGCAATGAAGCAGGACGACCATAACTTAAATCATTACATGATTAAAGTAGCAAAAGTTGGACAAATTTGTACTCAAGTTATTTAAATAAAAATGAGGGTATTTTTCATCTTTTGACTGTTCTTTCTACTACGTCTCTGCTTCTCGATTATTCTTCACTTATTCTTTTCTCCATTGGCCTTTGGCCATTCCCAATTTCTCTTTGTTCCTCTTTCTTACTCTCTACTGGTTGTACAGCCTTTCGTGAAACTAAAACTCACGTATAATCTTTTATTCTGAACTATATTTTTCTCTTAGTTAAAATTTCTTCATGCTATCTTCAAAATTCTTCTTGCTTCCTTAGTTAAATCTCTTTCTTACATTTTCCTTCATTAGTTTTTTCTACTGCACTCAACTATTGTCACTTCCTATATAATTAATATTAAGCGGATTTCTGATTTGTATTTCATTTGTGTATTTGATTGTTGTATATGTTTGCTTATTTGGATTTTTATGTGTTATACTGATTTTTCATACTGCTTTTCCCAAAAACCAACGCCAAATCTCCATACATCTGCCTTTTTTTTTATTTTCTAATTTTTGCTCTATCTTGTTGATTTGTTTTTATTTTTGCGTTTCTGGAACTTGCCCGCTTTTCTCTCTTATCACTTTAACTTTGTGATCTACTGCATTATTTTCTATTAAAACCATCAAACCTAAAATTATATTTTTTTACTTTTAAAAACATACAAAAATACACGAAATAAATCCATGGTAGTTGTTGTATGTTTGCACCTCTTGTTGTGTGTGTGTAAGAAACAGTTGTTTCATTCATTAGTAGGCCTGGACAGGTTCTGTGGTGAGTCCAAATCCAAAAGGGAACAAAGGGTCAGAATGTGGATCACCAACATTCATAGGGAGTTGTGGTCTTTTACACACACCTATTTATACCATGGTATTTTAAAAATATTTTATCAGTTTAATAATGTTTAAATTTTATTTTATTTTATTTTTTAAATAGACTGTATAGTTTTTGAAGAATACAAAGCAGAGAACATTATAATGAATAATATTTGCAATACTCCGCCTATATGGCTTTTAATTGGACTGGGAATTCTATGTTCAGGGATGCAAAGAGTAACACTGGTGGTGGCATGATCCACTGAGATCATGTGCCATATGATGGTGATTGTGGTAAGACATAAATAAGGCATATGCTTGGGTTTGATTTTGTGAGTGTATTAAAAGGTATTAAAAAAAATATTTAATTCTACGTAAAGTGTGATATAGGGTTCTATCTTTTATCAAGTAAGGAATGTGCTTCCATGCTCGTGAGCTTATTATTATTCTAAATAATTTATTGTCACATGTGAGTGTAAGATTAGACACAAATAAATAACATCAAAATTCGGTTTGTTGGGCCCCTGCTAGTATTTCAAATACACGAGTAGTTTATAAAAAAGTTAATACTATTGAGTCATCACTTAAAAATGGGGATATGGAACTAGTCATAAAAAGTGAGATTAGAGACCTGAAATACATGCTACAACGTATTAAAATTCAGTAATAGTATAAGAAGTCTTCAATTACCTCTTCCATTCCAAAACTTACTTCTTTCTCCTGTAAAAGACACCAACATCCTAGTATGAAACTGTTGAGAAGGGCAATGCTAGAAATGCCGGACATAGGCTTAACCACCAAGTCATCCATCACCATGTAGGCCCTTACGCCACAGTTCCTTCCTCCCTTGAGCAACATACGTCAACTTTCTTTGACATGTGGTATAAAACGGCCAATCTGACAGATAGCACTAGGGTCATCAGACACTTTAGCGTGGTAATGTGTGTAGCTACATCCATAAAATGTTCTTTCAGTTGGAACATTATTAAGCAGTAGAAAAGGAACTGAAGAGATCCCAAGTGAAGAGGCAAGAAACAAAGGACATCCTTGCATTGCTCGACTGGATATAGGTGTCATTCAGATTCTCTATGCTCTCGTATAGGTTAGGCAAGCACCCGCTCATTCCTTTCTCCTTGAGAGTCAAATGACAGTACCCACTGGCACTGAGAGAATGTGGAAGAGAAAATCACACAATCCTTTTCAGCTCAGGCAACAGACTTCGCGGGCCTTGGTAGTGTCAATCAACAGCTTCAATGTTAGTTTGGAATCTGAATCCGTCATTTTGTTTGGCTGATAATTGCTGCATGGTTTGTTCAAACAACTCAGGAAACTTCTGTTTCAGCACAAATTAAGAAGAAAGACACCAAACAGATAGGACAAGCGTGGACTGTAATGGGACTTCCTTGAAGTCCTTCGATCATTCTAAGGCATAAAATTACACAGATAATTATAATTGCAGCAACTACATAATTTGTGATTTGAGCTTAAATTGTGATTACTATATCTAGGATAGGTCTTAAGTTTATCCTAGAGATTAACATTACTACTGAACTTTTGATAGGTGAAGTCTAATACAATTAAAACTTGAACTTGCTTCACTCTATCATATAACTTTACACAGTAGTGAAACAGTTACCACTGTATGTCGTCAAACCGATAGACCTAATCAACATTCTCTACAACATTCTACATTACAACAACAACAACAGAATTAGTGTAATCCCATTATGGTGAGAGACTGAGGAGGATAAAGTGCATGCTAGGAACTTGGGACTCCCTGTCTAATAGAGATAGAGTATGCTTGTTTCAATATACCCTTGGCTTAGAAAGCACAGCAAAGCAAGTTTGAAAAAGGGAACAGAGAGATCGCGAAAGCAGTAACAATAATAAATAATGCAAAAAGGACAAGGGATAACTGAAATTGAAGAACAAGAAACTATGAGAAGAGTGCTAATGGTACATGTATGAACACCAAGCCTATTCGGCAAAAAAAGCAAGAGAATACATTAATCTCAAAAAAAAAAAAAGGAGGTTTAAGAGCTTGCATGAAACCTAAACAGAAAGCAAACTTTTCTGAGTCTTAGTGGCTGCATGGAACCAAAATTATTACTACTACACAGATATACACAATCAAAAATACATCTTACTGCATCCTTAGGAGTATTTTTTAAAAATCTAAAATACGTTTTATATTCTACCACAGGAGTCACTATTTGATATTAGCTGCAGATATTTAATTAAAGGAGCCAATTTAACTTTTATTAGACTATTTTTTCTAAAAAATCTGAATTCTAGTTAGGTAATTAAGGTAATCTTTAGGAACTTCTAAAAGCAGTTCATATTGACTTACCCTGAAACTCACCTGTAACTACAAGGTAAGGCGTGAACAGGAGGAAACCTTACGTTCGAATGGGAGGGAAGGGCTTTTTTCCTCCGGTAAAAGAGGGTCAATTTGGGTGAAAAGATTTCCAGGATATTTAGAACTGTAAAAAGGGGTAAATTCAATATACAGAAAAAGTATGATATTGACATTTACATGGTACTAGTTTTGATGGAGTTGTATTTATATTTCATGCAAATTAGTAAACGAAATTAAAATATTAAAGATTTTTTAAATGTATTAAATATCCAGCTTATCTGATATTTTATTATATAATTTAAATATAAATATAGCAATATCACATATGATTATAAAGACTTCAAGTCTTAAAGTTTATATTCAGTGATTTTGATTTTTAGAAATTATAATTTTTACTTTTTTATTATGCATCATAGATATTAAGAAATTATTGTTGAAGGAAAATAGCAAGAAATAAAATCATAACAAAATACTATTTACATCTATTTTTATTAGATGACTAAATAGTAGATCATTGCAAACCACTATCATTTTCCTGCAAATGATAAAAAATATTAGTTGAGTATTGTGAGTATAACTTCACACTTTTCAACTTTTGTAAGAAATAATGTTAATTTTTAAGGGTAAAGATTTAATAAATTTATATAAGAGCATTTTTTAATTTTTCAATTTTTAACTTTGACTCGTATCAACTCATTCTCATCGTGAATTAAATATTATTTCAATTAGATACGAGATGACTGATTCTTTAAGGGTAAAAAGATTTAATGAAGATATAAGAGCATTAATTTTTCAATTTTCAACTTTTCGACTTCCTGTATCAACTCATTCTTATTGTGAATTAAATTATTATTATTAGTTAGATATTTAATTTAATTTGAATTCATAATGATAAATATTATTATTTAATTAGATATTTTATTATATTTTTATTTATTACAAGAGTAAAATGTAATCCAATTCTTGATGTAGTTTCACTTAGTATAATACGATGTTGTTGTTAATGCTGTTATTGTTGTTATTACTATTATTTTATGTATTGTATGAATATTTGAAGGGGTATATTAGTCTTTCAATGTTTGATATATTTTTAGCATTTTAATTTTTCTTTTTGGCTTCCCATTATTATTATTATTATTATTATTATTATTATTATTATTTGAAGGGTAATAGTCTTTGAATATTAGAAAGATATTTATGATTATTTTCATACTTTTACTTTTACTTTTTGCCTTCACTTATATAGTAATATGATTATTAATATTATACATTTATAGCTATAAATCAAATTTAGTATAAAATTAGTTCATAAAAATTTAATATTCATAATATAAAATTAGCAAAGGTTTTGATGAAAAAAGTTCTCTTTCTTACGTCATGCTTCATGATATAACTATAACACATTTTTTCCTTTTTGTTCACACACAATCTTTTTTTTAAACTACAATCGTAACCAATATAAAGTATGATGTCTTTTAGAAATGCACTGGAAATATATACTTTTAAACTTGCAAATTTATTATTTTTGAACTTTGATTATCGAGTATCATATATTTATTATCAATCATTAATGATTCAATTATCGAATTAATTGATAAGAGTGTTTTGATTATTTTCTTACAAAATTTTGTTGTTTTTTTTGTTATACTAAAAACAGAAAATCAAATGGACAAAAAATGAAAAAGTTTAGTTATGTTATGAAATAATAAAACAAAAGGAAGAATATTGTAGAGAAATAAAGGAGCAGAGGAGTTCTTATTTCTCTTGATGGGATTAAAAGCAATGAAGGAGAACCCCTATTTATAGGGATAATTCCTCCCAACTTTTCTCCAAAAGATAGAACTTTAACTATAATATAAACACATGTACCACGCCCCACCCTGGGAGGCATGATTGTACCTGGTGCCACATTGGCAACTAACTAACCTCCGCTAGGATTATGCACGATCGTGCGCCGCGACTCCTAAGAAACAACGGCTATATCTCGGTCAGAAAATGCAGCTCTCCGGCCGACAAGGCCATATAGCCACCTGTAAACGAAAATAGCTAACCATCAGCAAGAAACAAAAAAGGGATCCTAAGGCGTGGGTCGACAAGGTCAATATGTTGTCTAGTTATAACAGAAATAAAGACGTTAATATACTAGGCCTCACACGGCCAACACATGGTGTTGCACCGATTAAGGCCCCACACGGCCAACGTACCACTAACTGACTGACGACTGTATTCTGCAAGCCTCTAAGAATACAAATAATGGTCGGGACAGGGCTCCAGCCTACCCAGATGCTATACAAACGGGAAGACCACACTTGCTCAACCCGACAACTCCGAATGAAAGGAGTCGGCTAAACCGCTGACTCGAACAACCGTTACTGAGGATCCCAACTCTGTCTGTCTAAACCTGCAGGCAGTAATGCAATACCTGTGGAGGAAGCGCGTCAGTACAATTAGGAATATGTAAGGCAATAGATAAGCTGATAAAGAGTGGAAGTAAATAGAAAGAAGGGCAGAAAGATTAACCTATACGTATGTTGATTCGTAATCTGCATCTAACCAACACTACATGTACGTAAACTAAGACTCTGTAATTTACACATTTATAAACTATAACTAGTGGACAAGAATAGAAACAAGAACCTCACCTAAGCCCCATAATGGAAAGTACAATCAACACAGTCACAACCCGTTCGGTCCCCCTTAGCAAGCCCCGCCGAGCACATCTCAATCTATATACTCCTATCCATGTTTCTAAGACTCTACTGGTACTCGTAGCCAACCTACTGATCCCCTGGGTATACAACTGAGCCTGCTTGGCTCGAACCGTAGGGCTGTGTCTGAGTTCGGTGGACTCCCGCCTCGTCTCGTACTCTCGGCATCAACTCGACGGGGTGTGTCGATACAACATAAGAGTAGTCCAGCCATGGAATGGACTGGGTAAAGGAGGACCTCGACTTTATTCCCGCCCCTCACGAACGGCATACCGCCTGGAGCGACGTCATCTAGTGCCTCGCGGGCATCGACACAACTAATAACCCCGGGTGGTCATGGATGGCTCCTAAGTAAGGGCAACCTCAACAAAGGTGTTGTACTAATGACCTGAATTCCAGCCATCAAAAGGCGTAATCTGCCCTTCTTTTGGGCTCAACGCTACCGCTGCTCGCCCCTAGATAATTTGTAAAGCTTAGCAGGGCAATGTCAGCACCAGATCCGATCGTGAGGATCCCCGATAGTGACTATGATCTCTAATAGTCTAGGGACAGGTTGAGATCTGGGTGGTCCAACATAACTTTCTATATGTCCTTCCCGGACATCTATAACTCATAATAACTGTGGGGTCGCGAATGACTAACTTCTTAGTCCCTCTCATTAGGAAAGCTGTAGGGCTGGTACTGGCTTCAACATGCTTTTGAGCGATTGGCCCCTAATCCTCCATAGGAAGTTTACCGACATCCTTAGCCTCGTAAGTCGTACTGTACTAACATGGTACTTACTAGTGCCTTTTAAGTCTTATCTTATTCTAACTGGATCTTATATTACTTTTCTAGGTGATTCTTGACCCTATAGTTAACTTTATATAGACCTAACCATTCCTGAAAACCTATGGGTGATAGAAACCGGCCGGGGTGCCGGCCCGACCTCTAACTATCGATAAGGTCCCCTCTAGTGGTACCCACGGTCTATTTGACTTGGACGATTGGGCTAGCTTCCTAGCACCTATATGATAACTACTAAGCCCACTAAGACTGA
The DNA here is from genome assembly GCA_018107945.1 of Datura stramonium. Classification (NCBI taxonomy): domain Eukaryota; kingdom Viridiplantae; phylum Streptophyta; class Magnoliopsida; order Solanales; family Solanaceae; genus Datura; species Datura stramonium. The sequence goes on along the minus strand of JACEIK010000492.1, from coordinate 206,953 downwards.
CAATCACTGGTATTAACTAATAGGGTGACAAGTTGTCACTCGCTCACTAGACAACCTTAGGGTCATTGACTTAAACATGGCCTTCCTATCTAAATTCTCTCGCCCTCGGGGTGTAGGGGATACGCCAATGGCCTCTAGGCGTGCTTTCCTGACAATACAGGCGTCAAACTGATAGTTAAATCGCCTAGCTGCGCCCATGTTGCTCAATCCTACTTCAGCCTGCCGCTCGATAACTCTCATGAGCTCCTAAGATCTAGGCCTGGCAACAAACATAGAATTTTACTAACACAATGAACTAGAGAATAGAAAAGTTTCTATGACGCTTCTAGCACGTGTCATTAATTTGAATATAATTTTGTTCACATGTACTGCTATAAAATCCATGCGTTTTCTAGAAGCTAACCAAAGCTTATATAACCGTAATCTACAGATAACAAATTTAATCACAAGAGACCTGATTCTATATACCCGCAATAATTAATTACAATATGTCTAATCATAATATAATGGTACAAGTATTCACAACATATGAAATCGTCATTTCTGTTCTGGAACATAAGTCGTAACACTGTTCGACGAGTATACTTGCTGAGGGTTAAGCATTACATGTTTTGGATTTTCGCTTTCTGAATAACCACGAAGTTTCACCTGTATTCTCTTCTGACCGTAATCGTTATATAGAGAAAGACAGAATTCTCAATACCAAAATTCAGCGTAAATGATAACTTTACCACCAATATTGACTATACTTCAACTTAACGAAACATGGCCGAAAACGTATTATTTTCCAAGAGTCCGTAAGGGAAAAATGCTTACTTGAGGCCTGTGATTGCATAGAAATCGATTTGGAGCAATCCTGACAACTTTTTCTCGGCAGGGTTACGATTCGACGGACGAATTTCACGAAACACCCGTAGTAATGTTTCCTGTGGGCTTAAACTTCGACATGAATTTGGACGGCATTTGATAGCGTAATTGGATGAAAACCATTGAAACCCCGTTTATTACTCTCCTGGGCCGGGCAAATGTGGAAAATGAGATAATTGAAGAGGGTTATATATATATATAATATATATATATATATATATAAGTAAGTTCGGTGGCAGGGGTGTGCCTCGCGCCTCCCATTGAGGTTGCCACCCAGCGTTGCGTTTCTTGAGGCAGCAGCCCGGCGCCTGGTGCGTCTCTTATTGAGGCAAGCAGCTTGGTGCCCCGCGCTCTCAAAGCGCCAATGCTTTGGTTTCGCGCTAGCCAGTGCAGTGCTGGCTGGCGCGTCGCGCTGGCCCTATGCACACTGGTCCCGTCCGATCCTGCTGGTGACTTTTTCACACGCGTCAAGCTCTTGCTCGCCACCGCCCACGTGTACGCTTACTAATCGTTAACATTTATGGGGTGTAAAAATACATGTATCCACTATAATATAAATACTTTTATAGACATTCACTATAATACCAAATACATTTATAACACTGCCCTTGAATGTCTATGTGATAGATAATGTGCCTCGATAAAACTTTACTAGAGAAAACCACTTTGCCTTAGACTTTTTATTGGAACAAAGCAAAGAAGAGGCGGAATGGAGAACATGAGTGACACATAATATGGTGGGGCGGTCTTGTTTATGGTTTCGAAATGTTAAACAAGTTTCCCTCGCATCTCGGTCACTTTTATTTCTTTTGTTATTTTGTAATCCCAGGGTAAACCCAGTGTTATTCCAAAATACAAACACCTATCATAGCTAGTAGTCAAAAATTATAGAGGAAAACGATAAGAAAATATATAATAGGTCTTCATGGGAAAATAAAATTTTAGCAAAAAGACAAGAAAATGGATATAATAATAAAATTGTTATGAAATAATAAAGAAAGAACAAGAATATTATAGAGAAAGAGAGAAGTTTTTATTTCTCTTGATGAGATGTTACAATGAAGGAGAACCCCTATTTATAGGGATAATTTCCTCCTAACTTTTCTCTCCTAAAGATAGACTTTCACAAATGATATAAACACATGTATCCACCACAATACAAAATACTTTTATAGACATTCAATATAACACAAATATGTTTATAACACTTCTGAATGTCTATGTGATAGATAATGTGCCTCGATAAAACTTTACTAGAAAAACTGGGAAAAAAATTCAGTGAAGGAAAAGAGTAGATGATATCGAATAATACGCATTTTTGGCTGCCTCATTAAAAACCTTTTACAAGGAAAATCCAGTGGGACAAAAACTCGAAGGAAAATAGAGTACAACGCGTATTAACTCCCCTAATGAGAACATCCTTGAATCTTTGCATCCCGATCTTCTGCACCATCTTTTGAAAATGCGCCAGGATTTCCAGAATAACCGCCTACATTGTCACTTGAACGAATCTGGTTGCACATTGATATCACCATTCTTTGGAGCTCATGTGTGTAGAAAACTTTGGCGAGATGTGCTTTTGTTCTATCTCCTTTATGAATCCTCCCTTTAGTTGTGTTATACATGCCTGACATTCTCATATAAAATTGTGGGTAATTTGTCATATTTCAAACCACATTTTTCTCTAATGAGATGTATCATGGACCTCAACCACACATTCTCGGTTTGCTTCATGAATAGCTATTATCTCAACATGATTTGATGAAATAGCTACGAGAGACTGCTTTGTAGATCTCCAGATATGACAGTACCTCCACATATGAACACGTAGCCAGTTTGAGATCGAGCTTTCAGGGCTGATAACACCGCATCGGCATAACCACAAGACGGACTTCAATTGTTAGAATAAAATAAGCTCATACTGGTAGTCCCTTTAGATACCGCATTATGTATTTTATCCCATTTCAATGCCTCCTAGTAGCAGAACTATACCTTGCAAACAAATTAACCGAAAAGTTTTATCAGTCTTCTAGTGTTAGCAAGATACATTAGCGTATCAATCACACTAAGATATGGTACTTCAGGATCAAGAATTTTCATTCCCTTTCTTTTTTGAGGTCGGAATGGGATCCTTATTCACATCAAGTAATCGAACAACCATCGAGTACTTTAATGGATGTGCACCATCCATATAAAATCTTTTCAACACTTTTTATGTATAGGCATTGATGAATAAAGATACCATTTTCAAATGCTCAATCTGCAGACCAAGACATAATTTTGTCTTTCATATCTCTTTCATCTCAAATTCCTTCTTTAAATAATCAATTGCCTTTTGAAGCTCTATTCGAGTTCCAATAAGGTTTATGTCATCTACATAAACAATAAGTACGGCAAACTCCGATGTTTTGTTTTGTTTATAAAAACACATGGGCAATTTTCATCATTTATATAACCTTCCTTAGATAAATATTCACTAAGACGGTTATACCACATGCATCCAGATTGCTTAAAACCATACAATGATCTTTGCAATCTAATTGAATACATTTCTCGAGACTTTCGAAGATATGTTTCGCATTTTAAAATTCTTCAAGGATTATATATATTCTTCAGTCTCTCTAGACATAAAAATACTCTCATTATGCGCATATCAAGTTTTTCATATATTGCCAAACTTATGAGGAACCTCAAAATAATTGCATCCACCAAGAGGACCTCTCAATATAATAATGTCAGAAGTTATGAAAAATCTTTATGCCACAAGAATCCATTTATATCCACTGGCATTATACTTGAATTGCGTATTTTTAATTGGCCAATCATTTATCTATCCATACTTTTTGACAGATTTGAATTCAAGATCCTCGTCAATATTTATGGCTATTGAGCGCTACATTATATCAAAGGTATCGCTGACGATCATTTTGATATCAGTTCCACTGCTACATTAAACTTATTGAGATCTCTTCATTTTTCGTCATTTCAGGTACCTGGAACCCTTTGCCAAGGTTTTATGAAGTGTTATGTCGTGGTGCTTTCTTAAAGCACTTGCCTCATCATTATGACCATCTTGATCATTTGCTCCTCTCCTTCTTCAAGGAGTTCCATACTTGAAACCGTTTGGTCTATCACGCTCAGGCGTCTCATAGACTCTATCCTTCGTTGACCCTTTTCTCTTGGCTCACGGCCCTGCCTTGGGGGTATGACTGCACCTGGTGCCCTAGAAGGACCTGGACTACTAATCTGGTGGGCTGAGGCACCGCTTGGTGCCGGGCTAGCTCTATCTCAAAAAGTTCCCGAAAGCAAAGGGCTGGGTATGCTGTAAACACAGCCTCCGGCCATCTGGGCCTATAGCCTCCTGTACTGTAATAACAGCTGACCAGAACATACTCATAATCAGGAACCTAAGTGTGGGCCGACAGCCACCATGCTGACTAGTCATCCAAACTTAGCAAGAAAAACCGGAGTTACTGACCGGCAAGGTCACCACTACTATTTCCAACCATGGCCTACACGGCCAACAACATAAAAACAAAGATACTAAACAACTATACAACTGCACGACCTCACACGACCGGCTCAACTGACCACAGGGAGATAATATACAATCTGCAAGCCTCTATGAGTAGCAATAGAAATGATCGACAGTGGCCCCACCTACCCATACTATCAAAAGGAAAAGAGCTACACCTCTGGAAATCAGACTCGGATGACAGGAGCTGAATACTCAATAGCTGGCTGAATCACGAGGGATCGCCTCCTCGTCTATGAGTACCTGCAGGCACAGCGCCCCCACTGGGCGCGCACTGCTGGTACCGAGTATGCAGCAATCAAATAACATAACCGAAAGCAAATCAATCTAGATAGCATATCTAGAAAATCTCGTATGGCGTGGAGATAACTGAATCTGAGGAAAACCGGTAAGAACTGAATTATACTTTCTGTACTGGATAAGGCGAGGGTACTAGTAAACTGACGGCCTGCTGTCTAGAATAGCATATAAACATGCTAAATAAATATACAAGTAGCAAGCAAGAGCCAATACCAACCCCCATAAGCCGGATAGCACCCAAGCAAGCAAACAATCTACAGACCCCTACCCGGGTCAAAACCTGCCAAAATAAGTCACTCCACTCAATTACTAACTTCGGAAGCTCCTCTACCGCCCCCTGGCCTGGCTCGGCCTCGGCCTCCGATATAAATAATCCGTGTTCGAGTCCGATACCCCGTAGAGACAGTAACAGATAGGGTCTGGTTCCCTCAGGCCATCTGAAACTTGAGCTACACCTGTGTACAGACAGTAACAGATAGGGTCTGGTTCCCTGAACTCTCATCAGGGGCTATCTGAAACCGGAGCCGCACCCGCTTCAATGTCAACAGGATATAATCAGGGTAATGTACTAAGTAATGAGAATGTCCGTTCCCCTCGAACTCTCAATGTAGCATATCTGAAGCCGGAGCTGCACCTGTAAGCTGATCAGGCTGCTATGGGGAAAGCTTCATCCCATCTTCGTCCAAGCTGGGACGGCATGCCACCCTGAGTGACGTAAACCCACCCCGTTCAGTGGGCGACACGATTACTAAATCAAGGCTGAAGACTAGCCAGGCCCTCTACGCCACATCAAGTCTCAACAAACAATAGTACATATAAATAAAGCATGTACAACTGAAAAGACTATATGAAATCTAATTTCTTATTCTGATCTCTTTCTATATTAACTGATTTCACCATCATACTGATCTTCAATCTTCTTAACTAAGGAACTGGCAGCCATGACATTGATCTGTCAATGGCTAATCTCGTAGCCGGGTATCTCTGTCTCGTTCGAATGGCTAGTCTCGTAGCCATAATACTGTCTAAATGGCTAGTCTGTAGCCAGGAACACTGTCTGTCTATCTGATTTTCTTTACTAACTTTTATTCTTGAAAACGTTTTTGAGTCTACCATAAAGCTACACTCATACAATAGGCTATGCATCAACTGAATGCTAACCGCCCTTCGGGGCGCATGCTTTTCTATCTTCGGACCAGTACGATATGGCAATGCAAACCAGATTTACTAAACTTACTCAATACTCAAACATTCAACTGAGTTTAATTACGTAGTCTACTATGATTTACATGGCTAAAGCCGCTAACTTGCCGAAGAAACGGGTTTACATACCTTAACCTCGAGTTATCTGACCACGGACGAGGCTCGGTCAGTACTCCAGCTATTTCACCCAATTGCATTCATATACACTTCAATTAGCACTAAATACAAACGTTATTCACACACTGCCATTTTCGATATAATTATAAAGCCTAAACTTAGGCTTATCAAAGACGGCCTGTGAAACATGCTACTTTTCAGAAGTCCAGAAGTGAGAAGTATTCACTTTACGGCTAGGAGCACATAGACACTAGTTTGGAGCAATTCTATTTACCTTGGTCCGGTAGCTCGACGATTTGTCGGCCGTATTTTGCGAAACAAAATCCGTAAAAATGCTCCTCATATAAAACCTCGGTACCTGAGGTTAATTTGAGTTTAGACTACGTTTGGCAGCGTAATCAAACGATTATATATATATTTGCGTGCTTCCCCGCTTTCTCGCGACTTTCTGAAATTTCCAAATGTTTTATCATTAAAAACCGAAGTGGCTGAGCCCAGAAAATCGTCAAGGCCAACGTGTCATGGAGCCAACGTGAGCCCAACCCGCATGTTGCCATCGCGGAGGAGCTATATATAATTGGGACCTATAAGTCGCATTCCTGAATGCGATTTATAAGTCGCATTTTTCTTTTCCTCTTTTGCGACGCTCGATTCTTGGCGCTTGTCCACCTTTTCCAGCCTTTTCCGGAGCACGGCGACTTTAAATATGCTTAACTAACGTGTGTATAGCCAACTAGATGCCGAAAATCTTACGTGGTGTACACTTTCAATGTAGCATTTGCAACTGAATTATAAAATAGGGTCAAAAAAGAGGAACGCAATTGATTTGCAAGTGAATTATCTCTTGAACTTCAAGTTCTCCTTTTTTTCTCGAGGATCTAGATAATTCATCCCACAATAATTTTTAATTGCTAATCACTTCTCCTCCACAAAGGAAAACTAACATTTACCCCGCAGCTCATTTGGGGATCCATCTTTGTGTGTTGTGGTGAAGCAATTGAATCATATACTGCACATTCAAATTTTTAGATGAAATACGGTTCCTGACCCTGTTCAATTATGATAGGGAACCTTGTTGGCTTGATGTATCAAGTGTTGTTACATGTTAAATAAACATATCTCATACCAAATTTTATTTGGGATTTTGTTCTCATAAATCTCAATGGTTTAGCTATAATTGAGGCATATAATTTTTGCTAAACCAACTCTAGAGGAGAACCAACATTATCAACATGATTTTAGACTTAGAACCGCTCAATTAACAATTCGAGCAAACAACCTTGCAAGAATCAATTGCAAGTTTATATCAAAGCACATGTGACCATACCATAGATGCATCTATTAAAATTATATAATAGCAAACTGTAACATCCTGGATAATTTGAGCAATAAAATCGTGCTTTTGAGGTAGTAATAAGGTACTAAATAGGCTAAGAAGGAAGTATTATGAGTTAGTTGAATCACTCTATGATCATATTTAAGATTGGAAGTCGATCAAGTTGTATAACAAAATTCGGAAAAAGTTATCTCAAAATTTCCTTCTTGAGATTTCTTGAAATTTAGGTCAAATATATTAAAGTGTTTCTCCCAATATAGAAGGAGTTACGGGGTGTTAGATCTATAAAATTAAAGATATATGAGTTTAGTTTGAACATCAAACCGTTTGTTAATCCTACTTCGGAGTAGAGAGATATTCGCCAGCGAGATCAAGGCACAAGCAGAAACCTCACAAGGGCTCCAAGGCGCGGCGATTGGCAAAGCCCCTTGGTCGGTTGGTTGCCTTATTTTCTTATTTTTCAGAACTTATCAATGTCCAGGACTCTCTCAAGGTTCTCTCTATGGTTTCCTTTGGGTTTTGATGCTAGAACTATGGGTCAACATGATTTTTGTGTCGGAAAGTCGGAGCTTGGTAGTCCGTGGCTTCCATCTTTTTCGGGCTATTGGTGGCTATTTTGTGGTGAAGATGTTGGTGTTTCCTTATTTTGCCCTTAGATTTTAAGGTTATTTATAGGTGTTAACGCTTTGTAGGTTGTTGTCTCAGAGTTTCACTGTCGAATTTTTTATGAGTCTTATCGGTAAGCTTCGTTGTCTTGTTTTGTTATTGAGTTATGTTGGCTGTGCTTAAGTAGAATATTAGAATTCCTTTAGGAATACTTCATGGTTTTTAAGGCTCAAGTTCGCCTAGGCTTGAAGATAAAGTATGTTAGGATCGTCCCTCCTCGGTCGGCATGACCATAATCGTTGTCGTCCGTGTTGACGTGTTTGTTGGCTGTTTTGTGGTGTATGTTTTTGCTATTATTGAACTCTTGTTCTGCTGTTTATATGGTTATAAATGTGTGTATAAGGTGCTGGGTTTGGTCTGGGTGTCGGTTTTGAGTGCGGAGAATTTCATAGTCATGGGTAAATTATTAGGCTCGTGTCGAGAGGCCGTGTGTGAGGCGTGTGGTTCTTATAGAAAGTTGTGGGATGTTTGAGTGAATGATATTAGGTTATCATGTTGACAAGTGAATGAGGGATTAGAGGGGTTAAGGTCGACGGTTGCGATGATCTTTTTCTATGTTATATTTGAATCGATGATCGCTCACCGTAACAGGGTACGTGACGACCGTGGTGACACTTGGGCTGATTTGGTCGTGTCCTTGGATGTTAGTGGTGAATATAGTGGCATGTGGGCTATTTGTAAAGCTGAGGATAGATCGTTAGGATGGTAGTCCTTAGCTTGTTAGTAGGCCTAATGGTGGACGGTTAGACGTGAAAGAATAGTTTTGTGTTGTAGTAGTTGGGTTGTGGGGTTTGAGAGCCGATTGTAGGTTGGTTTGAGCATGTATTATTATTGTTGTTGATTGTGTGTGTGTTATATTTGAGGCCTTGTGGGCTTGTGGATATCTGATGCACGGTGAGTTGTTTCGGCTAGGTCGCAGCCCGAGGTACCTTGTGGCTTGTGTGGATACCCGACGCACGAGAATGTTTCCCCTGGCTGAGAGTTGAGACCAAGGAGTGAAATGAATCATGGGCTAAGAAATAAGGTCCTCTTTTAATGTCGAGTTGAGACATGATTCGAGAGTGTTTAGACATGTTCCTGAGCCTTCCTTGGATCACGATTGGTTCTCCCAATGGATTGAGCTCTGCTAACTGTGCGTAGCCGAGAGAGTAGTCCAGCAATGCTTGATTGATGATGTCTAATACTGACTGGTGTTTACTTTTGATATGCTTGGCATTATATTGTAATTGTTGCTCGTGTTATATGATATCTGAGTAGCAAGATGTTAGATGTTGGCTGGTTTAATGGGAGGCCGTAGAGAGGTCTAGAGGAAATGACAGGTGAGTTATGTTTGCTAGGTGCCGCGGTATTATTTTTTTTTACTTTTAGACTTGCGGGCTTACGGGGACCAAGTAGTTTTCTGTTTGTATGTTTACTTGTACTTTCCAGATTATGGGGCCTGTAAATTTTATGTGGTTACTAAATTGAGTTCTCCTTCGGCTGATATCCGGTATGCTTCGCTGATCTCTAATCTGAGTCTTCCAGTTGTTTCTGTCTTCATGTTCGGTACACATTGTACTGACGCCCTAGCTTAGCACTGCATTCATGCCTGTTGGTGATGGTGGACCTAGATCGGTTCTTGTTTGCCGAGCCGAGTTCCGGGGCTCGAGCGGTGTGCCCAGTTCTTTCATGGAGCTGCCAAAGGTTGAGTTATGGGTGTAGTTCAGGCACTGTGCCGGACAATTGATTTCTATTATATTGTTAGAGGCTCGTAGACATGTGTTATGGGTGTAGTGTCATTGTTATGGGCCAGGTGGACCATGTTGTATAGTTGTTCTTCCATTCTATGGCCTCAACAACATATTGTATTGATTTTTCTTATTGATCAGGTGAGCCAGCTTCCGCTCTAGTCTATCATCTCATTTTGATTGTATAGTTGTTGAACCTCATCGGTTCTGGCCTTTGTTTTATATTTTGGGCATCGGGTATGCTAATATCGGTGGCACCGGGTGCCGCCATGCCTCCCCAGATTTGGGATGTGATACAAACGGTTCATATGGGTAGTGAACACACCCATATTCACCCTTTTATAAGTTTCAAAACTTCAGGGAATATAATTTCAATCTAGCCGATCAAGATCATTCTATCACGAACAAGTAACACAAGAGAGAATTTATGAAGAACTTTTTATTTCTTCAACATATAGCCACGTGAATTCTCAATTATTTTTGCATCACATTTAAACTGGGATGGCCAACGAGTTATGCCAACTTATCTTTATTTCAATAAACTTCTATTTTACTTTCGTATGTGATTTGTTTATTCATAATTTATAGTCTCAATCATTTTTCAATGTTTTTGAAACTTATAAGTTTTCTTTTAAACTAATACAATAACTTCATTCCTTTCGGGTAGTAACACATTAGCTCTTCCGGAGCTTTCAATTAATTTTGTTCACTACCACATATTTTATCATATCAACTTGCACCTAATTTTGACCTCGATGCCTGGGTTTCCAAGCTGCTTATTAATATATAATGCATATTTTATAATTACCTCTTTTACGTAATTATTTAGTCCGCATTCATAATATTTTAATAATTAATTATCATAATTTTTAAATTTTGCATAATTATTATTTTATAATGTTTATTTACATTTTAGTTTCAATTTATTAATTTTCTAATGTTATGTAATTATGTCATATATAGTATATTGCGTATTAATATAAATGTGTACATAGTTTCAATTAAATGAGATTTATTTTTTATATATAATTTTATAACTATTTATATAATAATATTTGTATAATTTTACTTAATTACTTCATTCAATTAAATGAGATTTATATAATTTTATTATAAGTTAAACTATTATATTATCTATGTATTAATTCATTTACAAGTGTAGTATTTTATTAATTTAATAGCAACTAAATTTGTTAATTTTATTAATATCTTCATGTTAAATCTAGTCACTTTCTATTCAATTTATGTCAATTTTAATTATTTTTAGCAAAATATAGCTACATTAGAACTCCAATTCAATTTCAATTAAATCCCTATCCCATTAACCCATTCTCACTAACTCGACCCAATTCATTAGTTAAATCTTCAACTGCTCATCATATTTAATCCAATGGTCAAGTGATTAAAACCGCAAATGAGCCTGCACCGCCGCTTGTAGAAATTGTCCGCTTTGGGGCTCACTTCACGGTTTTAAATGCGTCTACAAGGGAGAGGCATCCAAGCACTTATAAAGTAATTTTTGTTCTCCTCCCCAACCGATGTGGGATTTGCCTAAAATGAGGCTGGAAGACTGCATCGCCGTCCCTGGTCACTTCTTCGTAGGGACTAAGCGTCCTCGCTGAGGTTTGCCCCACCACCGGCCCGGCACCGGCTCTGATACCACTGTAACAGCTCAGACCACCGCTTGTAAAATTGTCTTCTTTGGGGCTTACCTCACGGTTTTAAACGTCAGTTTACAAGTGGGAGAGGTATCCAAGCACTTATAGTACTTTTGTTCTCCCCAACCGATGTGGGATTTGCCTAAGTAGGCCAGGTATTATGTATCACTGTCCCTGGTAACTTGGTATCAGAGCAAAGTCGTGTCCTGTGGAGTCTGCAAGCCGTGCTGGGTAGAGTCTTGTCTATGGGATGTAAGCAGCACCACATACTATAGGCAGGAGGCTGCAAGACATAATAAGATGGTTACTCTTTTTTTCATATTCAATGTACATAGAATAGTACAGTATAGGGTTGAGTTCCAAAACTTATCATACTTTTGTTTACGTATAAAATGGCAGATGAGCGACACCTCGGCCACACAGTGGTAAGACTCGGATACTGCAGCTAAAGAGAAGGCACCAGTAGGATGCTCTCAGCTTCATTTAGAATCAGCCCGATCTCGAGGGCGATAGAGGCATCATCACAGCCTTCAGCAGTCCCCATCTCATCAGGAGCCATCTCGGGACGACACCCACCGCCTCCGAGAGCTCCTGCATCTACACCATCCGACCAGCAAAGTTCGCAAAGGTAGCTTGTTATGTTGGCACAACTGATGGCCACTCAGCGCCAGTCAGTGCCACCTGTAACAGCAGAGCCATCAGGTGGATCTGGCAGTTCGAGGGTTAGGGGAATTTTTGGCATTGGGTCCCCCACGCTCACTGTGGTCAGATCGTGCGTAGGACCCTGTGATTTCCTAGATCGATGTAGAGAACTCTTCCTGTCATACATGTGACACTTACACAATCAGTTGAGATGGCAGTATTTCGGTTGCGAGACATAGTTGTACTATATAAAGAGAGTTGGGAAAGGTCTCAGGGAGAGATGTTGCCCCTCCGACCTGGTCCAGCTTCTCGGAGGCCTTCTCCGGACGCGGTTTGCCACAGGAGATCCGCAGGCCCGGATGGACAGTTCTTGCACTTGAGCAGGGGGCGAGGAGCGTAATGAGAATATGCCTTATAGTTTGACTCCTTAGCCCGTTATGCTCCAGCTTGTGGACACCATGCCATACAGAGTCCACCGGCTTATTATGGGCCCGAACCCAGAATACATTGAGGCATGTATGACAAATATTTTACGGGAAGATATGGACATTGCCTGGGTGCCTTGCCTGCCTATTGAGGGCCTTAGACAACGGCAGCAGGGTAATAGACAGACAAATCAGGAGCAGCGTCGCAGAGAGAGATTTGATGAGATTCAGGGGGAGATTCAGAGAGAGGGCCTAGGCCACGGCTTTCTGATAGGCCACGGCTTCCGACAGGCCACGGTTTTTGATAGGCCACCTAGACCCCCATCTTCAGCACCGTAGCGTAGAGGTAGATTTTATCCGCTGTGGTTCTGGTAGTAAGCTAGACAGTGGACTTCCTCATCAAAGGAGGGTAGAACAGAGCGGATACACATTTCTACCCTGCCCTATTTGTAATCGACTCCACCTCGGCTTGCAGATATGGCTCAACAAGATGTTATATATGCGGCAAGAGGGGTATAGGGATGCAAGATTGTCCGCCAAAAAGGGACAAGGTCGCCGAGATAGCCAGGACAGAACATTTAGCAGGCCGCGAGCTCCAGTAGCCTCAGCAAGGCGTAGGCCCTCAGGTTCAGCAGGTAGAGGCCGAGGTAGATCAGGAGCTCTAGCTCAGGTAATGGCCTGCCGTACTCTATACATTACCAGGAGACAGACTCGTATAGCGCCCTGCATGTGGTAACAGGTATGATGACTATTTGCTCATGCCCTGCTTATGTACTGATTGATTAGGTCCACTTTGTCCTATGTTACCTCATATGTGGCTCGAAAGTTCAGTGTTAACTGCATCTGTTACAAAGCAAATTCTTCAAAAAGAGATCTACACCCACGGTGAATCCAATATAGCTGTGCGTAATTTACCGGAGGGTGCAGGTAGAGGTTGCTGATCGTCAGATCTACAGTAGATCTGATAGAAATAAGATGAGATGATTGATTTCACGTTATTATATGGATTGGATAGTGCCTGCTATGCCAACGTAGAATGTTGGACCAAGACGGTCCATTCCACTTTTGGGGAGGCAAGCAGGAGAGGAAGGGCAGCGACAGCTACGCCAAAGGTAGGTTTATTTCCTATCTTCAGGCGAGGAAGGACAGCTGGAGGGATGTATTTACCACCTAGTCGTGGTTCGTGGATGTTCGGGTAGAGCTCCTACACTCCAGTCCTGCTCCGGGGCAGAATGAATTCCCTGATGTATATCCGCATGAGTTACCGGGTATTCCCCGTAAAGGGAAATAGATTTTGCAATCGACTTGCTTCCAGGCACTCAGCCCATATCAATTCCTCCGTATCGTATGGCCTCGCTGAATCCCAGAGAATTAAAGGAGAAGCTGAAGCATCTGTTAGATAAGTGGCTTTATCGCCGAGTACTTCACCGTGGGGTGCGCCAGCCATTTCTAGAGAAAGAAGTGTGCCTGCTCTGCATGTATAGGATTAACACAGCTGAATATGTCACAGTTACAATGCGGACCATTTTAATAGATGATTTATTTGATCAGTTATGTGGCTTGATATTTCTCCAAGATTTGAATTACGGTCCGATATCACTGAACAGCTTGTGAAAGAGACCCTAAAACAGCCTCAAGACCCGATATGGCCACTTTGAATTCTCAGCAAGGTCCTTTTGGGTTGATGAATGCCCCAGCAGTATTTATGGACTCTGATGAACAACACCTTCAGACCATACTGACCCGTTTGACGGTATTTATCGATGATATTCTCGTGTATTTCGCTCTGAGGCAGACCACCAGGCTCATTTATGGATAGTGCCCTGTGACTTAGACCGCCAGTTATATGCTAAGCTCCCCAAATGTGAATTTCTGGCTGAACTCACTAGCCTTCGGGCATATTGTGTCGGATGTCAAAAGGCCAAAGGACGCGTAAATAGAAGTACCAAAACATGGCCTAGACCTACCACTCTGACCGAAGTTCGCAATTTTGGGATTAGCGGATACTACAGAAGATTAGTTGAGGGATTCTCCACTATAGCGCAATCCTCTGAATGCTGATTTGAGCAATGTTTCATGATAGAGGCATGTGAGCAGTTTCCAAGAATTAAAAGACACATTGACCTCCGCTTCTAGCAAGTAGCATTACCGGAAGGTAAAGAAGGTTATTTAGTGTATCAGATGCATCAGGTATTGGGTTGGGTTGTGTGTTGATGCAGTACGGTAAAGTGATTGGTGTATGCTCAGACAGCTGAGGAAACGCAAAAAGAATTATCCTACCCACGCACTGAGTTAGTCGTAGTGGTCCACGCCTTAAAGATATGGAGACATTACTTGTATGGAGTCCATGTGATATTTTCACAGATCATAAGAGCCTAAGCAGTATATCTTCACCAGAGGGAGTTGAATTTGCGACAACGTCGCTGGTTGGAGTTATTGAAAGATTATGACGGGACATTCTTCAGATCATCCGAAGAGCCAAATGTAGTGGCAGATGCTCTCACTGTAAATCGATGGGAGTTTGGCGTATTTTCAGCCCGAGAAGCGGGAATTGGGTTAGAGAAATACATCAATAGCTAGCTCTAGCTGCTCAGTAGCAGAAACAGAGGACAAACAGCGGTAATTCGTAACAAATCTGAAGAATGCTTAGCTATTAGGAGGAATAATAGCAAGATGAATATCCTGACCCGGTCCAGCTTAAGGACAGAATTCAGCAAGGGAAAGCGCCGGGATTTTCAGATAACTGAGGATGAAGTGCTGCGAAGGGCAGTCGCCCTGTGTTCTAGATATTTCAAGGCCCGCCACAGATTATGAATGAGGTACACATGCCCACATTTTCCACCCAGGCGCGACGAAATGTATCGCGATATCAAGGAGATCACTAAAACAAGTACGAAAAGAGAATAGTTTAATTTGTAGCCCAGGTCTCAACTGCCAACAAGTAAAAGAAAAACAATGCAGTCCAAGATTGACCAAAGAGCATAGCTGTGCCTCGAAATGAAAGCAGGAATATGGACTTTGTAGCAGATTACTGTACCAGACATAGACATGATTCCACTTGGGTATAGTTGATAGACTGACGAAATCAACCCAATTTCCTGCCAGTGAAAGCTACTTTCTCATCAAGATTATGTCAATTGTATATCTGAGAAATAGTTAGATTACATGGTGTTCCAGTATCTATTATTTCCCATGCCAGAGGAGCACAGTTTACAGCTAGATTTTGGCAGTCATTTCAGAGAGGTCTGGAACGCAGATTAATTTGAGCACAACATTCCACCCTCGGATAAATGGATGTGCTGAACGCACTATTCGCACACAGGATATGCTACGGGCGTGTCTGCTAGACTTGGAGGCATGGATGGAGCATTGCCATAATTGAGTTTGCTTATAATAATAGCTATCACCAGCCATCCAGATGGCGCCTTTTGAGGCACCGTATGCGAAAATGGATCGCCGGCTGGCTGGTTTGAAGTGGGAGAGCCGGGCCACTTCATTGGGCCGTACATTATTCACTAAGTGAGGAGAAGGTAAAGCTTTATCAGGAGAATGCCTACTGACTTGGTACAGAGCCGCCAGAAATCTCCAGATACGATAAAGTGGCGCAGAAACTTGGAATTTAATGTGAATGACTAGGTATTTTTGAAAGTATCTCCAATGAAAGGGGTGATGAGGTAGATTCGGCAAAAGAGATAAGTCACCCGAGATTCGTTGGGTCTTATTAGATTCGTCGAAGAATAGGCCAAATGTCATATGAGTTGAACTTGCCTCCAGAGTTAGAATCCGTTCATCCAGCTTTTCATGTATCTATGCTAAGAAAGTGCATAGGATACCCATCCGTAGTTTTCCCTTAACCAGATGTCCAGGATACGTAAGAGTTGGCATATGAAGAGGTTCCGCGAGCCATCTTAGATAGACAAATTCGTAGATTGAGAACTTAAATATATTGCTTCGTCATGCTGTGGTGTATTAGGAACCGAGAAGAGATGGCCTGGGAAGCAGAGGAAGATAAGGAAATAAGATATCCTCACTTATTCCAAGCCTAATCATCCATGAGGTATGGTCGTATTGTTATCTTATGAAATGTGCCTCTTAGACATTATAATGGAGAATGAAGTCATCGACTTAGTCTTTTATGAGATGAATGGCATAGTATTATGTGGAGTACCTGTATTGGACTTTTCTCGTTTCAGGATTTTTGAGATAGTCCATATTACAGGAGATTCTGTCAAATTTTCTAAACTAAGTCAAACAAGGAATTTTTGTGTGAAGCTGGCATTCGAGGACGAATGTTCTAAGGGGAGGATGTTACACCCCTAAATTCTGACATGTAGATGGCCTATCTGCATGTTGGTTAAGAGTTTTAGAATGCCACGTGGGAGAAAAGGCCCGGGAGAGACTGGACAAGCGCCAAGTCGGCGTCGCAAGGAAAATGCGAATTATAAATTGCATTCGACGAATGCGATTTATAAATCGCATTCGACGAATGCGACTGAGAGGTCCCAACTATATAAAGCCTCAACTCTTGCTTTCTACCTTCATTTCATCATAATTTCCAAAGAGAACGCGAAGTAAAATAGGGAGAACGAGGATTCTTTATGTAATATTCGGCCCGATTACTATCAAACGCTGTCCAAACTCAAATTAACTCCGTATACCAGGTATTAAGCAGTAAGGAGCATTCCACGGATTTAGTTCGTGAAATTTCCACCATAATCTGCCGTCCTACCGAGCTAAGGTAAGTGGAATTGCTCCAAATTAGTGTTAATATACTCCTAGCCCTAAAGTGAGTATTTCTCCTTCTGGACTTTCAGAAATAACGAAGCTGACCAAAGTTTTCATTAATAAGCCAAAGTTTAAAGCTATATATATATATTAAAAGTGATATTTTCTTCTTAATATTAGCTGCTGCATTAGCTCTAATTGACCAAGTATGAATGCAGTTGGGAGAAATAGCAGAAGATGACCGAGCTTACGCCAGTTAGTCGGGAACCGGGCGAATATGTAAAGCCACTCCCTTCGGCAAGTTAGTAATTCAGAGTGGGGCCAGCTGAACTATAGAAGAAAGAATTCAAAAGTCGATAATTGAGTCCAAGATGAATCTAGCGTTACGTTTTATAATATTAAGGGATATATATTCAGAATGAAAGTTAGTAAAGCAATATCAGACAGTCAGATGTATCTCAGATACAGTATAGTTCAAGATGAGAATCAGCTTAAACGTAAAAGAGTTCTGTAATAAGAAACTCAACACAGATAGTATTTTCAAATCAAACATGCTTGCTATACGTGATTGTTTGCTGAGACATGTTTGTGTTATGAGGGCACCTTGAGCGTCCTCGCCGCCCCTGAGTTGGTAACTGCCGACCCACCGTGAGGTGATACGCCACCTAAGGAGTGGTATGCCGCCCTCTAGAGGACGTAAGATTTATGGAGCATTCCCCATATGAGGCCGATGATATAGCATTACAGAGTACGAGTACAAGAGTACTGCAGTTGGCTGCCAGGAGTCCTTCGGGCCTGACACAGTTACTGCATTTAGAGGTCATAGTCCGAGTCAGAGACCCAGGGGCCGGTAGAGGTGCCCGTAGTTAGTAGATGAGTTGAGGATTTACTTTTGGATGGTTTTGACCCGGTAGGGGTATATAGATTGTTTGTTGGTTGGCACTCTCCGCTTCAAATGCGGTAGCTCGTTTGTTATATATGTATATTTCGATATCTTAGCTGATAGACAGCAGGTCGCCATTACGACGGGTATGGCCCTACCTTACTTCAGTCAATAAGCTTGTTTCAGATTCCATCAACCAGATTGTTTGATATTTCATCGCTCGTAATTTCTAGTTATGTTGCTTATATCTGTTATGTTCAAATGTTAGATACTCGGTACTGTTGGTAATCATGCCCGTTTGGGGTGCCGCATTACTTGCCTGCAGGTACCTGGGTAGACGAGGAGCCGATCCCTCGTGATCCTAGCTGAAGTGGAGAGTCATCAGCCTTTTCATCCGAGCTTGATATTTGAGAGCTTACATCATTTTATTTTGTTATATAAAATGTAGGCTCGGGGCCCCGTCCCGACCATCTTATAGCACTCCTGAGAGTTTGAATGATTGTGTATATATCTCCTCGCGGTTGTGCCGGTCGTGTGGGGCCGTGCGTATGTTATTAGAAACAGGCTTGTTGTTTATGTTGGCCGTGTGGGCTGTATTCCGTTAGTAGTGGTGACCTTGCTGGTCACGTAGTTGTCTGGAAGCATTTGTTATAATGGATTAGAGATAACTAGACAACATGGTGGCCTTGTCGGCCCGCATAGGGTTCCCTATATGAGTGTGATTCTGGTTAGCTGATGTTATAGTACAGGTGGCTATAGACCTAGTCGGCCGGAAGCTGTGTTTACAGCCGTTATATAGCCCGTTGATTCCTTGAATCTGAGTTAGAGCCAGCCAGACACCAGATGTGCTTAGGCTCAGTAGTCTAGCAGTTCAGGTCCTAGCAAGGCACCAGGTGCCAGTCATATCCCCCAAGGCGGGGCGTGACAAAAACCCTACCCACTTTCCTATTTCTATTATCTTACACCCCAAACCCTAAATTCCATTTTCATTTTCAGCTCATTTTTCACTCTCTCTACCTAAGCAGCCGCCTCCCCTCTTTTCTTTTCTCCCTCTTTGTCTTCCCTTTTCCATCACCGCTGCCGCACAGCCACTAGGTGTCGCCTCCCTCTCTTCCCTCACTATCTCCTTCGTCGAGCAATCCCTTCTTTCCAGCCGCCACCTCACTCTGTTTCCCTCCTCTCACTGTCGCGACCACCACATCGCAACCCAATTCGCCGGCCACCACCCTCTCTTCTCCTATTTTTTTTCTCTTCAACAGCCACCGGAAAACCCACCATCACCAACACCGACTTCCCTCTTCTTCTCTCCTATTTGTCTTCGGTGAAACCACCACGCCGGCAAACCACATCCATATCCGCCTCACCACTGGTTTGGTCGGCGAAACCCTCACCCTTCTCCGCCTCATCTCTTATCCGACAACGCCGCCCCACTGCTCCGGTCAGTCTCCGTCGAGACATCACACAGACATGACGAGATTCGAGGGTTCAACCATATGGGTTAACAATAAACTTGATGCGTTTAAAATTTATTTATTTTTAATGATTTCTATTTGTTATTTGTTGTGTTTGTATATGTCTGTTAATTAATATTTGAATTTTCTTTATTTTGGAATTTATAACATGTCTGTAAAGTCGTGACCCTCGCTCACGATTTCATACAATTTTTTTTAGGCTTTTCACAAGGATAGAGGGTTTAGTTTTATATATTTAAATATGGTCGTAACTTCTAATAATTGTGATTTTTTTTCTAAAACCCTGACGATACGTCGTGATTCATTTTGATTATGGACCTGCATTCATGCCCTGCGAGCTCATATGATTAACTAAAGTTTGAACATCATTGAGTTTGTATCCATTGTTATTTGCTTCATAGTATAAAAGCTATTCCTTGTCTTATTTGAAGTTTAACTCACTGTTGTTTGGTCCACTAGTGTGAAGACTCCATAATAGTATTCATAATAGCCTTTACAGTGCTTGATGAAGTGAATATAGGACAACATTTTTTAAAAATTATTCTATTTCTGGTAGGCTTTGACTGATTGGGTATATGGTTGGTTCGATCTTACATGATTCCCGTTTATTTTTGTGATTTTTTATTTAAAATCGAAGCTACTTTAGTATTCGAATATTTTAATAAGTTTGATGTGATTTACCCCAAAATTGATTTCTAGTTATTCTATTTTAAAGAAAGCTTGTTATGACTCATGTTTCTTTTAGAAGCATCTTTTTGACTAATTTATTGTTTAAACTTCATACGCTAACTATGGTAAGCTAATATGTCATTTAAGCATTCTTGAAAAGCTGAATGTGTTTTGGCTTAAAATTGATTTTTGCCATTCTTAGTTAATATGATTAATTATTTCCTTTTATTTCTTTTCTTGATTTGAGTATTTATTTATGTTAGATCGTTATTAGCTTATACTCAATTGATTATGTTAAAGAAAAATCCGAATTACTAATTTTTCTCTTTTCTTTACTGATTTAGTACATAAATAGTCATGGTAAATTCTGATTAATTTGATATATTCTGATTTGACTCTGTTAATTAAGGAAAAGATGGTGTGACTAATTATTCTCTTGCCTTAATTAATTTAGCACATTATTCATTTATGATTTCTTAAACTAATTGGATTCTTTCATTAATTAGGAAAAGAATCCCCTTGATTATTCAAAATATCTCCCTCCCCTTTGAACCCTCTTATAGGTAACTATATAAGTATTTCCTTATGTTTTTTTCGAAGATAGAGAAAAAAGGACCATCATTCTTCCAACTACATAACATCTAAAGCTCTCTTAGTCTAATTTTCTATTAACCCAACATTACTGATTATTAGCAATATAATTTTGCTTGCTTTAATATTTTGAACACTCCTAATTCTTTACGAAGATATTCATTCAAACACTACTTGATTTTCTATTTCGTTGTTGCTTCCTAACTGGTCAGTGTCTTGACTATGCACTTTCTAGTTGTGTGGTAGTTTCATGCATGTTTAAGTTCTCTAGTTTTAGTTTGAATATTGAGAAGTTTTAAAACAATTAAAGAGTTTATCATTATTTAATTTGTCGCAAGTTATTATGTATATGTACTTGGTATGCGTATATTTTCTTTTAATGATTAGCAGGACCTTGTGCATTTGGGATATGGTAAGAGTCGTCTGGAATCGGGAAATAAGAGATTGTCCAAATTGAAATCAACTTAGTTTAGATTTTTCTTACTTTTTGTTATTTCTTTTACTTGATTTGTAATGATTGTAATAAATATTAATAATAGTGAAAAAGGAGATGTTAAAGAGGGGACGGAGAATTATGTGTTGTTTGCTTAAATTTGTTTATTTTATTTTGTTTTTAACTTGCAATTTTCTTACAAAATCCTTTTGTCACATTTTTGTCAAAGTCATTGCATACTTTCTCCTTTCAACTAATAAATAGATAATTTATAAATTATTAATTATATTTGAATACTATCCTTTAACATATAGTTATTGGGAAAGT